>JAJJWX010002104.1:0-319068 GCA_023529315.1 Papaver bracteatum | reverse complement strand
CACTCATCAAATGTTATTTAGGTACTCGCGATGTCCTCGCAGAAGCTTTGTTAATCTTCGCAAGAATATTGATGTAGCGATATTATGGTCCTACACCTCCAAAAGATAACTGTCTTAGGATAAACATTGATGCCTCGTTTGATTATAATTCAAAGGAAATTGGTGTTAAACTAATAATCAGAGACTCTGTAGGTACAACCAAAGGAATCAGGGGAAGGTACTTCAATGGAGAAATGAATCCTGAGCAAGCTGAGTGCATGTCCATGAATCAAGCTATACACAAAAGAACTCAAACTTAACAATGTTTTCTTTGAATCGGATTGTAAAAATGTAATCACTGGTATCAGCAATGTCAGCTCAACTGTTCATTGGACAAACCAGAGCTATGTAGATGAAATAAGACATATGTTGTCTTATATTATGTATTTTGGTGTTGGTAATGTTAAAATATCGGCAAACAATATAGATCATGTAATAGCTCATGAAGCAAAATCTCAGAAAACTTCTTTTGATTTTGGTGGTAACATTCAACTAAATATGAAATGTTGGTAAGGGATGAAAAGAAGTTAATGTAGAAGTTATGTAATTATATGTTTTAGTATAATAGTTCTTTTGCATCAAAAAAAAATAAAAAATAAGTTGAGTGTAAACGAAGTGTAAGAAATAAACAAAGGAAGAAAAAAAACTTACACTATCATATTTTTTTCGCATACCCATGGGAGGAAATCAAAGAAACCAACATTTCCATATCATCACTACTAGTTTGGCAGCTTAAAATTTATGTACGAAGGGATCATTATCATGGGAGTCGATCTATCATTAAAACTTATTAATGGAACTATCCGAAAACGAACAACGATGAAACGATTAACGGATTTCGGAAATAAAAATCTTTATGCTTGCATCTAATGAGCTCCGGAAGAATCGAGTAGAGTCAGGGTTGGCGGCGTCTATCTCTCAGTTATTGAGATAGTAAATTTCAGTGAAAACCACCTCTAGCTAGTCTCTTCCCCTCTTAAACTAGCGAAGTGTACCCGCCAAAATGTAAATTTTAACGACCTCGAAGATTTACTTATGAATCCAAATTCGAAACCTAAATAATTTTTATGATGGTCTGGGGTTCGAATGCATGAGCTTGTTAAGAGTTAACAGGGTCATGAAGGCTAGCAAGTACATTCAGCATAACCCTAGGTATGGTTTCCAAAGATGCTAATGGGGTACCAATTTTCTTGGGGGTGTACCAACCCCAAGGAAAATGATGCTTTGTATTATTAAAATTTTGGTACACCCCCAAGAAAAACCAGTCCCCCCTATTAGCAATGTGAGTTTTTCAAAGCTGCTAATGGGGGTATCAATTTTCTTGGGGGTGTACCAACCCCAAGGCAAATGATGTTTTTCCTTATTAGCATTTTGGTACACCACCAAGCAAAACCAGTCCCCCCCTATTAACAATGTGAGGATAACTGATTGTACGCAAGTGGCTATGCTTCACACACAATAATAGTGTGAAGTTTTTCTCTATATAAGTGTTATATATTTGTTCTTCTCTTCACCACATATTTCTAATTATTTCCATCATGATGGAAACTTCAGACATCCCTAGAAGATCTATCTCCCAAGAAAGTGAATCAAGTTCTAGCAGTTGTTGTTATAGCATTAGAAGAGAGACCATTGAAGGCCAAGGAGGACCAACTTTGTGTGGTGCTCGCCTGAATTTGAAGGGATCTGCAACATATACAATGGAAGAAGCCGGTCGTAAGAATAAGCATAATAAGACAAAGAAGGGAAAAGATGTTGTGGAAGATTTTGAAGGGGAAAAGAAGGAGAAGAAGGATAAAAAAGAAGAAAGCTTTTTCGTTAGGTGTTTTTGCTTCAGGCTCGAGAAGCATGATTAGTCAGAACTATGAAGATGATTGATTTAAGTATGAAATGTCAAGCTTTGGTTTCTTTCTCGGTTTGGTTTCTTTCTAGATTTGGCTTCTTACTGTAGAATGTTAAGCTTTCTGTACTTGTGATTGAAAATAGGTACTAGTGGTTATTTTCTTCAGTCTAATATTCTTTTTTGTTGTAGAATGTTAATCTTTCCCTTTAATCTAATGTTGTTGTTATTATTTGTTCTTTTCATTCAATTTGAATCTTAATCAATACCCAATCTTCCTTCCGTATATTAACATCCTCCTTAATCACACTCTTTTTCGGTCTGAAATATCACCGATCACCAGAAAATGAAATGTCAGATGTAAAGTATAGAAATTTCTAACTAAAAATAAATAAATTCAGTGGCTAACCACGTTAAAGGTTTGCTTGAATGCATACCGGTCCAACAGACAAAGGTGATGAGTCCTGTAAAAAGAAGAACAAATTGACGGGGACTAAGCCTTGATTGATAATTATTAGACGACAAATCAGCGAAAACAAATTTGGTCATATTTTTCCTTGCAAAAAGCATTACAAACAAACTTTTCCTCTAGTAAATAATATTTTAAGCATTTTCAGCCACCTATGTTAAAGTAGAAAAAAACATCCTTTGGGATTTGATTTAGGTTATTGATGGAAAACCATTACGGTTCAGACGTTGACAGATTAGAGAGATGGAAAATTAAAAGGATCCTAGATATAAATATCTCATTGCTAATAGGGGGACTGGTTTTGCTTGGGGGTGTACCAAAATGCTAATAAGAAAAAACATCATTTTCCTTGGGGTTGGTACACCCCAAGAAAATTGGTACCCCCCATTAGCAGCTTTGCTTAAAATGGTCAAGACAATCCAATTATGAATCATTGTTGTGTTATTCTTGTATATCATAAGCTCACCATCTCATGATTTAAACTTTGATGAAAATTATCTATACCCCAAAAAGAAAAAATTGTATTTGAAAAACCCACCAATAAAGATGTGTATATGGAAAGACCAAATTAGTTAAAGAAAAGATTTGATTACAAGAATAACCTTCCCCTTTAATTAAGAAAATTTATTTAATGACAAATAATTAATTACTAAAAAAACGTGGTAAAAATTAACCCAATAAACTTTCTAAAATAATTCCAAGAAAAACTCCCGTAAGTAAAATTAGTTAAGATAAGTTGACCTTCCTAAATTCTCTCCCTAAAAATCCTCTTTAAGTAAACTTAGGAAAATGCTAGTTTTCACTTTCAGGTGAAAATTGTAATTATCATTAAAATAGATTTTGGAAAATTCTTGTTTTTACTTTCTAGTGAAAACTTCAGTTATCAGTAAAATAAACTCTGAAAAATTCGTGTTGTCACTTTCCAGGCTTGATTAATTATAATAAAAAATTCACTAAACTTTTGTGAAAATTCCACCTATCACCTAATTCATGTATGAAAAATGAAATTATCATCCATTTTTAATGTGAAAGATCAAACGTGTGCTCACATGTTTTTCTCATGTGAGAATCCCAAATATCACATTGTTTTTGCAGGAGAAATCAAATCATCCTCAAGTTAAATAGCTCTTTTTCGAGATGTGACTTATGGTGGCATAAATGCGTCTTTACATAATCAGTATTGTAACTTAAACCACGTTACTATGCTGATCCATTGGATTATTTGTTTTCTTTAATAGAGAGCTAATCTATTTGAATGATGTGTCAAACATTTTATATATCTTATCGGTATTGGATATGAACACGTATCTGTTGATTTTCTTAAATGTTAACAATTTACCGATGGAATTTTGAATTTGATGTGATTTAGGAGTGGATTTCATATGAATTAGTTGACTGATAGAGAGAGAAAAGAGAAAATATGTAAAAAATGTAAAAATATGATGATATAATGAGAATAAGTAGAGTATATGCATCCGAAAAGCTTGAAAAACATAGGAGAATCGAAAGACGAAGAAGTGCGCCAGCAACTATCTTAAGAGAAGTTTCTCTTTTAAGATTGCTTAACCTCATCTCTAATAACCCTAATGGATCAGAAGCGAGTTATAGTCGGACGTTATAATAATATCAAACTCTTGACTGTAAAAAATGGGTGGATACGAGGTTAATGCCTAAATCTAAAAATAAAGACAAATAAAGTTTGAGAGTATATTTTCGGCCCTCAAATATTACTCATATAAACCGCCACTAATTTATATTTAGAAACGTATTTAATTTGTTTTTTTTAATAATATATATAGTTGAAGGTTAGTTTTGTCCTGTTGAAACTGTAAAAATTTAAATCTATTCTAAACTATAATTATGAACCGTAGATCTTGTATGTTGGGATACAAATATATACCATATTAATGACGGGTTTATAAAAGAGAGATAATCAAACCTGGGTTCCTCAATTTTTTTAACTAAAGTGCTTACGATACCAAATTATCATGAACATTGGGCCCCACTCTCACGGACGGCGATTTTAAAGTTTAAACTAAAACGATGTAGACAAATGAACAGGGGGGCCACCGGCTGGGAAAAACACTAGCCCCATTTTTGGTGTAAGTAGGCTTTTTTTTTTTATTCAATCAGAATTCTCTTGAAATTGTTGAAAAAAGTTGGATTCCTCGTAAAGATAACTGTCTTAGGATAAACATTGATGCCTTGTTTGATTATAATACAAAAGAAATTGGTGTTAAACTAATAATCGGAGACTCTGCAGGTACATCCAAAGGAATCATGGGAAGGTACTTCAATGGAGAAATGAATCCTGAGCAAGCTGAGTGCATGGCCATGAATCAAGCTATACAATGGGCCAAAGAAATCAAACTTAACAATGTTTTCTTTGAATCAGATTGTAAAAATGTAATCACTGGTATCAGCAATTTAAGCTCAACTGTTCATTGGACAAACCAGAGCTATGTAGATGGAATAAGATATATGATGTCTTCTATTATGTATTTTGGTGTTGGTAATGTTAAAAGATCGGCAAACAATATAGCTCATGTAATAGGTCATGAAGCAAAATCTCAGAAAACTTCTTTTGATTTTGGTGGTAACATTCAACTAAATATGAAATGTTGGTAAGGGATGAAAAGAAGTTAATGTAGAAGTTATGTAATTATATGTTTTAGTATAATAGTTCTTTTGCATCAAAAAAAATAAAAAAATAAGTTAAGTGTAAACGAAGTGTAAGAAATAAACAAAGGAAGAAAAAAAAGTTACGCTATCATATTTTTTCACATACCCATGGGAGGAAATCGAAGAAACCAACATTTCCATATCAGCACTACTAGTTTGGCATCTTAAAATTTATGTATGAAGGGATCATTATCATGGGAGTCGATCTATCATTAACACTTATTAGGGGTGAGCATAAAAACCCGAACCGCGTATTTCACCTGTATCCGTCCGCCAAATTGCGGATTTCACCCAAACCGCAAGACGTATGGGCCGGTTACGGGTGGGATTCTCAAATCCACAAATTTTAGCGATTTGGGTGCGGTTGGATATTGAAAACCGCGGATTCACCCGCAACGTGGACGGTAAGGGAATTTATTAGAATTATCGAGGATAATATGGGAAGTAAGAGGTTTTATATATAATAATCTTTATCTTCTAAAGCCTAATTCACGCTCAGTTCTATTGTTATCTCTTTTTTATCTCTAGTTTCTTCAATCTCGTAACCCAGGGTCGAAGGAAAATTTCATATACCAAAGTGAGGAACTTGTTTGTTGTTTCATTATCTTGATTTATGGTGAAATTTGATGTTTCTTCATCTTTGATTGTTCGTTAGATCTATCTTGATTCTATAGATCTTGAAGTTGTTGTTGTTGCTGATGGAAATAATTTATCTTTTTTATGTTTCTTTGGTTCTTCTAATTTTTCTTTACCTGTAAGTAATCCACCTGAGGATTGAACATCCATAGTCACTGAACTGATATGGGTGTTGTGGTATTGGAAATATAGGAGATTTGTTTGTCATTTTCCTCACTTTCTTTTGGAACCTAATAAATTATTTTAGCGTATGGGTAATTTTTATCATCATAGCATTTCTTCTTTAAACAACCTTACAACAATTAACCATTTTATAATCCTTTTTTTTTCTTCGATCAATTTTTCATACCGTATGTCGTTTAGAATTTGATGTTAAGATTTTCTTTGTTCTTTTGTTGTATATTCTGTTGCGATAGGTAATTCTACAAGGGGTTTTCGATGATAAAGTGTTGATGTTGATTGAAGACAAGATGCAGATGGTGATTGTAGTATATGAGATGGGTAATTCTACAAGGGGTTTGAAGGAATTCTAAGAGATGGGTTCGATCTGTAATTACAGGGAGGAGATTGGTTGCTGCTGGTGAAAGAATTTAGCTGATATGGGTTACAATGGTGGAGTTTGTGAAATCAGGGTGTGAGGTTTGGTGGTAGATTGGATATGAAGAACTAGAACAGATGAAGCTGCAGAAAGATTCAGGGAACACCTTGTGCATTTGAATTAGTACTCTTTTGTGTTAAAGAGTCGTCTGTAATTCTAGTTTCTATACTTTTTTTTAATTTTTTTTTGATTAAACCGCAAATAATCCGCAACCGGCCCGTACAATCCGCAGATCCACAGAGGATAAATCCGCGGTTGATTGGTCCGGTCACGGTTCCATTTTTCAAATCCGCAACTTTGACGGTTCGGTTGCGGGTGACCCCTAATCCGCAACCATCCGTCCGTTGCTCACCCCTAACACTTATTAATGGAATTCAATACAAGGAAATGAGTATATTTCCGCACCACTTTGCCACATATCTATTCACGATGCCGCAATAGGTAGGTATTAGCCTCACCAGATAATTAGTGAGTCATAAAGGGTGATATCTTGCTACAGCTGAGGATTGGTGAGGCAAAAAGTCACTTTTTTGCTGCACCTGCTTTCGTGATGTGGTAATATATCATTTGATTCCACATCAATGTGGCAGCAGGTAAAAATACGGAATATTAGCTATTAAATTTTTATTTTATAAAAGAAAATTTATACTATAAATTTAATTAAGAAATAAATGAAAATAGATCCCACGGCTAATTTTTCCATAAAAAAAAAAATCGTGAAAAATCATAACTCCCCTCCACCAATTTCCGCGTCTAAAATAACTACTAGGATTCACATTAAAACTGACATGTGTATCTCATAAAGTATGACCCCTGATGTTCACAAAAGTAAATTTAAACGACCTCGAAGAATTACGTATCAAGCCCTATTCGAAACCTAAAGAATTTTTATGATGGTATGGGGTTCGAATGCATGACCTTGTTAAGATATAACAAGGTCATGCAGGCTATCAAGTACATTCAGCATAACCCTAGGTATGGTTTCCAAACCTGCTAATGGGGTACCAATTTGCTTGGGGGTGTACCAACCACAAGGCAAATGATGTTTTGTCTTATTAGAATTTTGGTACACCCCCAAGCAAAACCAGTCCCCCCTATTAGCAATGTGATTTTTGTAAAGCTGCTAATGGGGGTACCAATTTTCTTGGGGGTGTACCAACCCCAAGGAAAATTATGTTTTGCCTTATTAGCATTTTGGTACACCCCCAAGCAAAACCAGTCCCCGTATTAGATATGTAAGGATAACCGACTGTACACATGTGGCCATGCTTCACACACAATAATAGTGTGAAGTTTTTCTCTATATAAGTATTATATATTTGTTCTTCTCTTCACCACATCTTTCTAATTATTTCCATCATGATGACAACTTCAAACAGCCCTAGAAGATCTATTTCCCAAGAAAGTGAATCAAGTTCTAGCAGTTGTTGTTATAGCATTAGAAGAGAGACCATTGAAGGCCAAGGAGGAGCAACTTTGTGTGGTGCTCGCCTGAATTTGAAGGGATCTACAACATATACAGTGGAAGAAATCGGTCGTAAGAATAAGCATAAGAAGACAAAGAAGGGAAAATATGTTGTGGAAGATGTTGAAGGGGTAAAGAAGGAGAAGAAGGAGAAAAAAGAAGAAAGCTTTTTCTCCAGGTGTTTTTGCTTCAGGCCCGAGAAGCATGATTAGTCAGAACTATGAAGATGATTGATTTAAGTATGAAATGTCAAGCTTTGGTTTCTTTCTAGATTTGGTTTCTTTCTAGATTTCTAGATTTGGCTTCTTGCTGTAGAATGTTAAGCTTTCTGTAGTTGTGATTGAAAATAGGTACTAGTGGTTATTTTCTTCAGTCTAATATTGTTTTCTTCTTCCTTGTAGAATGTTAAGCTTTCCCTTTAATCTAATGTTGTTGTTATTATTTGTTCTTTTCTTTCAATTTGAATCTTAATCAATACCCAACCTTCCTTCCATCTTTTAACATCCTCCTTCATCACACTCTTTTTCGGTCTGAAATATCACCGACCACCGGAAAATGAAATGTCAGATGTAAAGTGTAGAAAGTTCTAACTAAAAATTAATAAACTCAGTGGCTAACCACGTTAAAGGTTTGCTTGAATGCATATTGGTCCAACAGACAAAGGTGATGAGACCTGTAAAAGGAAGAACAAATTGATGGGGACAGAGCCCGACGTTGACAGATGTTAGACGACAAATCAACGTAGAAACAACCGGTCATGTTTTTGCTAGCAAAAAGAAATACAAACACACTTATTCTCTCTAGCAAATAATATTTTAAGAAGTTTCACCTACCCGTATCAAAGTACAAAAAAAATATCCTTTGGGATTTGATTTAGGTTGTTGATGAAAAACCATTACGGTTCAGATGTTGACAGATTAGAGAGATGGTAAATTAAAACGCTCGTAGATATAGAGATCACATTGCTAACATGGGGGACTGGTTTTGTTTGGGGGTGTACCAAAAGGCTATTAAGACAAAACATCATTTGCCTTGGGGTTGGTACACCCCCAAGCTAATTGGTACCCCGTCAGCAGCTTTTCTTAAAATGGTCAAGACAATCAAATTATGAATCATTGTTGTGTTATTCTAGTATATTATAAGCTCACCATCTCATGATTTAAACTTTTAACTAAAGCGTGTACGATACCAAATTATCATGAACAGTGGGCCCCACTCGCATGGACGGCGATTTTTAAGTTTAAACTAAAACGATGTAGACAAATGAACATGGGCCACCCGCTAGGAAAAACACTAACCCCATTTTTGGTGTAAGTATGCTTTTTTTTTTATTTCAATCAGCCGGTGGCTGGGATTGGCTGACTGGGATCTCACTGGCTTCTGGTCCTGTCAGATGAGTCACACCTTTTAGGTGCAGCACAAGCCTTTTCTGCTGCGCAAATGAAACTCATGTGACACAGATTATATTATGTAAAAATCCAGTAATGATTACTTGGCTTTTTCTTGTTTGTATTATTAAACAAGAACTGTACATGGAAAACTTTCCTTAGAAAGGCCTTGTTTGCATGTAACTTGATCTCATCACATCACCATCCAAAAACAAAAACAGATAAGGTAAAAAATATGTTTATGAACCCAAGAAGAAACTAGAAGCTTGCAACCGAAAGCGGCATAACATAACATTAACCCTAAAAATCATTAAACAAAAAGTAAATGATTACAAAAATCTAATGACATAAAAAAATTAAGCAGCAAGCGGACACTATATTGATGAAGCAACAGTGGAGCGGTAGCAGCTAACCACACTTTTATGTAGCTCTCTCTCTTCCCATAGACTATGTCTCTCTATGTACCTTGTCTATCTTTCTCGTAGGATCGCTGTTAGAAAAGTCTAATAATGTACCAAAAATGGTGCACTGGACCATTAAATTCCACCTCCTACCAATCCTGTGGTGGAGGAACTGGTCGAAAATGATAGTCTTCCCCCATTATCTTTCCCCATCCCCTTCCCTTATTAGGTGTCAAGCAGATAGTGCTGTGATGCCAAACAAAAGGGCCCACCAATTGGTACACTGCTCCACTGTTGCTGCTACTGCATGAAAGCTTGGTATGCTGTTACTTCTCTAGTGCTGTTTCATCATGAAATCACTTAACGTGGGCCAAAATTCCAGTACAAATGTAAGGAAGGGCATGGATTAAATACGTGGCACCCGTTTCCATTAAAAAAAATTAAGTTGTTGCCGACTTGCATTTTTTACTCGGTCCGATTAATTTTTTTATTTTATTTTTATTTTTTTTGAAGCAAGAGAAAATTCTATTAAAGCTTAAGCGAGTACATGATTTCTGTCTTCCTCCAGTTGACGACTGATAAAGATGGGAGGAGTACTGATCCAAACATTATCTAATCTATCAAGTTTAGCCTTTTTTGACAGAGAATCGGCTATCTTGTTCTTCTCCTTAGGGATGTAATGACAAGACCAGGAGTTACAATCATTAAAAAAACTTCTGATATCTGAAACTAAATTATGAAGCCTCCAGTCTAAATTGAAGCACCCATAATTGACCGCGTCTGCAACTATCTTTGAGTCAAGCTCGAAACGGACTTTTTCCAGGTTGAGTTCTTTGGCCCAGGAAATTCCTTCCCAAAGACTTCTGCATTCCGCCTGCTCTGCACTCTAGGCATTGTTAAGAAAAATTCATTTTGCTCCTTGCTGCAAACCCGTATGATTACGGATAATTAGTCCTAGACCACCTGTTTTTAAAATAGGCGGACCATAAAAATCCGAGTCCGTACGTGTATTCTACAGCGATTATAGTAAAGGGTGCTAATTAGGGTTTTGGCGTGTCAAACCCTAAACCGCAAGCATTTCCATTGCAAGCGCTTCCCTTCCAAAATGCTCCCCTTACCAGCTTCATGCCTTCCCACACCTGTTCCATGCCAGTCAATGCTAATGGGTCCCCTTCATGCCAAGTCCATGCTAGCAGCTCCGCCTCGCGTTCCAAAGCCTAGCCCTAAAGACACCCAATCATACCGGGATTTGTGCAAAGCTACCAGATGAAAGGAAATTTTCTAACTTGGTTTTATTAGTTTCCATATTTTGTTTTTTATACCATAATAGTTTGATTTTAGTGCCAAGCTGTGAAATGAAAAGAAAAGGAAATATACATGCGAGAATATTTTGAATGGAAGTTGTTATGTTTTAGTTACTGGAGAAAACCTAACCCTACGCACTTTTTCCTCTTTCTTTCTCTATATTTTCCGCTGCTTTTCGCTCTTCTTTTTGGTTTTATGGTGATTCACTGATTTAAGTTTTTTATTTGGTTTTCAGGTGTGGTTGGAGAGGAATACAAAAATCACTGATTCATATTTCTGTGTAGGTACGTGGTGGTGGTGATGATGCCCCATTATATGTATAATTTGTAATTTAATTTAAGTAAGTTGGGGTTTTCTTAATCTCCTCCATATGAATTTTAATTTATTTTTGATTATGGTTTTTCAATTTAGTGTTTCATTAGTTGTTTTCTTTCTCATATTGTTTTCTTTCTCATATTTTGCGATTTTGACTCACTGATTTAATGTTAGGCACGCATATCATACGTCTATGCATGGTTAAATTGGGATAATGATCTATGAGTACGTTTCCTTGTCTGCAATGACAAATATAACATATTGTTTTTAGACATAAATTGATATGCAAAACATGAATATAAAAACAAAGAGTTCTAACTAGGGTTTCAGGGCCCCTTCCACTTTGTATCGGCAAAGTTGACTCATCAAAACCTCGAGAAAGTGCTTATTGAAGTTGAACTCTACACGACGAAACCTGAAGCTCCTTCTGTTAAGGAGGAACGACTTGGCAGTGTTGTGGTCTGGAACGCTTTGGAACTATAGACAGGTTGAACAACACAATCAATAGGATGTGGTTTGATTGTTTATGTTTATCCAGGCTCTAGATGACAGGAGGAACTTATTAACTATATCGATAATAAAAAGAAGAGAAGTACTATTTTTCTTGCCTTTTTCTTTTTTTTTTTTTGAAAAAAGAAGGTTATATTAAAGGAAAAAATGAAATTACAATGACCGGAGACTAAGTTACAAATGCAGAATAGTCTCCCAATGAAATAGAATTTGAGTTACACTGAATTCCCTAAAAACATCTCTGTCAAAAAACCAAAGAATGAGAGTTTGTTTTATCAACGAAAGTATCTCATCCACTGTTCTGCTTCTTCTTCCAAATGTTCTGTTATTCCTTTCTTTCCATAAGTTCCAAAATATTGCGTAGCTCAGTTTCTTACTCACTTCCTTGCATATGCCATTCAAACCCAGACCACTCCAAGTTTGAAAATGTTGCATCACATTAGCCGATTGCACCCATTCTATTTTTAGAGCCTTAATAAAATGACTCCAAATATTATGCGCATAATCACAATGAAGCAAGATATGGTCTGTCGTCTCCACTCCCTTCTTACATAACCTGCATATATCTCTTTGAATATCAATCCCTCTATGCTTTAACATACTCAAGGAAGGAAGAGAATTGTGAAAATTCTCCCATAACATGAAACTCACCTTAGGAGGGATGCCTTTTTTCCACAGAAATTACTCAAAAACACAACCCCCTCCATCCTGCATTAGCACTTCATAACAACTTTTAACCGAGTATATATTATGTTATTGCAGAGTCTATTATGCTGCTGTTGAGGAGAACTAACTCGAGCAGTCGAAAAGGAATTAATAAGTGAGAATGTTATTTTGTGGTTGCATTTCGTTAACACCAATAAGAGTGTTATTTGCACTCCTTTGGTTTATATTTTTCAAACAGATCAAGAGTCCAAGGTACTTTCAGATTTACACTACTAAGCTCTATTATTCATTCCGATTAACATTAAGTCATGGTTTTCATTCGCTTAGGTAGATTTACAACTTGGATTTTGTATAGCAGGGATATCAGTGGTACATAAAAATTTAACGATGATAAAGGATAATTTCAGGTAATGCATGGATATCAATCTTCCCTCAAGAAAGGGCAAAAGTCCTAAAAATCTTAGACTAAATTGGGGTTTTCTTGGTTTGGTTTCTTAAACTAAAATAGTTTCTGATACCGATTCTAATTATTTTTGAACTTGCTGTATGCAGGTTTACTTCATCATGAGCATGATAGCTCACTTTGAGTTGACTGCATGAGAGAAAAAAGAATGGATGTAACCTTGTCTGTCTTGGAATATTGCAATATTTGGTCAGGTACTATACCTTGATACGTAATATCTTTCCTTGCTCGAAATTTTCGTATCACTAATGTGAGCAAAATTCATGATTTTTCCCCTTTTTTATTTTAAGCTTCCTAAAATAAGAAATAATTCTCCGTGCAATTTTGAACAAGGCCTTGAACAAGTCGATGCAAGGAAACCATTCCACCTTACTTTTCATTAAACTTTGGTTTGATGCAGAATTAATATCATTATTGCGGAGCTTACTTCCTATATTGCATTTGCAGGTGAAAGAGTCAATGGCCAAACATACATCATCTGGTGGTCGACAACAAAGTATTCTCTTGATTTGAATGTCCCTCTAATCCAACTTAGTTACATGGTTAATGGTTTTAAACCAATTTAAGGTATTTCTACGACATGAACTTCGTCTTTATATGATTTGGTTTGTGTTAGTCACACGGTTACTTAAATATTACCGAAATCTTTGTTAAACTATCCAAAATTTCCTAAAAGTAACGTTTACGTACCATGTAGACATTGATCTAAATTTAGTTATAGGAGGATCTTTACAGAATTCTGATACATATAAGGTTATAACCGACCTAAAACTAGGCTTTAATTTCAAAGTTTCGCTTAATCTATCTACATACTGTCTTTTTTAGATGTCTTTTCAAGAAAAGAAAATGAAACTCTTTGTCTTAAAATCTTACTACGTGCAAGATTTTGTGTTGTAGGAGCTATAACAAAATCTTTGTTCTACACTCACCAATGTATTGTGGACAATTAATAGCATGTATTGATTCTACCACTTCCATTTGATGCATTGTGGATATGCATGATGTTGAAAGGTATCATGTTGCCTGGATGTGATTTGAAAATTACTATTACCTTTTTATGTTTCAGGAATATTTCCCATGTTATGCTTCTGGTAATGTTTAGAAGACGGAGTTGGTGTCCTCGCAAGGAGTGTAGGAGGTAAAGGAGTATAGGAGGGTGACTTATCAATGGGAGTAGGAGGCACAAGAGTATATGATGGTGAGTTAGCATAACGGGAATGGTGTTTTAGAAACGATAGTGTCTGGAAGTAGCTTGGCTATATGGGAGTTACATGAGCATATGGTGGCTTAGTGTGAATAAACAATGTTTACCATCTAAAAGATTTTTTGTTTGTGTTGTGCCACGTCTAAGCCATGTTATAGTTTTGTCCATGTCCCAATCGTGAACTCAAAAACTGGTGTTATTGAATAAATTAACGATTCTAGAAACAATCCCAGCATTTATCTTCAACTTTCACCTAATTTTGATTTTGCTTCCCTCCTGAATGGGTGCCACATAGCCTAATTTTTCTTAATTAATTTTTCTTAGATGCAAACAGGCTGTCAAAAGGAATGTAAAATTCGCCAAGCAGTGAGCAAAAGTTGAGCCAGGTGATGATGATAATAAAATGGTTCATCCTGGTGAAATTTCATATTTCACGGGTCTTAGTTATACTTCCATGCGAATTAGGGACTTCAATATCTTAAAGAGTTCCAAGACCAACTAACTGTTTTAACAAAGACTTTGTATCCACAAGATCTTATCTATCTACGGGTTAACATTTTTTATGACATGGCACGTAAATTACTCTTGATATGTGTTTGGCCGCGAACAAACTTATGGAATGTAAACTAATGTATTATGAATCCCCATATTTCTCCCTTCAAAAAAAAAAAAAAAAATCCCCATGTTTATCGATATGCTCTGTAATGGCGGAACGAACAGAGAAGGCACTTCCCCCAAGTTTTTCTTTTTCATTCCTTTTGCCTCAATTTCTTCCTCTTTAACTTAATTTTCTTCTTAGCGACAACCATGTTCTGATTAACTCATAATTATGTTAGTACGGTGTTTTATATTGGGGTTTTATATTTAAATTGATTAGTGAAATCATCGTAACTTTTGTCTACATGAGTTTGAGTTTTTCTACATTATTGAATCCACGTAATGGGATTAAGAAGAGGAGGCATTGTGGCATAATCTCTTATCCTTTTCCCCTAAGTCATCCTTTTCTTTTAGGGTTTTAGCCAAAGAAATCTTTTGTCATGTGATTAGCCAAACATGTCTTAGAGCTCAGTTCCGTGTAGGAGGCTTCCACTGACACGGGTTAATCGTCCGTAACTGGATTATTGGTCTCTTTCCACTATTTGAAAAAGTGTTCTTCAAAATTTTCATAATCGTCTCGTTATGGAGTAATCGTCCGTAACTGGATTATTTAGATAAGAGAGTATGGGGCATTGGATATACAGATCGACCATGGAGGAGCTGTAAGTGTTTAATTCCTGTTTTATTTTCGGATTTTAATGTTCAAAATTGAAGTTTTCAATTAGATCTCAAATTTGGAGAGGTTCATTTCTTATGCGACTTTATGAGATGAGATTTTTTGAGATGAGACGCGATCTTTTCTCTAATGTGATTTTCTGAGATGAGACTTTTTTCTTAGTTTCCCTAAGTTGTTCATGGTAATTAATCATGAATTTGCTTCCTATTCGTAGTATTTTTCTGAGGCATAAATCTTTTGATTTCACTTGGTTTCATTCGGGTCTCAAAATCTTGGAAAGATTTAGAGGAAAAGTCTCTTGGATTGTCCTGCCTGTCTCTTCTTTGGCTTGGTTCGCATCTATTCTTAATGAAGCTCATGATGCCGATTTGGAGATAGGTAAAATTTGGACTAAACGTTTCAATTCTGATGTAGTTCAGATCTCTTTCTGCAATAACTCAATGGGTTCATTCTTACAAGCTTTGGTTATTGGTTCTTCAAAGAAACTTTCGCCAAGTTTTATTTGTATTCCGTTTGGATACAAGGGTTCAACTCTTTTAAATCTCGCTTCAGCTATTCATAAACCTCTAATCCAGAAATGTGATTCTCCAAATCTTGGAGAAGAAAGGTTTCCACCACTTCCAGTTTTGGATTTCAAAGATCAATCGGAAGCTGCGTTTGGTCATGCAGAATTTGGTATTGCTGTAAAGGTAGTTAATTTCAACTATGGTTGGAATAGGGTGGCAAAGGAAATTTCTAAATTCTTCAATTGGTCTGGAACTTTGAATCTTCGAGGTATTAACGGTAAGTTAGCTTATTTCAATGCTTCTTCTCGTCTGATTTTTGATCGTTTTAAGGAGGAGCAGTCTGTCATTCTTGGAAAATCAATAATTAGCCTTTGTCAATGGAAACTTGAAGATGCTTATATCTATAAGCATAGTTGCACTGATTCATCTCATTGGATTGGGATTCGTGGCCTTCCTTTCAATAAATGGAATTATCAGTCATTAAAAGATATTGTTTCATCTTGGGGAGTTTTACTTGATGTCCATAGTTCTTCTCTAAACTTGGATAAACTAAACTGTTGCAAGGTGAAAGTCACAGCTGAGCTCAGTAAAATCCCAATTGCCATTAATTTTAATGGACATTGGTTGAGCTTTGAGTGGCTTCAGGATCTTCAGGATATCAACCAAATCTCTCAGGATCTTCCTCCCGTTCCTAAAATTAAGTAAAGAGTCTTTACTCTTGAGGAGAATACGACTACTTCAAAGGAAAGAAGAGATTCGCCAGTAACCCAAGACAGAAATGTTTCGAAAACAGACTTAACGTCGGGGTGTGCTACTATCTCACATTCAAATTCAAATGCTTCAAGTTCGAATTCGGAGGTAAGAAAGCTAAACTTGGTATGGAGGAAGGTAGAGGAACATCAGATAAGGGATAAACAAAAAACCATAGATGACTCAAACGGTGAGGTAAATATCCCTTGGGTCACAGTGCGTAAGAAAAAAGCGAGTCGGGTTCGCGGTCAAAATGTGGACCAGATGGGGAGAGCGTTAACTAATAATCCGATTTCGGGTTTAGGTTTCGGATCTACCACAAAGGTGGGAACTCCTGTCCATGACCAAACCGTTAACGATGATGTAGATCACAATATGGGCCAGATGGGGAGGGTGTTGTCGACGGATTTCGACCCTAACACAAAGGTGTGTACTCCTGCCCATGGTCTACACCATCAAGGCTCGTCGGATCTTCATATGGACCAGATGGGGGGGGTGTTATCCACGGATCTCGACCCTAACACAAAGGTGTGTACTCCTGTCCATGATCCGATTTCTTCCTTGCATGTATATGGGATCATTAATTCTAATATCCAGAAAAATTATACACCATCAATTTCTTCAACGACAAGTACCTCTAATAGCTCAATTAGTGCTTCTCCACAGACAGTTCCGTCCCGGACTTCTTCTTCACTTCACACTGCAGAACATGAGATGAATGCTAAAATTGATTCGCATATAGATTTCAATAAATCTCTTGGGATTTCAGTTGATCACCCAAATATTCGAATCATTTGCAAGGATTTAATCGAAAGAAATAATACTAGTTCCAATCAGGATTTTTCAGATTTCGAAGATGAAGATGGTTTAGGCTCTTACGACACCGATGAAGAGATTTTGGTGGAAGATTCTATAGAAGAGGACGGTAGAATTGACGCGGTTAAGGACTCAGTGGAGTGAGAAAATGTGGTACCCGGTGATTTCAATCCAATTACTGGAATAAGGGGTTCGTTAACTTCCGATGGATCATAAATTAATGATTTGGAATATTAGGGGTTTGGGGCAAGATGAAAAAATTTGTGCTATTCGAAATGCAATCTTGAAAAATAATATAACAATTTGTTCAATTCAGGAAACAAAGAAGGAGATTGTTGATGATGCACTTATTCGTTCTCTTTGGGGTAGTAGTCGATGTAATTATCTTCATGTTCCGTCCTGTGGAGCTTCAAGTGGTATTATACTAATGTGGAAGGAGGGGGTTGTGGTCATGGAAGACTCTTTGTTGGGTGCTTTTACTTTGACTGTGAAGTTCAGGAATTCAGCAGATAATTTTCATTGGTATTTTACTTCTGTGTATGGTGCTCCGGAGTCGGGCTACTATAGACAGTATTGGAGAGAGATGGATGAGGTTCGACTTCTCTTTGATGGCCCATGGGTGGTAGGAGGTGACTTTAATGCTATTCTGCAACAATCCGAAAGAAACAGAAGTGGAGGGTGCATTACTAGCAGAAGATATTTCAAGAATTTTGTAAGTACTCACTCCTTAATCGATCTTCCTATGAATGGGGTAAATTTACGTGGACAAATAACCAGCAGCCTCCCACTCTAATTAGATTAGATAGGTTTCTGGTTAATGTTGACTGGTTAGAGCATTGTCCTTCTTTGATTCAACAAAGAATGAGAAGACCTATCTCAGACCATGCCCCTATTATGTTGAACTATAATTCAGGGGCTAAGTTTGTTGCACCTTTTAGGTTAGACAATTATCTATTATATCATCCTGATTTCATAGATAATTTCAAGATTTGGTGGGCTAATCTAAATTTTTTTGGTAAACCTAGCTATGTTTTTGCTAAAAAACTTCAAGCTCTAAAGTTTTTTATCAAGTCTTGGAAGAAGTCCTTAGGGAATTTGCAGAATCAAATTAACTCTTTGGAAGATTCAATTGAGGCTTTGGATGTTGTTGAAGAAGATATTCAACTATCAACTGATGATGTTGTCTCTAGAGAAAATGCTAGACTGAAGCATGCATCACTTTCTCTAGACATGGCTAGGAAATGGGCTCAAAGAGCAAAAGATCAATGGTTTAGAGAGGGTGAAAAGAATACTAAGTATCTTCATCAATTAGCTTCTTACAAGTACAAGGTTAGTAGTATCAATTGCCTTAATATTGATGGTGATCTTTCTTATGACAAGAATAAGATTGCTAAAGAGGCTACTGATTTTTATACTAATTTGTTTACTGAAATGCATCCTTCTAGACCTAGATTTGACGACCTTACAATGCCTTCTATCTCTGTTGATCAAAGCATCTCTCTTGAAAGACCTTTTACTCATGAAGAGGTAAAGAATGTTATTTGGAAGTTTGGAAGAAATAAGGCCCCTGGCCCTGATGGTTTCACTATGGAATTTTTTAAATGTACTTGGGAAATTATAAAATCTGATCTCATGCTTGTGATTAAAGAATTTGAAAGTTCTTACTCTCTTGATTGGAGGCTGAATTGCACTAACCTAAAGTTGATTCCTAAATGCAATGGAGCAGTATCTCTTCATAATTTTAGGCCAATTAGCTTAATAGGGGGTGTTTATAAGATTATCTCAAAGCTTCTAGCCGAGAGGTTGAAATTAGTCCTTCCTTCTATTATTTCAGATTATCAGGGTGCTTTTGTTCATGATAGGCAGATTAATGATGGTATTCTGATTGCTGCTGAGCTCATTGATTCAAGGAAAAGAGAAGACAAACCAGGAATTGTTTGTAAGGTAGACTTTGAGAAGGCTTTTGATAATATAAATTGGGGATGTCTTGATTTGGCTTTAGAAATGTTTGTTTTTGGCCATGTTTGGAGAAGTTGGATTAAGTGGTGTATCTCCTATGCAAGGTTTTCTATCTTAATTAATGGGGAGGCAACCAATATGTTCAAGTCTCAGAAAGGTATTCGACAGGGTGATCCAATCTCACCTTTTCTTTTCATTATCGTTGCAGAAGTTCTTTCTCTCCTGTTAAAGAAGGCTGCTGCAAAGGGTTTGATTTCTGGATTCAAAGTAGCTCCCACTGGGACTATAATACATCATTTATAGTTTGCAGATGATCTCATTATTTTCTTGGATGACTCAGTGGATCAGGTAAACAATTTAAAGAATGTTTTATTTTCCTTTGAACTCATAGCGGGTTTAAAAGTAAATTTTAGGAAGAGTACAATTGTGGGTATTGGAAGCAATCATAATGGTGTTTTGTGTGCTGAAGCTTTTGGTTGTGGACTTACTCAATTACCAATTAACTACCTAGGAATTCCCTTAGGTAGTAAATCCAAGAATAAAAACATTTGGGATGAAATAATCCAGAAAATTCAAGCGAGGTTGTCTACCTGGAAAAGAAGATATTTATCCAAAGGTCAGAGATTGTTAATGATTAACAGTGTGCTGGCCAGCTTGCCAATATATTATTTATCTTTGTTTCAGATGCCAGTTTCTGTTATGAAGGTGATTGAAAAGATCATGAGGGTTTTTCTTTGGGGTTCTAATAGCAATGGAAGGAAAAGAAGTTGGGTTGCTTGGACAAAAGCTGTTCTTCAGAAGAAGAGAGGTGGGATTGGGATTAAAAAGATTAAGTTGGTCAACAAATCTTTACACTGTAAATGGATATGGAGGTATGGGGAAGAGAAGAAGGCATTGTGGAGAAAAATTGTTCATGAAAAATTTGAAGGAAACTATGAAGCATTTTTTCCTAACTCTTCGTCTAATTCTGTAGGTCATAGCTTATGGATGGGGATCCTAAAGGACAAAGATCATATAATTCAGAACTCTAAACTTCATATACACAGTGGTAATAGGGTGTTGTTTTGGAAGGATAAATGGATGGGTGATCAACCTTTCAAGATTTCTTTTAAGAGGCTATACAAACTCTCAAGGAAAAAAGATGCTTCAATCAAAGAGGTAATTTCAGTCTCTTATGCTTGGGATTTTGGTTTTGCAAGGAATCTAAAAGAGCAAGAATTGGGTGAGGTTATTAATCTTATTCAGCTGATCGGCGATCCTACTTCAATCGTGGGTGATTCGGAAGCGGATGATGTGAGAATCTGGGATGCTGAAGAAGGTGAGTTTACTGTGGCAAATTGTTATAGTTCTTTAGATAGGGATGGCTTTCTTTCTTTTCCTTATAAGCAATTATGGAACAACAAAGTCCCGCTGAAAGTTTCCTTTTTAGTTTGGACTTTGTGTTTTAATGGTGCTCCCACTCTAGACTTTTTGGAAAAGGCGGGTAGGACCAATTCTAGTATTTGCTTATTTTGCAATATAGAGAAAGAAACGAATATGCATCTGTTCTTGCATTGCAAGGAGACTGTGAAACTGTGGAATTATTTTTTCGCTAGTTTCGGTATAAATTGGGCTTTTGCTGATTCTGTAAGGGCTACTCTTTGGGAATGGCCGAATAAGAAGGGTAGAGTTATGGTTAAGAAAATATGGGGTATGTTACCGTTTGCAGTCTGGTGGACAATTTGGAATGAGAGAAACGACAGATTATATGGTGGGAGAAGAAGAAATTGGAATCAACTAATCATCTCCGTTAAATGTACTATGTATAATTGGGCTTCTTCGACTAAGTTGTTTGATGGTTACTCTCTTAGTACTCTTATTTGTAATTGGGAAGTTGTTGTTGGCAATAACAACAGTTAATTTTTGGTATTATTGCCTCTTTAGACGGTCACCACTTTGGTGACGTCTAATTTTTATTCAAATTTGCCCTTTTCTTTGTCAAAAAAAAAAAATGTCTTAGAGCTATATTATGTGTAATCACATCAAAACTACTAAATCTCTGATATATAAGATCTCATGGTTTATGTGTTTTGTCAAACGGTTTTTTTTAAACCTTTTGTCCCGTGATCCTCTTCGTGTTTTTTTTTCCTGATTTATACGTCTGTAGACTTCTACCCAAAGCTCAACTGAGTCACATCCTTCCAACTCTAAGTAACAGTTTATTTCAAACAAAAAAATGAAAATATTAAGTGGCATTCAACTGGATCGCAGTTTTATGTGAATCACTGTCATTCTTGCAGTTTTACGTGAATCACTATCATGCTTGCCATGGTTGTTAGGCAAAGAATTTTTCTCAATGCCCTTTTTGTGTTTTAGGATTAAAAAATATCCTTTTTTCATTTTTCATTTTTTCTATCCTAAGAAGTTGACTGCCATTTCCAAGAAAATAGAAATTTTCCATTAGTAGTTGGAGCGGCTGTATCAATCTATGGTGTATCCACTTTGGCTCCAAATTTCATTGGTGTTTACTTTATGACATTTTCACTTTGTGGCGTTGCTGCTGGCAGAGTTTATATTTTTTAAGCATTGATGGCCACACTTGCAATTAGGTAAGCTCCCAGACTTTTTATAGTTGTATGGTTGTGTTTGAACTTTACAACCTCTCATTGACCAAATTCTTGCATTTTGTCATTCCAGCTGTCGAGCTTTAAGGTACTCTGCTGAATACGCTATCAGGCTTCAATATTCATTTTTTTTTAGATTCATCCTATAACTGTGCCAAATTGTGCCAGTAAGGAAGAAAGTGATCAAATCTTCATCAAAACTCCTTTCTTATTTCTATTTTGCTCTGGTAAAATTTACATTAGTAAATTGAAAATAATATGTGGTGACTTTCAAGGTAAATAGGTGTCAGGATTGATTTGGATGACTGAATTATGCGTTTCATTGATATATTTAGGTATCTAAATTATGTTCTTGGATGATAGCGATTAAGCTGGATGGGCAAGCCACGGGGAACACCTGTCTGTTGGAACTAATAACATCCTTAAATTGATGTATATGATTATTGTTTCGTTAGTCAATATGTTACATTTTATTGATCAAAAGGTGAGTCGTTAGTTCCTTTTATGAATTTCCTTTTATACCTACAATAGATATTGATTCTCAGCTGTCTGTTTGAAATTCAAAATAAATATGTTTGAAATTCAAAATAAATATGCTTTTCTACAATACTTGACTAAGAGTTGTAAAAGGTTTGATTCAATTGTATTCCATTGAGGCTCTTATTGAGAGTTACAAAAATTAAAAATAATTTTCTGCGGTTGTCATTATGGCAATTGCCAAGATTAATTTTACCAAAGATGGAAACACACATTCAAATCCACTAACGGAGAACCTTCTTCTCTCCTCTCCGAGTACTTTTTCAAGAACCATAAGCAATTTCATTTTCCATCCTCATTATTTATAGAAGAACCAATTCAATATCGCACCTTTATTTCTTCAGTTGTATTACTTTGGGGTTTGGAAATCCCATGATCCAATGATCAATTGATTACAAACACTCACAATAATATACATATACTATATACAAGATTTAGAGTTGAAGATACAAGAAAGATTTTTGTAGGCCAAAGAGATGTTTTCCTACTTCATCATTAGTTCTACAGTTTGCATTTCAAATTACACAAAAATTCACATTGTTCAATCTATTAGTGTTGAAATGGGCGTTCAATAAGAATTTTTACTCCCAATTTTTTTGATACATATTGTAGAATTTTCGGTCATATGTACATTTTGGGATACATGTGTGTGTTTTTTTCTTTTGCCATGAAATTGGATTCTCATTGATTATCATCAACTCATGGATAGATGTCTCAAAAAAGGATATTTCAAATGCCTTCCAATTCCCTTTGTTAATAAAGACCTTTGTGCAAAATCTAACCCCAAATGACATAACATAGACCGGGCATGAACTAGAGATGATGATGCACCTCAAATACTTTTGGGTTCCACATCTGCACATGGCAATAAATATAGTCACTACCAAATTAATCGTCCAATTAAAACTAAAATATGAACGTTTAGCAACCCAAAATACAACAACTTAGAAAAATTCCTGGAACAAGAAACCGGACATTAATGTAACTGAAAATGCGCAACAGATGTCAACTTCTTTTAGTCAGCAATATAATTTAAAGTAAACATAGAAAGGGAATTATTAAAAGCACCGACAGTCACAATCAAAGAACTTCAACTCTTCCATCAAAGCACACGATGATTGTAACAACCGGCTCCTATTTCCATCATGCTTTTGGTATCATAACTGTACATACAGGGCAATAAATACAAACTAACCTTCGGTCTAATATCTATAATATGATTCAAAATAAATAAAAAGAATAAATAAATTTGAGATTACTTTGTGAAAGTGAAAAAGAAACAACAATAGATGGTTGATATGATATGAAATAACTATCCGTCTCTTTAATTTCATGTTTCAATCGAACAAGAATGTAGGTGGGAAGCGTATAAGTTAGGGTTTTTTCCTGAGAGGGATTAGAGAGAAAGAGATGAGCAAAAGGGAAAAGAAGTCACCACCACCTTCTTCATTCCGTCAAAATCTTCATAGAAATTGGAAAGCAGAATCGTGGTAGTTTGAGATTTGTGGGTTAGGGTTTTTTTTTCTAGTTAGGAGTGGAGTAAGGGAGGAAGTGATGAGAATTCACATAGGTCATGAAATAAGTTCAAGCTCCAAGAGGGTTTCGAGTTCACAACTTAGCATGATACATCATAAAAATCGATAAAACATTCTCAATGTCGATTGAACTTCAAACTTGGTATAATGGCATATAATATATGGACCACGAAGCTCTGAGAGGGTTTTGACTTCAAACTTAGCATGATACATCATCGAAATTGATGAATATGAAGCTTAGTGTTGATTCGAACTTCAAATGTGGTATAACAACATACCAACTATGAACCAAGAAGCTCGAAGAGGGTTCTGACTTCAAACTTAGCATGATACATCATCAAAATTGATAAGTATGAAGCTCAATGTCAATTCAATCTTCAAACTTGGTATAATAGCATATAATCTATGAAACTTGTAAGAACGATGAATCCATCCATTTTCGTGTAAGATTCCTTGGCCCTATTCCCGGCATATTGTATGCATACCCCGGCTCGAGGTCGAGTTGGTCACCATTATAAGACTAAACTTAGTAAGAACGATGAATCAACTGATTCAATTGTATTCCATTGAGGCTCTGGACTACTTTAAACTTAGTAAGAACGATTGAGAGTTAATGGAAATATGTAAAGTAAATATTATGCATCGTAATGACAAAAATTATTATGGAGACGGACCGTATCAAAAATAATTTTAAAGAAAACATTACGTATGAAAATGACCATATTACCCTTAGTGAAAATAATTGCTAAATATTATCGCTTTAATAATGACCAAACTACCCTTATCGGAAATAAGTAATGTAAATATTATACTTTGTTGGAGAATCTATGAAAATAAGTGCAATAAATATTATGGAGACTGTGAAAAATGACAAGACTACCCTCAAAGTAAATATTTGAGTATGTGAAAATGACCATATTACCCTTGATGGAAAAAAGTGCAATAAACATTATTAATTTTATTTTTTGAGCATTACATTTTATTTTACAACACTTATGAAGTGGTTGTCATACCACAAACTTGACAAAGATGGAGGAGGAGTACTTTTTTTTCCAACATTATTTTTTACCATCCTAAATGAAAGGATGGTTGACGCACCTTTGTATTACTTTTTTTCTTTATCATATTTTTGGTGAGAGTTTGATAGGCTGATCCAAAAACATGATCAATTGATTTTTCTTAAAGAGTTGTCGTTTGTTTTCTTAGATTTAGAGTTGAATGATACAAGAAAGATTTGTAATGAGATCCCAGTTTTGTATATTTTTCCCATAGTGACATATAGGTGTTGAAATGGGGCAAGATTCCTCCCAATTTTTCCTAAATTCGATACATATTGATCAGAATTTTCAAGAAAGATCATATGTACATTTTGGGATACATTTTGGGATACATGTGTGTGTTTTTTTCTTTTGCCATGAAATTGGATTCTCATTGATTATCATCAACTCATGGATAGATGTCTCAAAAAACTGGTTCCGTCTAACCCCAAATGACATAACTGACCGGGCATGTACGCAAAGAAATTTTAGTTGTCAACATAGAATAGCGCAATTTCCAACGTTTATTACATTAGAAGATCAAATGTCGTGTGTGCCTTAAAAGTTGCATTTGCTAGCCTCAACAATGGGGAAAATAATTCAGAGAATGAAATGGATTTTCACGAGTTTCCTACTAAATTAGATAGGGATTGTGGGAACTGGAAGTATTGAAAAGTGAGAAAGGAGAGAAACAGAGAAAATGTATGGTCATCGTTACACTTTTTATCTCTATCTTTGTATCTTCATTCCTTTTTTTTTTTTTTGTTGTTCTTCTTCTTCTTCATTCTCGGTAGCATATGTTTAATAAATACGCCAACTCATTTAATGGTCTAGGTACAGAATAGTCTCTTTTGAGTATGTGATGTGGCGCAACAGGTTTTCAAAAATAGAGAAGTAAAGAAGCTTAACACTTATCTAGCGACATTTCCCCAAAGACGTTTTGGAATTCCAGGCTCTTGAGAATGTTGCTAGAAGGAAAAGTGATAGTTGTTCTTAAATTTTTCGTAGTTCCTATAAATGCCGTTGATTGGATGTTTTACGTTAGTGTTATTCGAAAGCTGAAGTCCGTCTCAAACATTGTAACGGAATCATTTGGTGACAATGATGTTTCGATGCAGATTTTTTTTTATCGAGAATGATACAGTTCACTTACAATTTTTGTGATTCAATTTTTCAATAAATGTTTGTAGAGTATTCTGGTAGTAATATTTTTGGTGCCATGGAAAGCAATGAAAATAAAAATGTTGGCTGAATTAATAATAATATGTGTGTAGGCCTTGAATGTACCTACTGTAGCGGTGATTACTGGCACAAACGTGAAAGAACACTTGGGTAAGTTTTTAATCCATTTGTCGTACGTTCTTATGCGAGTGTATATGGCCACATATTCTAACTTATTAGCCTTTGTACTACACCTGTGTCGAGAGTGTTCATCAATCTGGATGTCATGCTGGCTGCTGTAGATGGAGGTATGATAGAGGTCCTCAAGGCCGTTAGTGTAGAAGAAGTAGCTAGCTAAAAAGATATCAACATTTATGGGTCTCCACTCTCCACAAATTAGTAAACTATATATCTTCTTCATAATATCCTTATGACATCTTATTATGTTATGCATGCAATATCAAACAATACAAATACCAAGATACAAATTTTCATTATCGAATTTCTCCTCACGTAGAGATATAAAACAAATAATAGGTAATATCAAACACTACAAGAAAACATGGCTTAAGCAACTAAAATCTTAGCAAGCACCCAAAATTTTGGTCGCTTTAAGAATCAAGCTACTAAATTTGCGACCATCAAACTAGCGGCTCGGTATTCATATATATATCCACTAACTTGAGAGACCACATAGAGTAGTTTAGTCGGTAAAATGCTTTTGCCTGTAAGAATATAGCAACTAAAATTTTGGTTTGGTAGCTACCTACTTCGAGCTAGGATGGCCAGCGATTCAATTAATATTTGGTTGGTCAAACCTATTTGAGCGACTAAATTTAGCGACCACCCGTTCATTAGAGAGATTATATGATATTTTCCGGTATGTTTCAAGCAACTAATGCTGCGACTACCGGATTACTAGGTCGCTCTTAATATATATCCACTAATTTTAGCGACCCCAATAGTTGTTTTGTCGGTAAAATATTTTTCCAGCTAAATATATAGCAACCACATTTGCAGGGTAAGTAGCTACTTACTTTAAGATATGATGACCAGCGACTCAAAATGTGTTTGGTTGGTCGAACCTGTTTGAGCGATTAAGCACTACAAGAAAACATGGTTCAAGCGACCAAAATCTTAGCAAGATCACAAGAAAACATGGTTCAAGCGACCAAAATCTTAGCAAGATCACAAAATTTTGGTCAAGTTATCAGTTAATTTTTCAAAAAAAAAAAAAGTAAAGAATTTGATGCTTTCCTACTTCTTTTTTTATTATATAGAATATAGTGGACGAGTGGATGGGAGTCATCCACTTTTATATCCCAATATTTCCGTTGATCCAGATTATTTTGTCGTCCACTACACAGACCATCCACTTTTACGCCAAATGAAAAATGGAAGAGTCAATCTTCCACCGTTGGAAACTTGGGTAAGGCATTAATCCGTGTGAACTTTTGTGTGTGCATGGTAAACCATACGGATTGGGTTCAAACATAAAATGAACCGTTGGATAAAGAACTAATCCGCGTGAACTTTGTTTTTGCACTATATTGGATTAAAAGCTTTACTTTTTTATTGGCTTATCATATAGCATACGGATTAGCTTCAACATAAAAGTAAAGAAACACAAACTTAAGGTTCAAAATAGATTATTTAACAAGAAGTAAACAATTTAATCGCGTAAATGTATTATAAAACTTATAGACTTTTAAACAAAAATCAACACATAAAACACTGGTTAAACAACTACCAATATCAAAATTTAATTGAATAATTGTATTTAATTATAAAGTATATACAAAATCAAACAAAAACCAATCAACAGAACTCTGGTGAGAGAGTTACCTATGGGATTTCTAGTTCGGAAATATCATTTGGATACGGTCAGTTCGGATACGTTCGCGAATCATTCGTGAGGTCCATATAATCCGGGAACTAGGTTCAGAATTCAAATAGTTCGGAAGTATCATCCGGATTCGGTCAGTTCGGATATGTTCGTGAATCATTCGGGAATGATTCGGAGAATTAAACACACACAAATTCATCAACTTTGATAAAGAAACTAGCTTCGAGATCGAAACATGGCCAATACCGGACTACTATAAGTCTGAAAGTTCGTAAGAACGATGAATCACACCATTTACTAGTAAGATTCCATTGAAATATTCTCAGAACCGTTAAACGCACACAAATTCGTCAACTTCGAAAAAGAAACTGGCTCAGAGATCGAAACCTGGCTAGGAATGGACTACTATAAGTCTCAATGTTCGTAAGAATGATAAATCACACCATTTACTGGTAAGATTCCATGGTAATATTCTCAAAAACCTTAAACACACACAAATCCGCCAACTTCGAGAAAGAAACTTGCTCCGAGAGTGAAACCTGGCTAGGATCGGATTACTATAAATCTGAATATTTGTAAGAACGATGAATCACACCATTTACGGGTAAGATTCCATGGGAATAATCTCAAAAACCTTAAACACACACAAAATCGTCAACTTCGATAAAGAAACTAGCTTCGAGATCGAAACCTGGCCAGGAGCGGACTACTATAAGTCTGAAAGTTCGTAAGTACGACGAATCACACCATTTATTGGTAAGATTCCATGGGAATATTCTTAGAAACCTTAAACCCACACAAATTCGTCAACTTCGAAATAAAAACTGGCTTCGAGATCGAAACCTGGCCAGGAGCGGGCAACTATAAGTATGAAAGTTTGTTAGAACGATGAATCAAACCATTTACGGGTAAGATTCCATGGGAATATTCTCGAAAACCTTAAACGTCAACTTCGAGAAAGAAACTAGCTTCGAGATTGAAACTTATCCAGGAGCGGACTACTATAAGCTGGAAGATTGGTAAGATTGATGAATGTGTACCATTTCTGGTTCACGAGCAACTGACTTATTATGGTATTCATACCGGGTATGCATACCAAAACTTTGTTGACAACATATAGCTATGTCGGTATGTGTATTGGTTACATCTCTGAACGTAAGATGATAAAATATTTTATTCCACATCTTCATTTCCTCATAATAAGGGATTGAAGTCTATATCTAGTAATCTCTGAGCCTAAGATGATAAAATATGTTATTCTACATCTTTGGTTCCTCTTATTGTAGTACTAAAGTCTATATCTAGTAATCTCTGAACGTAAGATAATAAAATATGTTATTTTATATCTTTGGATCCTCGGATTAGTTTCTGTACCAGGTATAAATACCACATTAGTTTTAAAACCAATAGTTTATGTATCTAGGAATATCTGAACCTGAGATGGTAAAATATGTTATTCCACATCTTTGATTCCTCGAGTGACCAGTGTCGATAAAAATTAACTCACGACCAGTGTTTCGATCTCTCGAGCCTGGTATGCATACAATATGCAAAAATAGGTTTGTTTTAGGTTTCGTAGAATATTCCGAAGGAATCCTACCTATAAATGGATAAATTCGTCGTTCTTACCAAGTTTTTGGCTTAGAGTAGTCAACTCACGGTCAGGTTTCGATCTCGGAGCATGGTATGCATAGTTTCTAAAGATATTTACGGCTGGGAGTTCTTAGATTCCCAAATTAGAAAGTTAATGTTTCGGCTTGGTTATCCCAACCGAAATAAGTTTTATGATTTTTTGGGGTTTTCAGAGTCAGTTACGGCTGGGAAAGCCCATTCGTAACTGATTTTGAAAACCCAAAAAATCATAAAACTTATTTCGGCTAGGAATTCTTTATTTCCCGGTCGTAAATAAAAAATACGGCTTGGAACACCATAATTTCCCAACCGTTTTTTGTTTCTACGGTTGGGTCGACAAATTATCCTAACCGTTTTTTGTTTTCGTAATCGCACTTTCGGTTAGGTTATGAAAATGAAAAAAAATCGAAAATCTTTGGGTTGGGAAAACCAAGCCGAAATACGGAATTTCGGTTGGGTCGACAAACTATCCCAATCGTAATCTTTATTCACGGTTGGGAATCTAAGAACTCAGGTCATGTTCAATTCTGATATATTTCGTAGTCAGTTCATCAGAACGAGAAACTCAGGTCTAACTCTAGTAATCTTTGAACCTGTGATGTTCAATTATGATATATTTCGTCTCTAGTTCATCAGAACGAGAAACTCGGGTCTTACTCTAGTAATCTTTGAACATGTGATGTTCAATTCTGATATATTTCTTCTCCAGTTCATCCAAAAGAGAAACTAAGGTCCAACTTTAGTAGTCTTTGAACCTGTGATGTTCAATTCTGATATATTTCGTCTCCAGTTCATCTTAATCAGAAACTTATGTCTAACTCTGGTAATCTTTAAACCTGTGATGTTCAATTCTGATATATTTCGTCTTCAGTTCATCCGAAAGAGACACTCAGGTATAACTCTGGTAATCTTTAAACCTGTGATGTTCAATTCTGATATATTTCGTCTTCAGTTCATCCGAAAGAGACACTCAGGTCTAACTCTGGTAATATTTGAACCTGTGATGTTCAATTCTGATATATTTCATCTTGAGTTCACCCGAAATAGAAACTCAGGTCCAACTCTAGTAATCTTTGAACCGGTGATATTCAATTATGATATATTTCTTCTCCAGTTCATCCGGAAGAGAAACTAAGGTCCAACTCTAGTAATCTTTGAACCCGTGATGTTCAACTCTGATATATTTCGTCTCCAGTTCATCCCAAAGAGAAACTAAGGTCCAACTCTGGTAATCTTTAAACATGTGATGTTCAATTCTGATATATGAACTCGGACTCTCCATATACCATCGTAAACCAAATGATACTTCATAACCTATGTGACAAATCGAAAATCAAAGCAATAATTCAAAATCTGTCATTCTGGATCGAAATCCGCTCTACCACCTACATGGCTCGAAATCTACTACCATGGATATTCAAATCTAGACGTGGACTAAAATATACACGACACATATTTATATACTTAGTCATAATGAAGGTTCTAAATATGCCGAATGCGCGAATTAAGTTTAGCAAATAAACACAATTTGGCAAAGAAACACAAACTTCTCACACACTAGGGTGGATCCGTATGAATACCCGGAACCAAACATCAGCCGTCCGATAATTTTGGCGATCCTTATGCTAGCAGTTTAGATTAATCTCAACCGTCAAACACTTCTATCAAAATCCAAATTCATCTTCTCTTACCTCATTTCATCTTCTCTTACCCGGAACCAAACATCAGCCGTCCACTTGAGCTTTCTCTCTTTATTTCTTTCTTCGTCTCCTCTTCCTCTCCCACGAAGAACACCTCTCTTCTTCCGGCGCTTCATCACCACCACTGTTCTCAATGAGATCGATGAATTTATGGAACTCCCCCAAACTTATCTCGTTACTGTCAACACAGATCTAAGAAGGTGAGTCTATAAATTCCTAGATTCTTTGTTTTTGATTTTAGGAGTCTGATTTCTTTTGTATTGTAAAATTTCTGTAAGAATTCGTAGTTTTCATGTTTGTTCACTGGATTTCGTGTAGCTTAAAAATGGGTTTGTTTCTGATTTCAATTTTATGATCTGATTTTAGAGTTCTGTTGCTATATTTCGGGTCTGATTCGAAATGGGTTTTTGGGTTGAATCTGGAAGAGGAAGCAGAGAGAGTTTGATGATAGGGATTTATGAGATTTCATTGTAGCTTCTCGTTCTCCCACTCCTTGAATTTCTTCGAAAAAAAGTTTGCTCTAGCAGCTTCTAGAGCCCTTGGATGGTGAATCCAACGGTGGTGGTTCCCAGTTCAGTTTTTTACTCCAAGGGAAAAAATGAAATTTCCATCATAAACCACCACCACCCTTAGATTCACCCATCCAAGGGCTCTAGCAGCTGCTAGAGCAAAAATGCTCTAGCGCTTCTAGAGCAAAATCGCCTCCAATTTCTTCAGGAGAAACAAATTCATCCCGATGTTCAAATCCTCAAAGAGAAAGACGCTCTTCTCAGCCAGACCAATATGGTTGATTATGCTATGGATATCTACAAGTCTCTTCATCAAACTGATGATGTTCCTCAAGGTATAATAATAGCAATTAACTTTTTTTTTCTCTCTAATTAGGGTTTTTGAATTCTTAGGGTTTTGATATGTAATTGGGGATTTTTTTTGTTGATTTTGTGATGCATAAATGATTAATAGACGTGCTGAAGTGGTTAGGAGATTGAAATTGCTTGAAGATGCAGCTGAATCGATTATTACGTTCCTGCAAAGCCCGAATATGATTAACGAACCACGCCCTGCTAAGAAGTGCAATGGAACTGATGTGTGAGGTGTTTAATATATGACCAGTTGGTTAAAATATTAAGCTTGGTGTTGAACTGGAGCTATTGCGAATGGATTGAGCTGAGTTGGTGGTTTAGCCGACTGCCGCAGGAATTTATTGGTTGTACTTACAGATGTGAAATGGTATTTCTGATGAGATGGAGGTTTGAAATGATATTATGTGCAGTTTGGGGTTTTTATGAGGTTTCTGTGATTCAATTGGGTTAAAAATAGTTCATTTTGTTGATTGGAATTGTGAAATTTAGCAAAATTTAAGTTTTTGTTCTCCGTGTTTCGTTGTGGGTTATCTCTGTTTAGGAATTTTGAGCTTCAATTACTGAGTATGTGTGGTTTGTGCTTCTGTTTTAGTGTGCCGTATATACTGATTGTGCAATATATTTGGCCTTCTTTGTGTGTGCTTTGCAGACAAGATTGCAAGCGCAGGCTGCGGGTGTTTCATACTCAAATGTAACGGAATATATTTGTGCTCGGATGACAGCTTTCCAGACGAATGGGGTGTGTATTCACCTATCTAACATCTCTTTTCATTCTCTTCCTCCGGGTCTCACTGACTAATTTGCGCAAATGAAATTATTTCTCCTTTCTCTGGTTTTCTCACAATGAATTTCTGTCCTGTTCTGTAGATCAAACTTTCAATTTGTTTGGCCATGGGAAGAATGGATCCATGTCTTAGACCTCCCGAAATGGGCCCCATAACGGGTTTTTGTTCAGGAAGTATTAGAAAGAGAAGTACTTTTATCATACTAGGATCAAATCAAACAGGTAAGACATGCTATACTAATTTCTTACATAGTAGACTCACTCATGTTTGTAGTTAATGCCACTGTCCAGTGCCTAATTTCTTACATAGTGGGAATTAAATTATCTTACCTATTTGTGTGTGCAGTCAGTAAAAGATTTGAAATTAATAACCTGGTTTGGTGCTCTTTAACTGGAGGTCACAGTTTTTAACCCTGTCTGAGTTATTTTTGGTAAATAGAGCATAGAGAATGCCCCAGAGTTAGAAGAACTACTTCCAGCAAAGGCTGGACCCAACTTCAAATACAGCGCTGAAGGTGACAAGGAAGGCCCAGAGTATGCACTATCCTCGAAACTCAGCCGCTTGGTGAAGGGAAGGAATGTTGCACGTGAGGTTATTTCATGGATAGAAGAGACAATAATTCCTGTTCACGGTCCACAGATTGCACTCGAAGTGGTCATTCACACCCTACATGACATTGGGTCGAAAAGTTTCACTCATTTAATCACCTTATTGGAAAGATATGGTCAAGTTATTGCTAAGCTATGTCCTGATCAAGATGGTTGTTAATACAAGGGTCTTGAACACCAACGTTAATACATTGCATGGTGGAAATCAATGAATTTTGAAGTTTAACTTAGGTTTTGGATTTCTCGTTTCAGATATTCAGATTTGAGATGTAGTCCATCATGTGCTCGTGCGGCACTATTTGGTCCATCATTTATATGCCCTCCTGATTGCTTTACATACAAAGGAACGCTAGACGTTTTCAGTAAAATTATTCAACAGGTATGTATTTACTTATATTTGTTTGCGCGTGAACAAAATAAAAAAAATTGCTGAAAAATGATAAATACGATGATAGTTTATGTGATATGTTTGTGAGCTTAGAGTAAGATGAGAGAAACCGAAATCTAGTTGTTGTCTCAAATCCTCTCAGGTCACAGCCATTTCGTCCACAAACTTAATTCTAACATAAACTGTTTTGTAAGGAATGGACTAGTTAGTAAATGATATTTCAGTCCCAAAGTACTAGGAAGAGAATTTAGTTGTCACATGGTTGTTTTATCACCAAAAGCGAGTGTTCGCTCATATTGTATCTGGATGAGTTTTGCAGGAAGGAATTGCAAGGTTGTGGAGGGGTACAAATGCTGGCTTAGCACTAGCTGTACCAACTGTGAGTTTCGTTTGCTTTCTCCATGGCTATGCCCTGATCTTGTGTCTTGTAATTGTATTTCGGATTATTAATTGCATTTTACTGTTAACCAGGTAGCGATATACTTACCCATGTATGATGGCATTCGCAACTGGATGGAAGATCTTACCATCAGGAATGCTCCTTCCTTGACAACTTATGTACCTTTAGTTGCTGGCTCGATGGCACGCTCATTAGCCTGCATTTCTTGCTATCCTATTGAACTTGCCAAGACCAGGATGCATGTATCGATTTGTTGGAGGTTGTCTGAAGTAAATTATAAGACTTTTTTCCAGGCGTAGGCGCCTAATGACTTTTTACCAAATTTGCTGATCTAGGCATTTAAAGAGGTCCAAGGTGGTGCGAAGCCGCCTGGTGTGTTGAAAACTTTAAACGGCGTTCTCCCATCTTCTGGGTACGCCAATAATATGCAAAACTGTAAGTCGTGATCTTTTTGATTATTGGTTGATGCTTATATTAAAATTAGACTTGGATAGGTATTTTTATTTTGCTGAAACAATTTTCTTGTTTTGTAATCAGTGCAAAGATACAGTGCATTGTGGACAAGAGTTGGAGCACAACTTACTTGATGGTGCTTCAAAGTTGAAGTAGTGTTTTTGTTTTAGTTTTAAAGAAATGATTAGATTGTATTTTTGTGCTTTTTTTTTTTTCGTAACAACAGAAACACCCTTCATGTAAAGAATGTAATTTCTTCTAAAGATATGATGTAAATTGAATTCTGTGATATAATAAAATTTAATTCTTTTTAATTTTGCTTGGTTCATAATTTTTGAGTATTAATTTTAAATTATAATGACGTTTTGGGATTATTTGAATCAGAATGAGCTTTGAGCGAGCACAAACATTTAGTAGCTTAAAAACATAAGCAACCAACTTCAGGCCAAGTTGTTCCATGTATCTATTAACTAGGTATTATAATTGCTAATAGGGTACTCGGTCTAGCTATGAAGTCATCGGTGTTTCACTTGCTCTATTATGGTTGGTCTATCTATCAAGCAATCAGAGTTTCACTCGCTCTATTATGGTTGGTCTATCTATGAAGCGATGGTTAATTTGCTTGCTCCATGGAGGTCGGTCTAGCTCTAAAGCGATCATTATTTTGCTTGCTCTAAGAAGGTCGGTCTAGCTATGAAGCAATTAAGAAAATAGACGCTACATGATAGTTGGTTGATTACTAAAGCGATTGCGTAGCTGCTCTAGACTTGTACAAATCGCACCTTTTGCAACTAACGAGCGAGAGCCAAATTAAGTAGCTATAAGGGTTAGAGCGACTTAATATGAGCTTTTTGCAACCAAAACTGCTATGTTGCTAAAACCAGTTTTTCTTGTAGTGAAACATTACAATAAGAATATTGTTTTTATGATCTTCATATAATAGTTAAAATATCTATATGAGTGATTTTTTTCTACGGATGCTACTCGAATCTTGAAAGGCAATCCAAAAGGCCAAATGAAGCGAAATAAAAACGGAGTCGACACTTGCGGATGTTTTAATACAAATTCACGGTGGAATTTTGATGAGAGTAACTTTATTTGAGATTTGACCACCCAACAAAGTGATTCTATACTTGAATATGATGGGGTGAGTTGAATAATAATAATAATAATTTCTACGGCGGTTGAGGAGTTTCGAGATAGGGAGATAACATTTAAAATTCAATACAACATATTTGAACATAAATTGTAAATTTAATTGAGCTTAACAAATGCGAATGATCACAGAATAAATCCTTCTACAGTTGAGTAAATTTACAAGAATATGCATATATATAAATTATTTAATAAAGATTTTGACATTGACAACAAATCTTAGCGACAAATAGTGTATAGCGGAGGAACTAAGTGTTTCAAGAATTCCGTTCCAAACAAAAGAAATAATGATGTTTGAAAATCATGTAACACTAAGTAGAGCACTGAAAATTTTGCATAAGAAAGAATATTGCATGACATATAGGGTGGAACCTTTATAGTTAAAGGAAAAATTATAGGGATTCAACTAGAATTTTCATCCGTACTTTCATCCGTACTACATGACATGTCCATGATGCTAGGTAAAACATGTCTAATCATGGAGGTCAAGCTATGGCACACCAATAACATGGTAATAAGTAGAGAATTTAAGTGATAAAAGTCATACATAAATAATGTTAGAGTGATAAAAATGATGCCATTCTCAACTGTGGATGTACATGTAGACTCTAACTTTTTAAATAAATACAATTTATGATAAAATACAACCTCTTAAAGAATATGTTTGATTTGCGAGAAAACCAAACACAATGCTTAAAAGATTATTATGTATGATTGGTAGATCACTGGTTTTAGAATGATACTTGAAGAAGAAAACTTCTTATATGTAAATCTAACTGCAAATGACATATTTTATTATAATAGTGCTTTGAAGGGAGCATATCTATTGGGAAAACAAAAAGAAAAGGTAATTGCACACCAATTTTGTTTTCAATATAACAACATAATGGGAATCAATGACCCAAAAACCGTCTACAAATAATAAATATAAATATTGTGCAGGATATAAGCATAAGCGAAAATGATGGATTATGCAAATCACTCAGAGATGGTCTCTACAAAAAAATAAAATACAAATGCAAAATTTATTCCCTACAATGAGAGACTACAGGCAATATCTAAGAAAGACCTGGTCAAAAAGGGAAATGAAACACAAGAGGATAGATATCAATGACGATATGTCATTTTTGGTCGAGACGGGTGAGGAAGGCAGTTAAGTGTTTACTTACGAATACAGATTATAGGTAGAAAGAAGTGTTTATCTTCGTATTCACTACTTTTGCAACATATTATTATTCTCTTACACAGTGTCAAATTTTATAAAACAAAAACTAAGTCATGAAAATTTTGAATTAAATGGATTTTATTTTATTTATTAATCTATTGTATGATAATCATACCTCAGTTATATTATATAATTTCTAATTAGAGCACTTCTAACAGGTGCAAGAGCTGATGCCCCAATTTAATGAACAGATACCTACGGTAAAAACCAATACATGTCTGGTATAATTAAAGCTTTCTTTTTGTTTTCCATGTTGGCTTAGACCATACCCTCATAGTTTACAAGAAATTTGCTATTTTGTAACTCTCATTCCCTGATGGTTTGGTATGAACAGTGATTAATCAACCACCAAAATTTGGAAAAACTTTCCTTTCGATTTTTTTTCTTTAGCTATAGCGTGCAATATAAAATTACTTGGTGGATACATTTAGTTGCCATTATAAAGGTAGATATATCTTAATATTTTAGCGTGCAATAAATAATTGGTGGAATAAAACTTTCCTATATATTAAAACTAATTAAACTAACCAACAATTATTGAAAAAATATAACGTGTCAGGGCGACAGGCGCGGGGGGGGCGAAGCCCGGCTACACCGAATCATAAATTCCCACTGGTCCAGGTGTGTAGCACGGGATACATACTAGAGGAGAAGAGGGCGTTATTTTAACATCGACAGATAAGAGAAAGAAACATAAGGTGTTCTACCGGATTGTGATTCATGTTTTATTTTTCTGTACAGTGCTTATCTGACTTCGATAACGATTTTTTTTTTTTACTTTGTTTAATTTTTTGGTGATACAACCAATGTTTATATTTTTTGATTGTTTTAATGATGTTGTTGGAGATCTTGAGCTTCAGTGGAAGAATAGAGTGCAAAACAAAAAGCTTTTGGTAAGAACACAATAGATGAAACAAAAAGGAAGGGAACCGTCAACTTTACAAAATGAAACAATGACTGAAAATGTTGTATCGATATATGCTGGTGAAATTTATTTTCCCCCGGTTCTCTTATGTCTTGAAAATACTCTTGCGGGGAGAACGGAGATAATGATGTACCTCTTTTATGATTGTTTTTGGGATGATTGTTTGAGGTTGAAAATCAATAGAATCTTATTCAGAAGCTACTCATGAAATAATGGGGTTTTGGGCGGGTAAGGTTTTTATGCCTCTTAATGATTTTTAATACAAGTTTTTCATTCAATTCAGTTTGGTTCATACCTCAATTAAGTTTTTTATAGGGTTTTAGCATGCTTTATAGAATCAATCACTTGGAGAAGATAAAAGATTAACTTCAGTACTACATCAATGTCATTGGTGATGAATATTACACTGTCAAAGGTAAATAAACTCAATAACTCTAATTTTTTTGTCTTTGTAGAATTTCTTATTAGCCAGTAAATTGATTAGCAATGTTTATGAATAATTTTTATTTTCAAAGTTTGTTTGGTCCTGGACAAAGTAAAACTCATGTATATCTAAAATTTATGAGCTGAAATTCTATGATTTAAACTTAACTTCTATGCATATTTCTGTTGCACGATTTTAATGGGGTTGATTACATCAATAAAAAAGATTTTACAAAAGTAAGCCAACGTAAATACTTACAATGTATATTTTGTATAAATGTTTTGATTACACAAGTTGTAGGATTATTGGGATTATTTCCTAATATGATTTTTCTTCACTCGGTTATGAAAACGTATATTGAAACTCGTGGTGGTTCATGGATTCAGATCAAGTAAAATGCCATGGTGTATCACCATCATGATGCAAACCCACGTTCTGCAAATTTGAGTCAATCGTAACTTTTGCGGGAAATAAAAGAAATAATGACGTTGATTTCCAACCTTGCTCAATACAGATTACTGCAATAATACAGTTCATAAATCAGAATGAGAAAAGAGTACCTGTTATATATTTTTGATGATAAAATTCGGATGAAAACATGTTTAACAGTTCAAGAATTTAAGAAGAAAAATTAAAACTTCATGGACGTATAAAATATTAAGATTTAACATTTGAGGGAAATTTCATAGGATGAAAGAGATGAGAAATGATGTAGGATAAGAAATTAAGAGAAATCTTTAGATTATATAAATATTGTTTTATATTTATGTATATTTTTAAATCTTTAGATTATATAAAGATTGTTTTATATTTATGTATATTTTTTTACACTATTAAGGAAAACCTTTCTGTAACAATTTAGGAAAAAACTCGAGGAATCGAAAGAATTGATAGGATCAATGATTTGGATTTTATATTTACGCCCGAAAACTCAAGTCTAAATATCTCAATGAGGTGGATCGAAATCGATTTGGTGTGTTCTCACGCAGTTGGATCGACTGCTATTGGCCTTTATTAAAATAAATAGTTTGTAAAATAATAAAGCCTGAAATTGAATAAGGAAGATAATGTGCAAACCAAATTTGAAGCACTATAAAAAAATATAGGCTCCACCATGTAAATTGTACAAAGATTGTTAAAAATTTTAGACTAACCATAATTATATTCATCGGGCTCTCTACGTAGCACCAAATATCCCACAATATATTGATTATCAACCAGTATCAAACTTTCCTACTAATTAAAAAATAATCTATCAAACAATTTTAAGATGTTCCAATGTAAATGAACCACGGGCGCGGGGTGAAAGCCCGCCACGCCAAATCAACAATTCACACCAGACCCGGTGCGTAGCACAGATTACACACTAATCATTATTAATGAATTGATAAAGGAGTGATTTAATCGCCGTACGGATGAGATAATAGAAGGGGGAAAAGTAACTGCTGTTTCACGTGAAGACTAAAATTAATGGTGGAAACTACTGCCACGTCTCTTTTTCTTTCTCATCAGTTTCCCTACTAGCATTTATTTCTGTATATTTAAGTGTCATTTACAAAATGGTCATACTTTTTGAAATTCAGTTACAAAATGATCCTACTTTTGTAAATTGGTTACAAAATGATCCTACTTGGTCCGACATAACAGTTTTCCAAGAAAACGTGGTTGGTTGTCCCCAAAATACCCTCGCTCTTAACTCAAGCAAATGTTAACCACAGTTAACCCATCGCTGACGTGGTGGAATCTTGCTGACGTGGTGGAATCTTGCTGACGTGGTGGAATCTGATGCTCTGTATCCCTTCCATGTATCAGCAAAAACCAAAAGCTTTTCAGATCCATAATCTCCCTCCTTGCAGTTTCAGTTTACAGCTCCAAATCCTAAACATACATCTAGTCTTTATACTCATTCTTCACTTTCACAGTTCACTGTCCACTCCAATCTGAGCACCAATTAATACAGTAGCTGCAACAAGGCCAGCACTGCCAACATCACATTCCCATCTATTTCCTCTTCACAGTTGCAACATCATTTCTTGGATATCGCCACACATCTCGGCTTTAAACTGCACCACCAAACTCTTAATTACTGGTGTATTTAATAGTAATGAAAATATTTACCATGCACTACTACTAGATATGCTTCATACAGATAACACACTCTAATCTTCTCATTGTTATTAACAAACTAAATGGGAACACATGCCAACTTCAAGAAGAACCAGCAACATACTAAGACAAAATCATTTCACTTAGGCAGAAGGCAACAAAATGTAAATGAGACAGTAAAGTTAAGCAAGCCATTCGATGTGTACCTTTTGGAGCATCAGTCTCGAAGTAGCGATAATTGAAGTGAAGTGTGGGTGAAAATGGATTATTTGGATGCAATACCTATGTGTTATCATCATCGGAATTGAACAAGTAATGAGAACATGGATGGATTATCAATTCAAGAAAAATTGAAAATGTTTATATTTAAATTAAAGCACATAAATCAAAAATTCAATCAGGAGCAACAACAAGGAGTAATTACTTACAGAGCTAATCCCAGCGGAGAAGAAGGGAACATGAGCAGGTTTAGCGGTTGCAGAATTGTTATAAGCTTCAAAATTTATCCCTAACATTTGAAGAATGTGGTGATGCTGCTGATGAAGAAGGGTCATCAACAAGGGTCATCAACTTGATCTTCAAAATTGTATCAGGTCTTTCAGTTTCTGGTGTTTCTTTATCAATTGTTATAGCTGATCTGATAAGCACTCTTGGTGAATTAGTTGTTGTTTTTACTGGTGTTTCTTTCTCAAACACCACCAGTATCTGTTTGCTCGCAGCCATCATTAAACCCATGACCTGCATATTAATTCAATTTGAACACTTCATCCATAAATCCATTGCAACCATTTGAACTCATCTTAATCTTTACTGCCAAGAATGGCATCAATTCATCACCACAAGCACAAACTACTCTACAACTTCATCACCACCAAAAATCAACCATCCTGCAATGCAATTCAAATCCACTTATACCAATCTTCAACTGCAGCACAAACCCATTAAGCTCCTGTAATTTGTACTTGTCCTAACATTCATCTAGGTTTGGCAACATCGAAGTTTCATGGATTGTTTCTTGGATTCTAATTCATCCAGAACTAGTAGTGACAGCAGCAACAACTCAAGTTATCAGCACCAGCTACCTCCATTTCATTCCCCTTAGACCTGCAACAGCATCACCGGCAGCTAGAACCACCATCTCCAACCATTTGGTACAACTTCTTCTCTCTGAATTCATTTCCTTCAGTTCAACAAACCCATTGTCACCTTCTCCTAGCCTTAAGCTTCACCACCTGAGCCATCTAAACCTGCACAATCCATTTAGCTTCAGAATTTCAGTTCTCTACCACCAGATTCATAAGCCATTGTATAGCACAACCACTAGTTAGGCCTTCACCAATAGAAACAACTTGGTGCTTCTTGCACCACCTGGATCTCAAACTCAGCCCTCACCTATCTTAATATTCAAAAGCATCATCTTCTCGATCTCCATCTTTGTCTTGCATTAGACCACTATTCACTCAATCAGCATATCAGTTCTTTATCAGTCCATCTACAACTCCTGTAAAAATCAACACAACTCTACATCATTTCTTTAATACAAAACCGAACCTAATTTCTACTTCAATCTCAACTTCAGCACAAACCCATATCTCTAAAACCATAGAAATAATTACATGAATTCTTTGAATTCCTCCTCCAATTAATCACCACAACTACAGAACCCAATCTCCGATCTCTCTTCACCCCATCTATTTCATCTCTCTGCTCTTCTCTTACAGCAGCCGCAACTCCTTTCTCATCTCTGAATCTCAGGTGAAACTCTCCTCAAATACCCATCCATCACCCATACAAAAAAAATCCCCTATTTTCCCTAATTAGGGTTTATGAAAGAAAAAAAACCTAAAATTGTTAAATTAGGGTTTCTGAAAATAAAATGAAATTCATAATATGGGTTTGTGATTACCAACCTTGTTGTGTATGTGAACATTGTATTAATCTCTTGTGAGAAATAGACCGTATTCATGCTTCAGAATCTTCACAAAAACACCAACGAAGATTAGTAAACCATACATACGAACTATAAAATCTTTCCACGATTTGTTTGCGATTTCTTTCACTCGAAATCGCTCCTTCTTCAGTTATCTCCATTTTTGCAGAGCTCTGATAATGGAAATAGAAAGAGAAGCAACATAACAAAAATTGAAAAGAACTGAAACCCTAAACTGTTATAGACCAGATTTAGTTCTGCCTAATCATGTACGTCTAAACAATCTTTGAGATGTTCCAGAAAAATGATCTACGGCTACAGATGTTGTGTAGTTGAGTTAAGGATAGGCTGGTAAATTTACATACCCATTTAACTCTGATTTTGTGGGACCCCCTAATTTAACCCCAGTTTTAACGAAAGTGTGACTCTTTTGTTAATGCTTTGTAGCAGTAGGACCATTTTTCAAACCGAGTCCTAATTGTAGGACTGTTTTGTACATTTCCCTATATTTAATTTAAGAAAATTCTCCAAATCAATAGCATATAAAAGCTCATAAAAAATGACCTTTAAGGTGGTCTGTATTCAACAAGTGAATAATCATTTCATTTGTGCTGGATAGACAGACATAATATGGTTGTGCCGCACACTCCTTCTTCTTAATAGTTTAATAGACAGTGGATGGAATAGTAAAAATGAAAATGAAAATTGAAAAGCTTTGCAATAAGTTTGAAACAAACCAAAACTAACTTCTTTGTTTTGTTTAGGCAGATTTCCAAACTCAAACCATTCCAAACTACACTTGAATCTCTAAAGTACTTTCATCTCAACAATTACAAATTAACTGAAATAAGTCTTAAATTTTAAAGCCAAACACAAAAAGAAACTTGAGTTGAATCATCAATATGGACGTCCATTGAACATCCACTGAGTAAATGAACCACCACTAAACCCGCCTGCCAAACTTTGATAATCGGCCCCCTGGCAAAAGAAATCAAAATATCAACAATTAGTAAATATATGAAAAACAATATGTATTGTGTGTATATTGTTAAAATTCAAATGACATTTGCTCACGTTGTTTGCAAATCCATATTGATTTTCGTGATGCACCATCCTATATGGTTGATCATATGGATTCTCTTGATATACTATCCCATGCTGCTGTTCATATGGATAATTCACTTGATACATTACTCCAGGATGTTGTTGTCCGGTTGGTTGGAGAATTTCTTGTCTTTGAAGCACAATAACATCAACTTGATATGTATGCGCATCATTGGGCCAACCATCCTGTGCAATTAAAACTTCATACATGGCTCATTTACAGTTATAAGAAATACAAAAATAATGGTCCATTTCAAACAATAACAAAGTAATACCTTTTTCTTTGGACGCCTTCTAGTTGGTTGGTCTACCTTCTTATGTGTTCGACCTCTCCGTGGCTTGTGTAATGGGTCATTTACAGTCTTAACAGTGTCATCACCTTCTTCACTTTCACCACTTATATCAACCGTTTCCACTATATTCTCTTCAAGTTGTTTTCCCTTGAGTTTCTCACTTTCCTTGGCTTTGATCGATCATTATCAATTGCACCTCTTTTTTTACAAGCCAACCAACCATTGATTTGAGGCTATTGGCTGGTACCTTCTACCCAACCTGCAAGCTCCGAAAATTGACTACAAAGATCGTAGTATTGCTTACTTGCATCATCATTTTTCCAACAGCTAAACCCCACTTTCACCTTTGTATGGCATCTTTTCACATCTTTACACCACCACCTCAATATATATTTTTCTGGAGTTCTCTTAAACCGTTATGAGACAACACACTCAAAATATGACTGCATTGTATTCCTTTAAATGCAAAAATTTGACGAATATCACAATCTTCCGAGTTATAGGTCACAAAAAAAATCATTTTTTTAAATAGAAATCATGGTAATCATCCTCAATCCAAACATCTTGTTGGACATTGTATATTTTGCCGTCAGGCGTTTCCTCGATCTTGTTGAAGTGGAAGTACATCATCTTTAACAATTCATCTTGAAAATGTCGAAATTTTGATTTAGTATATAATTTACTAACCTGTTTCTCCATTGGGTAATGAGTTACAATCGGAATGCTTTTTAGAGATGTGTTAGCATCCGCTTGCTTTTCCTTTTCAGCTTTGTTCATTTGTGCAAATTCATATTGCTCTCCACGAACTGTTTGAGAGTGGTCCTTGCATTTATATACCCATGAAAGAATGCATTTACACTTTCGCTTCTCTGAGTACTTGACATCCCTGCCAAAAATGTATTCTTCAAGTAGCATGGTACCCAACGACCCCTTTATTTATAAAAATCATTCAACCATTTGTTATTACCCAACTCATACACATCCAACATCCAATCCCATAATTGTTCAAATTCTTCTGGCGATTTTGAATCGTATACCGCAACTTTTATGTCAAAAGTAATATCATAAAACCTCTTGTATACACCAAATTTATCTGGAAGTTTTTTCATCACATCTCTCTTGGCAATCCTTTTGTCAAAGGATCTGCTAAGTTTATCTTTGATTCTTCATAATCAATTGTGATTACTCCTCTCTTGAGTAGTCCTCTAAGAAATTGATGTCTAAAGCTAAGATACCTTTCTTACCATTGTAAGTCTTTTGTGCTACCTTAAACAAATTTGATTTACTAGTCGAAATAAATCATAATAGCATGGGTAGGTTTCTTCCATATATTGGAATATCTATTAATAGATTCCATAACCATTCTGTATCTTTAGATGCATCAGCAAGAGCAATAAATTCTGCCAACATGGTTGAATCATAAATGCAAGTTTGTTTATTATAACTCCATGTTATGGCACCACCACCCAATGTGAATATCCAACCTGTATTGGATTTAAAATTAGATTCAATGTTTTTCCAATTTGCATCACTATAACCTTCAAGTACAGTGAATTCCCCTCAGTAACACAAACAATAATTCATTGTCCCCTTCAAGTATCTAAGAACCCTTGAAACTGCATTCCAATGTTCTCTACCTGGATTACTAGTGACACGACATAATAATTTGATTGCATATGTTATGTCAGGTCTTGTGCAACGCATACATACATAAGACTCCCAATTATACTAGCATATTTTAACTGGTCATATCCTCTACCAGTATTTTTCATTAATTTAACACTAGGATCCACATGTGTGTTGGCAATATTACAATCCAAATAATTGTATTTTTTAAAGATACTTTCAATATAGTGAGATTGAGTCAATCAAATTGACCCCTCTTTTCTCACTATCTTTATTCCTAAGATCATATTGACTTCCCACAATCCTTCATATCAGTTGGATTCAAGAAACATCTTTGTTGTTGTCACACATTCTATATTGGGTCAAAAAATTAACATATAATCTACATATAAGCAAATGAGAATAGACATCCCATTATTTTATGTAGAGTAGATACATTTATCTACTTCATTCACTTTGAACCCATTAGATAACATGACTTTGTTAAATTTTTCATGCCATTGCATAGGTGCTTGTTTTAATCCGTAAAGATATTTGACATGTTTACAAACTTTCTTCTCTTGTCCCAGTAAAACAAAACCTTCAGGTTGTTGCATATACACCTCATCTTCTAAGTCACCATTTAGAAACGTCATTTTTACATCCATTTGATAAACAAATAAATTGTGAATTGAAGCAAGAGACAAAAAAAAACACGCGTATTGAAGGCATTCTTGCAACAAGAGTGGATGTATCAAAATAATAGATACCATGACGTTGTGTATCCTTTTGTAACCAATCTTGTTTTGTATTTGTTTATAGAACCATCAACATTTAATTTTTGTTTGAAAATCCACTTGTTGACTATTGGTTTAATTAGAACCCCGAGGTAAATCAACTAATATCCAAGTTTGGTTAGACATAATTGATTTCATTTCATCTTTGATAGCTTCTTTCCAAAAGATAGCATCAAGTGAAGTTATAACATCCTTATAAGTTAAAGGTTTACCATCATCATAAAGATTTATACTTTCTTAGTGTGTAATATCATTCATATTACCTACAACCAAATATGTTATGAAATCAAAACCAAAAGTTTTCTCAACTCTTTGTCTTTTACTTTTACGAGGTTCTATAATCAAATCTTGTTTATCTGATTCTTCATATGTTCTTTTAGAAGTATCAGGAGCATAAACATTCTATTCATGAGAAGATTTGTTCATATGTTCAAAGAATTCAACAACTATTGATTCAATGATATCATATGAATCTAATTTCCGAAATCTATAAGCAGTACTATTCTTAGCATAGCTAATAAATACACATTTATAAGTTCTATTTCTGAATTTCGTTATTGCTGGATTTGGTTTTCTTACATAAGTAATACATCCCCACACCTTCAACCATTTATGATTAGCTTCTTGATTGAACCACAGTTCGTGTGGAGTTTTTTCAATCATTTTAATAGGGACCCTATTAAGGATATAACATGCACTAAGAAGTGCGTCACCCTACCGACAATCGGTCAGTCCAGAACTTATCAAGATACAATTACCATGTTCACTAAAATTTATTTTTTCTTTCTGCTACACCATTTGATTCTGGTGAATAAGGTAGTGTATATTCATGGATTACTCCATTTGACTCACAAAATTTCTTTAATTTTGTATCTTTATACTCACCCCCTCTATCGCAACATAGAACTTTAATTTTACAGTTTAATTGATTTTCAACTTATGCCTTGAATATTAGAAACTTGCTTACTGCTTCATCTTTACTTTTCATTAAGTATACATAAGCATATTTCGAATAATCATCGATGAATGTTACAAAGTATTTGTTTCCTCCACTCGAAAATTTACTATGTAAGTCATCTACTTCTGAATGTACATGACCAAGAAGTTCTCCGGATGATGGCTACTGACTTATGTGACTTACAATTGATCTTCCCTTGAACACATATGTCACATTTGTCAGGATGTTCAATGTTGCATTTAGGAATGAGACCCAATTTAAGCATAGTTTTAATAGACTTATAGTTCACATGTCTTAGTCTATCCATGCCATAAAGGATATAAATCATAAATATAAGAATAAACTGATTTTATTAAATTCATCTTAAATATACCATTACATGAGTATCCCTTGCCAATAAAAACATTATTCTTTGACATTATTACATTGTCCGACTTAATGCTAATCTCAACTCCATCCTTATTTAGATGATCTCCAGAAATTAAAGTTTTGGACATGTATGGAACATGTAAGATATTTAGTCAAAGTTAAAATTTTCCCTGAAGTAAATTTCAGAAAAACAGTTCTAATTCCCAGTACTTTGTAACGATTATTATTGCCCATCCTGACTTCTATGTTATTGCACTCTTTATAAGTCTGAAATTGAGACTTATGTTTGCAAATAGGGATCATGGCTCAAGTATCATACCACCTTCCAAAGTCGTCATCGTCAATTCATATAGAATTAACTTCCTCAACAGTACATATTATCTTTGATGGATTTTCAGAATCATTATCAACAATATTAACTTGAGTCTTCTTGTCTTTCCCGTCTTTAATACGAATCCTACAATCATGAGAAAAATGACCAGGCTTTTTACAGTGAAAGCAATCACCCTTGGGCTTCTTAGGAATTACAGTCTTATTTTCTTTGAAATTAGACTTCTTTTTATTTTTGTTCTTGGATGATTCTCCTTGAACCATGTTAACCTTTTCGATTTCTCGGTCATCTTTCTTATACCTCTTACGAGATTCTTCCCCAATCTAGTCTATAAGTGACGAATAAGAGATTCCATAGTATATGTTTTTACTTCATGATTCAATTCAATTTCTTCGTGTAGCCATTCCAACTTGGTGGTAATTTCGCAATTACAACACCAACTTGAAATGCTTTAGGATGTAAAATTGTAGCATCTTTGAGTTTACTGACTGTGAGGTCAATCTCATGTGCTTGGGTAACAATAGAAGATGAATCATTCATTTTAAAGTCAACATAATTTCTAATTAAGAATTTTTGGTTACTTGCCTCTTCTTGGCGATACATTTTTTCCAGAGCATCCCACAAACTTTTAAACCTTCAATGGTATGATGAGCACTATAAACAACATCTGAAAGTGCATTCAGAATATGTCCTCGACAGAGAAAATCTTCAGTTTTACGCTTTTGCCTAAATTCCTTCAATTCCTTCCTTTGAGCCTCGTTATCGACTTTCTTGTCTTTTGGAATTGCTTCAAGATCATCACCGATAATATGGCTAAGGTTGATTATGGTGAGAAAGAATAAGACAGTTTCTTGCCATCGAGTAAAGTTGGATCCATCGAAGCGTTCAAGACGATTGAGGTATTGATTCATGACTTGCAAGGATAAAACAATCCTAGTGAGTGATAAACCTTGAATGGTTGACATACTTAAAACTGTTGAGAAAGCGGTTTTTAGATTAATCACTCTAAGGCACGAAAATCGCTTTCTTTTAAGTATGTTTTCCCCTACTAATCACAGGGGTTGAATCGAAGACACACTCTCAGGATACAATGGAGTTGTTTGTTACAAGATGTGATTTCTTGTACAAACCAGAATTAATCTTATATTACCAATGATACTTAAAATTAATGAAGAGAAAAGATAGAAAAAACTTGATATGTTTTGAATGGCCACAAGACAAAGTTATTTATAGTAATCTGATATCCCTTCATGAAACATCACATCCCTTCACGATTTCTATTGATCTCCAACATACATCAAATTCAGTTTCAAACTCAATGGACATGTCTAGTCAGAATGTGTCTCTTGTACAAAATGAATTCTGCCTTTTCAGAAGGGAAAACAATCTCTATTCAATAGACATGTTTATTAGAAGCAAACATCATTGAATTTTACTCAAAATACACTTTTATTTTGTCCCAATCGGATACAACAAAGCTATGCCCTGTCAAAGTTTAGCACAGAGATATAGTTTTCTGAAAAATCTCCAACACATGTTGACATATATACGGACGATACCAGGAAAATAGAAAAAAATAAAATATTCCATTATTGTTGGCAGTTGAGAATGGTTATGAGGTATACACAGGCTGGTGAAAAGAGAGATTTTATAGTATAGGATGGGTTTAGTTTGTTGCAGAAGGATAACAAGGATACTGTTAAATTTTAAATAATGGGTCATGATTCATGGAGGTTTCAATTCTAGGTTAACTACTAGATGGTAGCTAAATATAGATAAAGATAAAATAATTTGTTAGTTTATTGGTCTCCTTTTAAACTGGGAACATTGTCTATACAACCATCTAACCCGCTGCATACGCACCGGATTTTTTCGAGAGTGTCTACATTTCAGGTGGCCAAAATTGGATTGATAGATGTATTTTTTTTATCATAATCTTCAAATGTTCTCTTGATGCCTTTCTAGACACTGTCATATGACCATATCCATAACTAATAAGTGGCTTTGGAAAATTAATGGCCACATGTTGTAGGTTTGACCTTGGCTCTTGTTGATTGTCATAGTAAAACATACTTTAAAAGGAAACTACCTTATTTTTAATATAGAAGGTAAGTTTAGGGCAGTAAGAGACAATATCATCTTTGGAATGTACACATGAAAGCCGACGTGATTACCTGATGTGGTTTGTGCTTAAAGTTTTTACCAATTTGTTTTACCATTATTTGCAAAGACCCATGCTCTCATTTATGTTTTGTAGTAGCATAATTGAACTTCATTTTTGAGTTGCAAGTGATATTATGGAAGTATTGGATTCCAGGAAATTACCGGGAATTCGGAAATTTCATGTTTGTGTTGATGTCTCAAATGTTTTGGAAAAACATGTAAAACATAATTATGGCTTGGCAAGTCGAGCTCGGGGAACTTTCTAGCCTGGTGACCTTCGACGGTCGAGATGTTTCATATTGAGAGGGAAACCGTTGATTGTTGCATGCCTTCACTTTGGTAGCCTCCAGGGGAAAGCCAGCATGGTGATGCGGCATGGGGGCCATGGCGATACGTGTTTGGAATGGCGTGGTCGGTGTGAGTGGCATGATTTTCCATTGGCACAGAGGTGCGGCTAGCATCGTTGGCATGCTTTGGCGCGGTTGGTGTGGCTGGCATGATTTTCCATTGGCACATAGGTGCGGCTAGCATGGTTGGCATGCTTTGGCGTGGTTGGTGTGGCTGGTATGATTTGCCATTGCACATAGGTAAGGATAGCATGGTTGGCATGCTTTGGCATGGTTGGTGTGGCTGGCATGATTTTCCATTAACACATAGGTGTGGCTAGCATGGTTGGCATGCTTTGTCGCGGTTGGTGTGGCTGGAATGATTTGCCATTGGCACAGAGGTGCGACTAGCATGGTTGGCATGCTTTGGCGTGGTTGGTGTGGCTGGCATGATTTTCTATTGGCATAGAAGTGCGGCTAGCATGGTTGGCATGCTTTGGCGCGGTTGGTGTGGCTGGCATGATTTGCCATTTGCACACTAGGAATTAGGGTTTGGCTCGTCGCAACCCTAATTTGAAAATTATATCCCGGTAATTATTTTAGAGACACATTAAAGGTTTCAGTAAATGTGCCTAGTAAATGCTTGTTGCTTTAAATGTTGTGCCATTACTGTCTGCTAGGGTTTAGTGTTTTACGATTTTAACCCTAAGTTAAAAACCACCATCAACATTAAGTCCCCTGCTTAGCTCGGAACATGTGCCTTGTTGCGAGGTAAGCATATGATGGTGACAGACAAGGACGGAATCGATGTATAAATCCTTGCAAAGATGGTCAGGAGAATCCGACTAACCTTTTGAGAGGTAAAGAGAGTTTTGGCTTCCCATGTTGGCGGCCCTGCGTAAGTTGTACTGGGAATGCAGACTGTGGAGTGGTGAGGAGAGATTTACCGGCTTGGTCTGGTCGTACATCTCCAAGGCAAAGGGGGCGCGGTCCTGGGAGGTAACGCAAGTGGACATCTTGGCTCAAGGGGCCAAGAGGGGCGTGATCTTGGTAAGGTGAACGTGCGTGGATGATAGGGTCACGTCGGTGGAGCAGGTGGCTTGGCATAGTGTGGTCTTGAGAAGACGAGACGTACTCGGAAGGCCAGGCGTAGTGGGGATGCGATAATGGAATAGTGGAACGTGCAAGGGCTACTAGGCATGGTCGGGCCACGATGATGGAGCGAGGGCTTGTCCGGGGCCATGGAAAGGTAAGGCGCTTCATGTTCGAGGCTGGTCTCCCGGCCGTGATTCCAGCATGTTCCACTTTTTCAGCATGCGTTTCTCCTTCTTCCTTTAGATCTTCCATAGTATTTACTCCTGGAGAAGTTGTGTCTTGAGAGTGATTTTTAGAATGTAAGTCCCCAGTTATGGAGCAGTAGCGGCGTTAAGGCCGAGCCAAAACATGCATACCCTTGGCATGGTGGAGCTGCTATGTTGGCATGCCCTTGGCATGGTGTGGGGCATAACCTAAACACAAACTGCTGATGGAGGATTGTTTAAAAAATTGAATATGGAGCGCTAGAAAGACTGGCACTAGCAAGGAAAGCGTGTATTCTTGGGAGTGGTAGGGCTTGCTATTGTGGGACCGATTTCTTTTCTTCATGCACGGCTTTAACATGGGATTTTTCCTTATTCAAAAATATTCTTCTAGAGGTAGGTAGCATCTGCAATCCTTTCATATGGTAGATTTGCAAAAATCCCAGTATGATTGGGTGTCTTCAGGGCTAGGCTTTGGAACGCGAGGCGGAGCTGCTAGCATGGACTTGGAATGAAGGGGACCCATTAGCATTGACTGGCATAGAACGGGTGTGGGCCACTCTGTAAAGCGCTCGTCAAGGCATGAAGCTGGTAAGGGGAGCATTTTGGAAGGGAAGCGCTTGCAAGGGAAATGCTTGCGGTTTAGGGTTTGACACGCCAAAACCCTAATTAGCACCCTTTATTATAATCGCTATAGAATACACGTACATACTCGGATTTTGATGGTCCGCCTCTTTATCGGACACGAAACAGGATTTTGTATCTCCTTTACGCGAGAATATTTGGGTTTCGAGCTCGCTTAGGAGGTGAAAACTTCCTGACAGTGAAAATTAGGAAGAAGTCAGGAGGGATGTTGTTGGCCCAGGGTGGTATAGTCGCGCGCCAGTCACCTATTCCAAAATTCCACTGTATTCTTGGGACGGATGGATGAAATTTATTCTCGAAAATGATCATTTTATGGATAATCTTGGATATTGTGGTTGCGTCGTCGGTCCATCCTCGACCTTAGGTTGTTCAGTGGACCTTCTGATCGTGATGATGATGTTTTGTGAATGCTTGCATGGTCGAAAACTTCTGGCGCCTCGGGATGAAATAGGGAGACGTTCCATTGCCCATGCGGTGCTATCAAGTCTTCCGGGACCTTGTTCCAAGTTAATCCTTCAAACCATATTCCTATCGTACGGAATGGGATGCGGTGAGAAGTCCCCGGTCATACTTTGGTTTGATACGATGGCATGGATGAATACGTGAATGTAACCTTCTGACATGCTTTTGGAGTCTTCGGTGCACATGTGCGGCTTCATGTTGAGAAATTTCCGTGGCTCGTAAAACCTCGACAATGATGATGTTGAGATCACTAATAACCTGGTTGAGGGGAGTGAAAGCGTCTCATGATGATAGTCCCATGCGTAACCTTATTTCATTACATTGCCTTGAATCCCCGTCCACGGTATTTGATATAAGCCTAGCATACTCTTCTTGATGTGACACTGGGATGCTCAGAAATTACATGATGAAATATTATGGATAGTGTAGGATTGGGATCCTCCGAGGCCTCGTAAAGTGTTGAAGGCATCTTCTAGACAGAGAGGTGATGATATTCTTGTGCTGCACCATTGAAGAGTAGATGGCCTTGTTGTGGCTATGGCCTTTTTGGTTAACTATGTCTTCTGAGCTTTGACAGTGAAGGGACTCCGTGTATACCCTCATTCCCTAAGTATGGTTTACATGTTTCCATCTTATATGGTCAGTGGGTTGACCATGATAAAGACATCATCATCGTGCGTTCGTACTGCTGATTTTGTTACTTCTTCCACGTGGAACTCAGAACATGGAGGAGTATGGGTTACCTTTGTAGTAATTGTTGCTGTGGTGAAGTTCTGTCTGTCCATGGTCACGAGTTTTGGAGGGATGAACTAAAGGGTGGCCATGACTACGAAGATTGGATAGCTGCGATCATGATCCTTGACATGGGGAGTGTGGTGGCACTACCTTTTGCAGGAAGGAGTGGTGTTGAAGGGAATATTGAAGCGAAGCCGCTGCTGGGGAACGTTGATGCAGAGCTATTTCTGGATAGAATGTTGAAACGACGTCTTGCAACTCTTAGATCCTTGAAAGTTACCATGTTGAAGTCGAAGGCCGTGTCACGTTCTGTTAAACTCGACATCCCTCAAGAGAACAGAGGTTAGGAGTCCCCAGTTCCATCTATCCATCGTGATTTCCAGGAGAGGTTGGGGTTTGGGAACGGCTTCCCTGGATAGAAACGCATGCTTTCCTGATTAGGTGCGGTTGAGGATGGCACTGGAAGGGCGTAATTTCTGTTTGATTTTAGGTTTCTCCCGAGTTCTCTTACTCAATTTCGCTCATTTTTTCTCTGGTTTTTTTTAGGGAAGAAAAGAAAAGTTTGAGAAGAGAGAAGAGAGAAGTCGATAAAAACGAGTGAGTGAGAGAGAGTTCAACGAGTGGTTTTAAGACTAAGTCTTATGGGCTAGATTGGAGGTGCTAGATTAGCACATAAGTGTTGCAATTCAAAAAAAAAGTGTGACAAAAAAGTTAACACTAGTTCTCTTTCCTACCAGTTGCTAGTATGTGAAGTAGCATGCTAGATTGATACGCAGAATGATTCAGCGCTAGAAAAAGTAACTTTCGCGGAACCAAACAGCGCTAGGAAGAATATTCCAAGCATCTACGTGGAATGGTCCAGCGCAAAAAAATTGCGCGGAATGAAAACACGCTGTATTAGTAATCGACCATGCTTATTAAATAATATTATCTAAATTTAATATTATTAATGTTAAATAATATTATCTAAATTTCAAAACAACCCAAAATAAAGGTGGGAATTAAAATAAATGGTGGGAATAAATGCAAATCATGTTTCAAAATAATTTGGTGTGAGACAAAAATTTGGAGGGGAAATTTGAGGGGAAATAAATGTTAGGGGGAAATTTAAGAGGGAAAATAATGTGAGAGATTTAGAAAATTGGAAAGGGAAGGAATTTTGAGGAAAGTTTGGAGTTTTGGAGGGAAATAAAATGGAATTGTAATGGAAAAGAAATGATTAATTAGATATATAGTAATATTAAAGTTATTAAATTTTGTAGAGGCACATTTTAAGACACTTATAAGAGTAGTTGAAAAATCAGAATTAAAGCTACTCATATTTTTTATTTGAGACTCTTATATGAGTGGAAGCACTAAAGACATATATATGTGTCTCAAACCCAAAAATCAATATGTCTCAAAATGGGCCATATGGTGTAGTGAACTGGAGTTTTTACTAGAAAGTAAAAACAAGAATTTTCCAAAATCTATTTTAATAATAATTACAATTTTCACCTGAAAGTGAAAACTAGAATTTTCCTAAGTTTACTTAAAGAGGATTTGTAGGGAGTGAATTTAGGAAAGTCAACTTATCTTAACGAATTTTACTTACGGGAGTTTTTCTTGGAATTATTTTAGGAATTTTATTGGGTTAATTTTTACCACGTTTTTTTAGTAATTAATTATTTGTGATTAAATAAATTTTCTTAATTAAAGGGGAAGGTTATTCTTGTAATCAAATCTTTTCTTTAACTAATTTGGGCTTTCCATATATACATCTTTATTGGTGGTTTTTTCAAATACAATTTTTTCTTTTTGGGCTAGAGATAATTTTCATCAAAGTTTAAATCATGAGATGGTGAGCTTATGATATACAAGAATAACACAACAATGATTCATAATTGGATTGTCTTGACCATTTTAAGCAAAGCTGCTAATGGGGGTACCAATTTGCTTGGGGGTATACCAACCCCAAGGCAAATGATGTTTTGTCTTATTAGCATTTTGGTACACCCCCAAGAAAAACCAGTCCCCCTATTAGCAATGAGATCTTTATATCTACGAGCCTTTTAATTTTCCATCTCTCTAATCTGTCAACGTCTGAACCGTAATGGTTTTCCATCAATAACCTAAATCAAATCCCAAAGGATGTTTTTTTTTCTACTTTAACATGGGTGGGTGAAAATGCTTAAAATATTATTTACTAGAGGAAAAGTGTGTTTGTAATGCTTTTTGCAAGGAAAAATATGACCGGCTGTTTCTACGCTGATTTGTCGTCTAACAGCTGTCAACGCCGGGCTTAGTCCCCGTCAATTTGTTCTTCTTTTTACAGGACTCATCACCTTTGTCTGTTGGACCGGTATGCATTCAAGCAAACCTTTAACGTGGTTAGCCACTGAGTTTATTTATTTTTAGTTAGAACTTTCTACACTTTACATCTGACATTTCATTTTCCGGTGATCGGTGATATTTCAGACCGAAAAAGAGTGTGATGAAGGAGGATGTTAAAAGATGGAAGGAAGATTGGGTATTGATTAAGATTCAAATTGAATGAAAAGAACAAATAATAACAACAACATTAGATTAAAGGGAAAGCTTAACATTCTAAAACAAGAAAACAATATTAGATTGAAGAAAATAACCACTAGTACCTATTTTCAATCACAAGTACAGAAAGCTTAACATTCTACAGTAAAAAGCCAAATCTAGAAAGAAACCAAACCTATAAAGAAACCAAAGCTTGACATTTCATACTTAAATCAATCATCTTCATAGTTCTGACTAATCATGCTTCTCGGGCCTGAAGCAAAAACACCTGGCGAAAAAGCTTTCTTCTTTTTTCTCCTTCTTCTCCTTCTTTTCCCCTTCAAAATCTTCCACAACATCTTTTCCCTTCTTTGTCTTATTATGCTTATTCTTACGACCGGCTTCTTCCATTGTATATGTTGCAGATCCCTTCAAATTCAGGCGAGCACCACACAAAGTTGCTCCTCCTTGGCCTTCAATGGTCTCTCTTCTAATGCTATAACAACAACTGCTAGAACTTGATTCACTTTCTTGGGAGATAGATCTTCTAGGGCTGTTTGAGGTTGCCATCATGATAGAAATAATTAGAAAGATGTGGTGAAGAAAAGAACAAATATATAACACTTATATAGAGAAAAACTTCACACTATTATTGTGTGTGAAGCATAGCCACATGCGTACAGTCAGTTATCCTCACATTGTTAATAGGGGGGGACTGGTTTTTCTTGGGGGTGTACCAAAATGCTAATAAGGCAAAACATCATTTTCCTTGGGGTTGGTACACCCCCACGAAAATTGGTACACCCATTAGCAGCTTTGAAAAACTCACATTGCTAATAGGGGGACTGGTTTTTCTTGGGGGTGTACCAAAATGATAATAAGACAAAACATCATTTTCCTTGGGGTTGGTACACCCCCAAGCAAATTGGTACCCCCATTAGCATCTTTGGAAACCATACCTATGGTTATGATGAATGTACTTGCTAGCCTGTATGACCCTGTTAGCTCTTAACAAGCTCATGCATTCGAACCCCAGACCATCATAAAAATTCTTTAGGTTTCGAATAGGGATTCATACGTAAATCTTCGAGGTCGTTAAAATTTACATTTTGGCGGGTACACTTCGCTAGTTTAAGAGGGGAAGAGACTAGCTAGAGGTGGTTTTCACTGAAATTTACTATCTCAATAACTGAGAGATAGACGCCGCCAACCCAGACTCTCCTCGATTCTTCCGGAGCTCATTAGATGCAAGCATAAAGATTTTTATTTCTTTCCGAAATCCGTTAATCGTTTCATCGTTGTTCGTTTTCGGATAGTTCCATTAATAAGTGTTAATGATAGATCGACTCCCATGATAATGATCCCTTCGTACATAAATTTTAAGCTGCCAAACTAGTAGTGATGATATGGAAATGTTGGTTTCTTTGATTTCCTCCCATGGGTATGTGAAAAAATATGATAGTGTAACTTTTTTTTCTTCCTTTGTTTATTTCTTACACTTCGTTTACACTCAACTTATTTTTTATTTTTTTTTATGCAAAAGAACTATTATACTAAAACATATAATTACATAACTTCTACATTAACTTCTTTTCATCCCTTACCAACATTTCATATTTAGTTGAATGTTACCACCAAAATCAAAAGAAGCTTTCTGAGATTTTGCTTCATGAGCTATTACATGAGCTATATTGTTTGCCGATCTTTTAACATTACCAACACCAAAATACATAATAGAAGACAACATATGTCTTATTTTAGCTACATATCTCTGGTTTTTCCAATGAACAATTAAGCTAACATTGCTGATACCAGTGATTACATTTTTACAATCCGATTCAAAGAAAACATTGTTAAGTTTGAGTTCTTTGGCCCACTGTATAGCTTGATTCATGGCCATGCACTCATCTTGCTCAGGATTCATTTCTCCATTGAAGTACCTTCCCTTAATTCCTTTGGTTGTACCTGCAGAGTCTCTGATTATTAGTTTAACACCAATTTCCTTTGTATTATAATCAAACGAGACATCAATGTTTATCCTAAGACAGTTATCTTTTGGAGGTGTAGGACCATAATATTTCTACATCAATATTCTTGCGAAGATTAACAACGCTTCTGCGAGGACATCGCGAGTACCTCAATAACATTTGACGAGTGTCGCAGAATGGCTTAAGGAATGACTTAATGAATGACGAATGAAGAAACATGTAAATAGCATGTGCTGACCTGTGATGGTTATAAAGTTGGCGAGATGAAGAAACATGGTTGTTGCGATGAAATCGCAGTATAAATCCGAGATAAAAGGAAGACTTAGCTGTCATCCATTATGTAACTACCCTATAAATAGAGATCCAATAGGTCCAGAAAAGGATGATGTATTTTTGAGAGTTGAGAGAGTCTTGAGGAGAGACAAACTTCAAGAGAATAGTTGTAATCTTGATTTCTTCTATATCTGTAAATATTTCTAAGAATTAAATAGCAAAGTGTCATTTTTAATCTCCCAAGTTGAGTTGATAATTGCAAATTCTTAACAAGGGTGTAGTGTAGGATTTCCTGTAACTACATTTTGTCGCCCGAAATAGGGATTGAATTAGCGAAAATCATAGAAAAAGTGAAGAAGAAGATAAGAATTGTTCAAGAATAAGAAAATCATAAAACAAATCGGTGAGATATTTTAAGGAAGAATGATCATAATCAAAGAGGATTGTAGAAAATTGGAGTTTGGTATGGTAACAAGAACAATGATTGATAGATTTCATGAAAATATTAAGGGAAAGATACACAAACGGGATTTTGAAGGAAGGAAGATTATGATAGTGGAAAAAATATCATCATTGAAAGATTGGGAAAAGCAGGAGATCACGTTTACAGCAGCAGAAATACCAGAAAAATATCTAAGTCATACATCTCATTTGGTAATCATGGTATCCGCCATACCAATGAGAAAGGGAGAATCAATAAAATCTGTAGAAGAATGGGCTATGAATAGAACTTTGGTGGATGCAGGAAGTTCTGTGGATATAATGTTTTATCATACTTTTAAGAAAATGGGATATAAGGATGAAGAAATGTCTTGTTCAACATATCATATTCATGGTTTTGGAAAATCTTTAACAAAACCTAAAGGCTAAATAGTGGTGCGAATTCCGCTAGGAGAGATTGAAACACAGGTAACATTATGTGTGGTAGACGTGGAATCAACGTATAACATGATATTGGGAAGATCGTGGATACATGCAATCAAGGCTGTAGCATCAATATTGCATCAATGCATCAAATTTCCTATACCTAGTGGAATTGGAGAAATTAGAGGAGATACAGAATTTGCGAAATTGTGTTACCAAATTGAAGTAAGAAATTGTGAAGAATGTCCAAAGCTGCGAAAAGCTCATAGAAAATTGGCGAGAGAAACAAAGAAGGAATAAGAATTTAAAGTTTACACGATAAGAGCAAAACAACGAAAAGGAATACCCAGCGAAATCTCGCGATAAGGAGATGAACTCGCGAGAGTTATGAAAACACCAACACCAATGGGAGAACCTCGAAGCCGGTTATCTTTGCAGCAGGAACCAACAAAGGAAGTAAAATATTGGGAGTGAAGAAGAGCCTAAAATGCTGAAAATTGGGACTAGAATGGAGGAAGATGAGGAAGAAAGAACTATAAATCTCTTGCGAGAGTATAAAGATATCTTCGCGTGGAGCATGGATGATATTCCAGGGATAAATCCATCAATAGCATGTCATAAATTATAAATCAACAAAAATATAAGACCATTTAAGCAAAGAATAAGAAAAATCGCAACAACATACCATTCTCAAATAGAAGAAGAATTACAGAAAATGTTGGACGCAGGAATTATAAGGAAAGAAAAATATCCAGAGTGGATTGCAAATATGGTGGTGGTCCCAAAGAAGAACAAGGGGATAAGAATTTGCATAGATTTTTCTGATTTAAACAAAGATTGTCCTAAAGATAGTTTTCCATTACCAAATATCCCACAGATGGTTGAATCAGCAGCGGGAAATGCAAGAATATCTTCATTGGATGGATATAAAGGATATAATCAAATCCCTCTTGCTGAAGAAGATCAAGAGCATACCAAATTTTTTTCTCCAAGAAGATTATATTGTTATACAAAGATGCCCTTTGGCTTACGAAATGCTGGTGCAACATATCAAAGAATGGTGGAGAAGGTGTTTGTGAAGTGGATCCATAAAACATTAGAAGTGTATGTAGATGATATGCTGATCAAAAGTAAAGAATCTGAGAATCATGTGCAAGATTTGAAAGAAATTTTTAATCAAATGCGACAATTTAATATGAAAGTGAACACAAGTGTACTTTTGGAGTAACTTCAAGAATTATTTTGGGGTATATTGTATCAAAAGAAGGAATACAAGTTGATCCAGAAAAAGTGTAAGCAATTCGCGATATGCCAACGCCTGCGACGGTTAAAGATGTTCAAAAATTGAATGGACTCTTAGCCTCGCTAGGAAGATTCATCTCGCGATCTTCAGATAAATGCAAACATTTTTTCGATATACTCAAGAAGGGAAAAAAATTCAAGTGGACAGATGAATGTGAAAAGGATTTTTAGGGAGTAAAAGAACATTTAATGAACATAACTATCTTACATAAAGATGAACCGGGAGAAGAGCTATTGATTTATCTCGCGACAACCACATACGCGCTAAGTGCAGTGTTGCTGCGAGTAGATGCGGGGGTAGAGAAACCAATTTATTATATCAGGAAAACATTTAATTCTCCATAGAGAAATTATTCAAAGATTGAGAAATTAATTCTATCATTGGTACATCCAACTTTCAAGATTCGTATCTATTTTCAAGCACATAAGGTCAAAGTGTTAACAAAAGTGCCAATTGAGTCAGTAATGAAAAATTCAAAAAGATCAGGCATAGTTGAGATATGGAATGCACAAGTAGGACACTTTGATATCCAATATGAAATTTTATCCTCGCCAAAGTCACAAGTCATCGCAGATTTCTTAGCTGAATTTCCTTTGGAAGATGATGAAGTTGTGGAAGAGATGATGGATGTAGAAGAGGAGCGTGGAGATCCAAAAGAGCTATTAACAGAACCAAACATATGGGAGATATTAGTGGACGGATCATCAAATGGAGAAGGAAATGGGATTGGAGTAGTTTTTATTTCACCAGAAGGAGAAACAATAGCTTTTTCATTCAGATTGGAATTGGCATCCACTAATAATGAGACAGAATATGAGGCTGTGATTCATGCTTTAAAATTTTCGATAGAAATGAAGTTGGAAAATGCTAGAATCACTAGCGATTCACAATTGGTTATTTTCCAAATAAAAGGATAATATACAAAAAATGAACCATCCTTGAGAAAGTACAAAAGACTTGTTGAAGAATTGTCTGCGAGAATTCCAAAAATAAAATGGAGACACATATCAAGGAAAGATAATAGGATCGCAGATTTTTTTGCTTTCATATCCATCATGATGACAAACCCAGCTGCGAGATACATAAAAATTCAAACACTTTTATTACCATCAATAAACAAAGAAGAAGAAGAGACGGATGTGATGATGATAGAAGCTGGCGAGGAAGAACCAAAAAGCAATAATACAGATTGGCGAGCAGATCTTCATGCTTACTTGGTGAGAGCATAAATCCCAAGAAATCGATTAGAGGCACATAAATTAAAAAGTAGGGCAACAAATTATGAGCTAAGAGATGGAGTATTATATCGCAGATCTTTTAGTGGACCATCGTTAAGATGTATGACGAGGGAACACTACAAGAAAATTAGGATTTAGCGACTACCTTGATTCAGTTGGTACAGGGCCGTTTTCGGCGGATGGAGATCTGCAGCAACCAACCTGGCAACAGATATGTTCGGTGACTACATGCTTCTTTGCTAAAGACTTGGACCAACCATGTTGCTGGAAGATATATCTTTCAACTAAATGAAACGACGAAATTTTTAGTCGACACAAGTTTCCAATAACCACTAACTATCGTTGTTCGAAGCATAAACATTTGTTGCTGAAACATTTCACCCGCAAAATATGTTGTTGATGAAGACTAATACATCGTTGGTAGAGGTAGGATGCTATAAAACGTTGTAAGCTGCTAAAGATCATAACTTACTGATTTTTCAGTTGGTGGAGGTGTTTGATGTCGTTGGTCAAGCAATTTTATCACCGAATGTTTTGACGGTCAAGAGTTTTATCAGCTAGATATTTGTTGGTAAAGGGTTTATAGCAGCATAATAGTTGGATGGATGGTGGAGGTGTTTGATGTCGTTGGTCAAGAAATTTTATCACTGAATGTATTGACGATCAAGAGTTTTATCAACTAGATATTTGTTGGCAGAGGGATTCTAGCAGCAGAATAGTCGGCTGGCTAAGGAGCGACGTTGGGGGTGCTGACGAAGAGTTGAAGCCACTACAAATCAGTCGGTCAAGATGTTATTATTGTTGGTTAAAGGCTTGTCCCTCTACATATTTGAGTTACTAGAGAGTGGTTTCTCGAGACTATCATGAAAAACTAAATGCAAACTTTAATAAAATTCAACTCATTAACATTCAAACATCCAAAACAAAATATCAAACTACAATATATACAGAGGACAAATGGACCTAAGCGGTGATTGAGCAACAGCTGAAGTCTGGATCTTTACTTGGATATGCTCTCACTACGAAAATGATTGGATCTAGGGTACCTTCTCTTCTTCCCACCAAGATTCCCAGCTGATGTCTCCCTTCACCCCAACTCCACCTTTATAGAGAGGCCAAATCTTCCAATCATTAGAGTCCTCCACAGTTTTATTTATTTATGAATTTAAAAAAAACTCATCCATTGATGCACAAACTGCAATCAACGAAAACATGGCATCATTACGTATAGGTCAACCATCCATCTGAAAAATCAAAGCTACAAAAACAACAAAAAATTATCTCATCTAAAAAAAAAATTAAATTGTTTTTGTTAGTCCATTTAAGCTTTCATTTGCTTCCAAACTAGCTCAATTCAGGCACAGGATTCTGTCACAAGTTCATCCATGGAAATTTTGCTTATGACATTCTCTTAAAGAAAATAAAGAAATTAATACCCCCTTTAGATACACAAAATGGAAGTTCTTGAACGTACTCATCCACGCAGAATAAATACTTGCAATGTAGCCGAAATCCTGCAAGTTTGTGTCTCTGCAAGCCATTGCATAATTTCATGTATTTCACTCTAGCCTTGAGCTGCAAACAAAATCCCAACAACAAAAAGAAGGAAAAGAAATCAGGCATAAGAAAAAATATTCACTAGATACTACAATACAACTTATATACAAAAGAATGCAGGCTAGACAAATATATTAGAGATAAGTTATAAATGAAATACATAAACAACATACATGAGCCATTGAATCAGTTTGAAATGAGCTTCACAAGGACATTGAACCTTCATATCTAATTTACGATAGTGATCAACAACTTTATCCTTGAATGTTGGGTTGTCAAATGTTGAATCACTTTCCCTTAGAGGATATATCAGTAAGCCCCGAAAGTCTACACTTTTATGCAAGGAGGAGAAATATGCTTAAGTTCGCATTAAATTGTATCTAAGTGAGCATAAGAGTACATGGAACAATGAGTTGGTAAAATGGATAACGTAGTTAAGTCATTACCGCAATTTTCTAGATACGAAGACATACATTTCTAAAGTCCTTCGCATATCCAGAGAGGAATTATCATACATACACAATCTGAGCAACAATAAGAGCTCTCACAACATCTGCAGGTGAAGTGATCTTCCATGATTTTTTTCTTCCTCAATCTAACAAGTTGTAAACAAATGGGCACCAAGCCACAATGCCTGCACACATGTTGAACACAAGGTTATTCAGTATTTTAAATTTAGAATACGATAAAAAACTTATTAGATAGAACAAAGGAACCAAAAATCTAGGTCACAGATTGCAATTTCACAAACAACAGTTGGGTAATTTCACAAACAACAATTGAGCAATTGGAATAGCTTATTTTTAGGCCCTGCTATGACACCAGACTCGTGATTATGTTGGATTGGATACAGAGATCTTAAACTACAAACAAGGCATTCAGATCACTAAGAGGATTCCATATCTGTAGACCAATGCACTTGCATTGCAAGAAGAAGAGTAATTTTCATGCAGGGAGATACTTACCATCACCATCAGTGTTTTCTCGTCCATACAACCTCCACCACCAACAGCGAGATAGTTCCCATCACCACCAGCGCTTGCTTCAAAACACCTACGTACCACCACCAGAGGTTTCTCATATTCTTTCATCATATACATCCTATTGAAAACAAAAACTTATCAGTACAAGACTACTAAAACTAATAAATCATGTCAGAATCATAAATACCTCATAACTCGTACAGTTTACAAATTCAAAATCCAACATCAGAATCATTAAACAAAATTCTTGATGACTTCTAATTACTTTATTAAACAAGAGTAACACCAAATGACTTCAAGTAATTTCATTAACATCAGATCGATTTGTAACAAGTAAAACTGGGGAAGAGGTTATACCTGAAGAGCGAAGATCTTCAAAAAAATGCAAGTGAAGATGTTAATTGTTCTTCTAAAAATTTCTACAGTAAAAAATGAATAATAAGTAAAACCCTATCAACAAAATCAAACCTTAACATCAAAACTAGATAAAGGAAACTCTGAATTGAAAGAAAGGGGATTTCTTTAGAGATCCAATTGAAAAAAACACTGAAACTTAAAGTCGAATACAACCTGAAACTTAAAATCAAATACACCCAAAATCAAAACAAATAAACGAAAAATCTTATATTTCATTTATTCATATTCTAATCAAAAACAAAAATAACCTAGAATCTAAAACGAAAAATTAAGGAAAATAACAAGAACAGATCTTGACTAGACAAAAGTGATTCAAAGATAAAAAAATACAAGCCTGATGATGTTAACCGTTTCATACGGATCCAACTAGGAATGCGTCGTCTTAGTCTTATATTTTTTATCGATCTTCTTCTGATAATTAATGACATTAATCTGAGAAACGTATAAACGAAAATCAAATCCAAACTAGTGAATCAGGGAAGTAGAACCAAACGGAAGAGATAAAGTGACAAGCAAAAAGGAAAAGAATAAGAGTGGAATTATTACCATTTTCGTATGTAATCAGATGTCAAAACCTTGGGATACAGAGAAAAATTATCAAAGAAATCAAAAAATATGAATGGGTCTTTCGGGATTGTGGTTTTTTGATCTCATATGAGAGTAACCAGAAACAGAAATGAAGAGTGACATAGATGGAGGCGTAGGCGGAGGCAGGCAAACAAACTTAGGTTTAGCAAACTTCTGGTGTAGTGAGATAGAAAGTGAAATGGGGAAGATAAGGATTTCCACCAGATAAGGATTGCCACGCAGATAAGGATAAGGATTTCCTAAAAAGATAAAAATAAAATTGTATTAAAATTTTGAACGGTGGGGATAGTCATCCGGATGACCAACAAATTTGGACAATGTAGATTTTGTGTGAGAATCTCATACGGATAGAGAGTGAGTAAGGAAAATGTGTGTTTCATTTTGTGCTGAAATGAACCTGGAATTTTTATAGGGGCAACTCCAACAGAATTAGGGGCGACACAAAAATATAAAAAATTCTGGAAAACCGAATAGGTTTTCAAATTTATTAACCGAAAAATTTCCACGAGACGCTGTCTCGCACTCTGCTAGAGGGCGTTTCCCCCTAGACCCCCACGACCTGACCTGTTAGGTCGAACACATCTAGGAGGGGCTATGCCCCCCGGACCCCCCAGACCCCATGTATAGCATACCGACATTGTATTCATACCACGTCCATGCCCGCACTGATCTTTTTCAACTGCATTGGTTGAGCCTATAATCGGTAGTAAATTAAATATTACAGAATGTAAAAATTATCATATTACCCTTAATGGAAATAAGTGCAATAAAAATTATGGAGACTGTGAAAATGACCATACTACCCTTATTGGAAATAGGTAAAGTAAATATTATAAAATGTGAAAATGACCATATTACCCTTAATGGAAATAAGTGCAATAAATATTATGGAGACTGTGAAAAATGACAAGGCTACCCTTATCGGAAATAGGTAAAGTAAATATTATAGAATGTGAAAATGACCATATTACCCTTGATGGAAATAAGTGCAATAAACATTATGGAGACTGTGAAAATGACCAGACTACATTATCGGAAATAAGTAATTTTCAAAGAAGGCTTCGCACTATTTGCGGCTCATTCACCTGAGCACTTGTGCGATGTACGTTAGTTTCACTACAAACTTTTTCATATATATATCTTGTTATAAGTTAGTTTCTTTATAGTTTTTCCGATCTCACTCTCACTTGGTCTCAAAGATACTTAGGAACTTACATTAATTTTTCTAACTATAAACTTTGCTCGGTTTTAATGCTTTACATTTGCACCTTGTATGTCAAGCATCCATGGTAGTTAAAATAATTCTTGTTATGTAATGAAGCATATGATTATCTATGCATTAAACAGGTATCTAATTCATGCTAAGGAGTGACATACTTTCCTGAGGTTGAGTCATCAATATGACATGTGATTATATCACATCTTTGAGGAAGCTACAACTTATTGATTAAAAAAATAGGTTTATACACCTAGGGATTTATATACAATTATGAGGTGGATTTGGAGCCTTCATTTCTCTGTATTTTTTTTAATCTTGTTTTGTTAGTATAGTCATGCATCTTGGTCATCCGACTACCTATTAGTTCAAAATTATTATTCGTCTGGCATTCTGGATTCGGTCCTAAATAAACTCAGTATACATAATTTCATAATAGAATCAACTTTTGTTAATGGAATCATACTCATACTCATATTGATGTAATTTTGTTTTTTTCTTTCAAAAAGTAAGGTGATGCATTTATATCATCTAGATGCTCTAGCGATAAACTCGCCAAGAAAAATTTTGTTTCAAAAGAAGAAACTTTTCAAATGATATGATGCTTTAGCGATAAACTCTCCAAGGTAAATTTTGTTTCAAAAGAAGAAACTTTTCAAACGATACGATGCTCTAGCGATAAACTCTCCAAGACAAATTATATCATCTTTGCGTACTTAATTAATAAACCATGAAACTTGGTAGTTATCATATCCTGGTGGCTAAAAGCTACTAACCACACCAACAAACTAATGTCTTGGTACAAGTTTCTACCAAAAGATTGAATTGGTTGCTACACATAGTGTCTTGAAGTATTTACCTTCTAGTGTACTTTGTAGTTGTCAAACTCTCGTGGCTGAAAGATACTAACAACGCTAATAATTTGATGGTTGGTTGAGGTATCTACCAACAAGTTATTTCGTGGGTAAGATGAGTGGCAAAATATATGTACCTTTTAGGGTAAGTTTTGGTTGCCTAAACATGATGGTTGGAGGCTAATAACAACAAATACGATATTTCAATCGTTGAGTTGTTCATTCTAAAGCCTTCCACCCACTATCGTTGTTGAAAACTGGTGGTTAGATATTTCCTCCCACTATAGTTCTTTTTAGTTACAAAAAATTGTTGTTGAAGAATTCCAGCAACTGTAGTTGGTAAGAAAATAGTCGTTGAAGCCAAGTTTTCTTGTAGTGGAAGAAGGACAAAAGGTGCTAAAAATGTTGCATAGCGGTGATGCTGGTAATCATAGTGGAGGAAGATCTTTAGCATATAGAACAAAAATTCAAGGATATTACTGGCCATATATGCATGAAGATGCAAAGCAACTCTCAAGGAGTTGTGAAGATTGCCAGCGATTTGGAAAGAAGATACATGCACCAGGAGCACCATTATCATCTTCAACAAGTGTATGGCCTTTTGGGAAATGGGGATTAGATATTGTGGGACCATTTGTACCTAGTTCTGGAGAAATAAGATATCTAATTGTCGCAACATATTATTTCACAAAATGGGGAGAAGTAAAAGCAGTACAACATATCCGCGATAAAGATATTTTTATATTCATATTTGAAAATATAATTTGCATATTTGGAATTCCAGCACAATAGGTGTCTGATAATGGAAAGAAATTTGAAGGGCAGAATATAGAATTGCTACTTAATGCATTTAATATCAAATGTGGAAAATCTACTCCTTTATACCCACAAGCAAATGGTCAGGATGAGGCAACTAATAAGACAATCGCAGATATCTTAAAAAATAAGCTAGAAGGATACCGCAGGGCATGGTGCGAGCAAGTGCATAATGCCATATGGGCTTACAATACAATTAGACGAGAAGCCACTGAAATGTCACCTTTTTGTTTGACATATGGGGTTGAAGCTGTGTTACCAACAAAAGTAGATATTCCTATAACAAAAAGAGAATCCTTGGAAAGAAACCTAAGTGATGGCATGATTCTAAACAAATTGGATGAATTAGAAGAGAAAAGGGAAAAAAACTTTACAACATATGGAAAATTATCAGCAAATATTATCTCATGAATACAACAAACGTGTTAAAGAACGTAAATTCCAACCATGTGATTTAGTGCTACGCAAAACACCAATTTATCAGCGAGAAAATGGTGGAAAATTGGAGAGAAAATGGGATGGACCATACATTGTCAAAGAGATAGTTGGAACTGGGGCATACAAACTAATGGATCCTGAGGGAAGATATGTTGGTCAAAGACTTGATAGACCATGGAATAAACTATATCTGAAAAGGTATTATCAATGACAGGTTCTGTGAGGTAAGAGATACTGGTATGTTGTATGATGAAATAGATAATAAATTCTTCTTTATTTCTTACAACTGAGGGATTCTTCCAAAAACAAAGCAAAGCAAGAGCTGCGATAATCATCGCAAGAAAGGCGAATAAAATTTCGCAAAGATTAAAACAATGGGACAAACCTTTATGGCGTACACCTTAGTTCGCGTGTACAATCTCGCAAGAGGAAAATGTAATACCTAAAGTATGTCATATAAGGGGGTATCTGCTAACATGACTCGGGGATAAGGTTACACCACTGCTGGAACCTGAGTTATGAAGACGTTGGGGTTAAAGAAAACCTATCCGGGAGAGAGACCTTGGATTTCCAACTTTATAAGGTTATACCCTGGTTGGACGACCGAGGATATCTTATAAGAAGTTCAAAGTATGACCAAGGCGCCGAGGTACATGGTTGAGCCAAGAGTGCCCGGGGCGTACGAAACTACCCTGGACATTCTTGGTAAGTCTTGGCTATGATGCACTTGGCCTGAAGAAAACCCCACGTAGGGTGCAGTCTTGTAACTATAATCCATATAGGCATAAAGGACAAGAGGCTTCGAAAACAGCTAGTTGTTGGAAAATATGGATGGGAGGATCTAGTCTTGTATGGCCGATGTTCCCTCCTTGAAGGGGCAACCAGGGGAAGATAAGGGAGTCACCCTCCACTAGGGAGATGATAAGTGTCTAAAGACGGAAATGTCATGGGACTTTATTCTCGCAAGAACATTTAGGCATGTCATATTGTCGCGTGACGAATATTATACAGAGGCAACAAGCCATAAAAAGAGAAAAAGTTAAGATGAATCAATGGGTTTTTACATTAAAATGTAAAGACGTCATGCGATTTCATCGCAAGAAGGCAATGTCATGAGGCTTTGATCTCGCGAGGGAACTTAGACTTGTCATATTGTCGCAATACAATCAAGGAATAAAGATAAGGCAAGATCAATGGGTCAATACATGCAAATGTAAAGACGTCCTGCGACTTTGTCGCAACAAGAAAAGTTTGGCAAAATAAGACCTTTAACTAGGAAGAAAAAATAAGACCAACAGAATAATATTAAACATTAACTATTTTATTTAAGAATGCAGGAAATATTTGTTCATCGCAGGAGAATATATGAGAAGGAAGATTCCTTCAGAATGTTTCAGAATATCGCAAGAGCATTCAATACATCGCAGATATATTCCTACTTTCGCAAGAAGTATAGTCACACAGTTCGCAAAAAGAAGATACAAGAAATAATTCACCATCTCAAGAAAGATAAGGAAGGGCAAGTAGGGGAGTGGATAAATAAGATCTCATTATCTTCCTTGAGAATATTCTAGGTAAACAAAATTAAAAGTTGAATTTTAAAAGTTGCAGAGGATATATTGCTCGCAAGAAAGAAGAAGAAAAAGAAAGCAAAAATGAAATTCAAGCTTCAACGATGGTCTCGCCAGATTCATGATTTTTGCTAGAATTTTCAGCATCACCAACATTCTTCTCATTACGATTATCTCCTTCTCTAGGAGAGCTTTTTTCTTCTTTTTGATTATCCTGAGAAATATCTTCTTCAACATCTTCTTCACCAGGTACATATTCTAAATCCTTATCCATGGGAAGAGGAATTTCATCATCATCAACTTTTAGAGGAAAAACAGATACAAGAGGGAGAGAATGGGAGATCAAAATATCGTTCACAAGAACTTTAGCACTAAGGTAAACCTTGCGAAGGAAACCTCTGTCACGATTTCTAATCTCTATATTTTTGAAGTACTCAAGATAATCAAGTCTTCTCTATGCCTTATCACGAGCTTCTATAACATTGGAAGTGAGAATCCTGTTTTTTTTGCGAACTTTATCTAACTTATCAGTAAGAACAACGATGGTAGAATGAAGACTTCTTTCATATTCTGCGAGTAACAAAAGTAATAAAAGATTATTCATACAAAGATCTTGCAAGAAACATAACATAAAATTTGACATAAAGATCAACAAGTGAGGCAGTCATTTGATTACCTTCTTTTTGAGAGGTTCAGTTTTGGATTAATATAAAGAAACAGTTCTCCCATTGATTCATGGCGTCATCAAATTTATCGCCAACTATACCCTTCAGATGAGATTTCATGTTTTCTTCTTTGGTGCGTAGATACGAATTTTTCTCTGTTAATAAAGAATAAGATTTCTCTAATTGGGAGTATTGGTCTTGAAGCTTGCTGGCCTTTTAACTAAGAGTTAATCTACCCTTGATAAGTTTATCCTTCTCAGCGGCAGATGATTCAGTTACTTCCTTGAGTTCATCTTTAAGAGAACAAAGAGATTTCTCTTGATTATCACATATTCTTTGAAGATTACTCAATTGATGTGAAGAAATCGCCATCAAGCTTGAAAATCTATGTTTCTCTTGGGATAAAGTTTTATTCTCATCTAATAAAGATTATGTCTCCAAGTTATCCTTGATTAACAAATATTAGAGACGAGTAACCTCGCTACTTAATAAATTTTGACTTTGTGATAGTTGATTATTCTCATTAGTAAGATTATCTATTTGATCGATCGAATATGTGTAGAGATTATCTAATCTATTATACTGGTCCATCCAAGAATCTCTTTCAGCGCGAGCTTCTTCAGCGATAGATTCAAATTTAAGTTTTTCCATGAAATGAGTCTGATTTGAAACTAATGCATGGATCAAGAATTTAAGAAGGAGGCTTGAGTACGGTGGATATGAAAATAAAATAAAAAAACAAAAGGATAGAGGCAAGAAAATTGTACCTTTCAGCTCGTCATTTTTTTTCTGCGAAGATTCTCGCAATTAAGTGAAGAGTTTCGAAGCTTATGATTCAAAGTATCACATTCAGAAGTTTTGACTTGAAGGCTTTTCCTTAGAGCTTCAACTTCATTCTCCAAAGATGCTCGAGAAGCAGTACAATCAGATCCAAAATACTTGAGTAAAGTCTCGCAAACTTCATATTGGAGAGGGTCAGTAGAATATTTTCTAGCATCATCTAAAATGTTAGATAAAATTTTAAAAGCAACATCAACTCCTGCTAAGGTTTCATTTGATGAAGGAAGAGATGCATAAGGTAAAGTAGTAATGAGGGCAAGTTGACGATTTGAGTCATTTGCGATGGTTGTATTATCAGAAGGAGGATTATTTGGAAAAACAACAGTGGGAGGCAATAAAGGACTAGAAGGAGTTTCAGTCACAATGATTTTAGGAGCTTGATTTGTCAAAAAATCAGAAGAAATAGAGGTATCTCGATATTCTCGCAGATAAAATAAGAAGGATCCGATCGCGAGGGTGTGGGAATAGTTTTCGCAGATATTAACGTGGGAATGATGATATCATCCTCAAGAGTTTTAAATTGGCGAGATCTTTTGGGAGGATTAGCGATGTTCTCGTCATTCTGCGAATAATAATTTAGAAAAGAAACAGAGGCAACAATATTGTTATTAAGAAATAGAATATGTTTCTTACTACCTTATCACTCGCAGAACTCCTCTTCTTATTTTCAATTGGCCTTTTGCGAGTATTAGGGTTTTGAATTGTGGAATGGGTGTTAGGGATAGTTCCACTGAAGAGAAAACATATTATGGGAGTTATGAAGAATCAAATAGAGAAGATTGGAGAATATAAGTAAAAATTGGCTCAAATAAATATCATAATCAAAGAAGGTACCTTGATGACTCCATTAGAATAGTAGAAGGAGAATATAAACAAGAAGAAAAGTTGCATACGGAAGACAAAATAAACAGATGAAGAAGATAGGGAAATAAAAGAAGAAAATGAGTTCTGAAATCTAACTCTACCTTTTATAGGAAAAAATGAATGACCTGTTGAATAGAGACATGTCAGTAAAAATAGGAATATACAACACGTGTAGGCGGTTAAGATAAATTAACGGAGTCTTGTCGAGAATAAAATATGGAAAGAAAAGAAGCTGCGAGCGCTATGAAGAGTTTGGGATTCTCATGATCTTTACTTCTTCGCAGAAAAGACATGATAAGAGGCAAGATGTAGGACCAGAATATCGCTACAACAATATTCTTGCAAAGATTAACAACGCTTCTGCGAGGACATCGCGAGTACCTCAATAACATTTTACGAGTGTCGCAGAATGGCTTAAGGAATGACGTAATGAATGACGAATGAAGAAACATGTAAAGAGCATATGCTGACCTGCGATGGTTATAAAGTTGACGAGAAGAAGAAACATGGTTGTCGCGATGAAATCACAGTATAAATCCGAGATAAAAGGAAGACTTAGCTGTCATCCATTATGTAACTACCCTATAAATAGAGATCCAATAGGTCCAGAAAAGGATGATGTATTTTTGAGAGTTGAGGGAGTCTTGAGAAGAGAGAAACTTCAAGAGAATAGTTGTAATCTTGATTTCCTCCATTTCTGTAAACATTTCTAAGAATTAAATATCAAAGTGTCGTTTTTAATCTCCCAAGTTGAGTTGATAATTGCAAATTCTTAACAAGGGTGTAGTGTAGGATTTCCTGCAACTACAGGAGGACTCCAACTTTGTTCAACAATTTCAAGAGAATTCTGAGTGAATAAAAAAAAAAAGCCTACTTACACCAAAAATGGGGCTAGTGTTTTTCCCATCCGGTGGCCCCCCCTGTTCATTTGTCTACATCGTTTTAGTTTAAACTTTAAAATCGTCGTCCATGCGGGTGGGGCCCACGGTTCATGATAATTTGGTAACGTACGCGCTTTAGTTAAAAAAATTTGAGGAACCCAGGTTTGATTATCTCTCTTTTATAAACCCGTCATTAAGATGGTATATATTTGTAGCCCAACATATAAGATCTACGGTTCATAATAGTAGTTTAGAATAGATTTAAATTCTTACAGTTTCAACAGGACAAAACTAACCTTCAACTATATATATTATTAACAAAAACAAATTAAATACGTTTCTAATGAATTAGTGGCGTTTTTTATGGGTAATATTTGAGGGCCGAAAATATATTCTCAAACTTTATTTCTCTTTCTAGTTTAAATCTAGGCATTAACCTCGTATCCACCCATTTTTTATAGTCAAGAGTTTGATATCATTATAACGTCCGACTATAACTCGCTTATGATCCATTAGGGTTATTAGAGATGAGGTTAAGCAATCTTAAAAGAGAAACTTCTCTTAAGCTAGTTGGTGGCGCATTTCTTGGTCTTTCGATTCTCCTATGTTTTTTAAGCTTTTCGGATGCATATACTCTACTGATTCTCATTATATCATTATAAATCATCATATTTTTACATTTTTTCTTCTTTCTCTCTCTATCAGTCAACTAATTCATATGAAATCCACTCCTAAATCACATCAAGTTCAAAGTTCCATCGGTGAATTGTAAACATTTAAGAAAATCAATAGATACGTGTTCATATCCAATACCAATAAGATATATAAAATGTTTCACACATCATTCAAATAGATTAGCTCTCTATCAAAGAACAAATTATCTCTTTATCAAAGAAAATAAATAATCCAATGGATCACCATAGTAACGTGGTTTAAGTTACAATACTAATTATGTAAAGATGCATCTATGCCACCATAAGTCACAACTCGAAAAAGAGCTATTTAACTTGAGGATGATTTGATTTCTCCTGCAGAAACAATGTGATATTTGGGATTCTCACATGAGAAAAATGTCTGAGCACACGTTTGATCTTTCACATTAAAAATGGATGATAATTTCATTTTTCATACATGAATTAGGTGATAGGTGGAATTTTCACAAAAATTTAGTGAATTTTTTATTATAATTAATCAAGCCTGGAAAGTGAAAACACGAATTTTTCAGAGTTTATTTCACTGATAACTGGAGTTTTCACTAGAAAGTAAAAACAAGAATTTTCCAAAATCTATTTTAATGATAATTACAGTTTTCACCTGAAAGTGAAAACTAGAGTTTTCCTAAGTCTACTTAAAGAGGATTTTTAGGCAATAAATTTAGGGAAGTCAACTTATCTTAACGAATTTTACTTACGGGAATTTTTCTTGGAATTATTTTAGGAATTTTATTGGGTTAATTTTTACCACGTTTTTTTAGTAATTAATTATTTGTGATTAAATAAATTTTCTTATTGGTGATTAAATAAATTTTCTTAATTAAAGGGGAAGGTTATTCTTGTAATCAACTCTTTTCTTTAACTAATTTGGGCTTTTCATATATACATCGTGAGTTTTTCAAATACAATTTTTTCTTTTTTGGGTATAGATAATTTTCCCCAAAGTTTAAATCATGATATGGTGAACTTATGATATACTAGAATAACACAACAATGATTCATAATTGGATTGTCTTGACCATTTTAAGCAAAGCTGCTAATGGGGGTACCAATTTGCTTGGGGGTGTACCAACCCAAGGAAAATGATGTTTTGTCTTATTAGCATTTTGGTACACCCCCAAGAAAAACCAGTCCCCCTATTAGAAATGAGATTTCTATATCTACGAGCCTTTTAATTTTCCATCTCTCTAATCTGTCAATGTTTGAACCGTAATGGTTTTCCATCAACAACCTAAATCAAATCCCAAAGGATGTTTTTTTTCTACTTTAACATGGGTGGGTGAAAATTCTTAAAATATTATTTACTAGAGGGGAAAAGTGTGTTTATACTTCTTTTTGCAAGCAAAAACATAACCGGCTGTTTCTACGCTGATTTTCCGTCTAACAGCTGTCAACGTCGGGCTTAGTCCCCGTCAATTTTTTCTTCTTTTTACAGGTCTCATCACCTTTGTCTGTTGGACCAGTATGCATTCAATCAAACCTTTAACGTGGTTAGCCACTAGGTTTATTTATTTTTAGTTAGAACTTTCTACACTTTACATATGACATTTCATTTTCCGGTGATCGGTGATATTTCAGACCGGAAAAGAGTGTGATGAAGGAGGATGTTAAAAGATGGAAGGAAGGTTGGGTATTGATTAAGATTCAAATTGAATGAAAAGAACAAATAATAACAACAACATTAGATTAAAGGGAAAGCTTAACATTCTACAACAAGAAAACAATATTAGACTGAAGAAAATAACCACTAGTACCTATTTTCAATCACAACTACATAAAGCTTAACATTCTATAACAAGAAGCCAAATATAGAAATCTAGAAAGAAACCAAAGCTTGAAATTTCATACTTAAATCAATCATCTTCATAGTTCTGACTAATCATCCTTCTCGGGCCTGAAGAAAAAACACCTGGCAAAAAAGCTTTCTTCTTTTTTCTCCTTCTTTTCCACTTCTACATCTTCTAAAACATCTTTTCCCTTCTTTGTCTTCTTATGCTTATTCTTACAACCGATTTCTTCCACTGTATATGTTGCAGATCCCTTCAAATTCAGGCGAGCACCACACAGAGTTGCTCCTCCTTGGCCTTCAATGGTCTCTCTTCTAATGCTATAACAACAACTTCTAGAACTTGATTCACTTTCTTGGGAAATAGATCTTCTAGGGCTGTTTGAACTTGCCATCATGATGGAAATAATTAGAAAGATTTGGTGAAGAGAAGAACAAATATATAATACTTACATAGAGAAAAACTTCACATTATTATTGTGTGTGAAGCATGGACACATGCGTACAGTCGGTTATCCTCACATTGCTAATAGGGGGGACTGGTTTTGCTTGGGGGTGTACCAAAATGCTAATAAGGAAAAACATCATTTGCCTTGGGGTTGGTACACCCCCAAGAAAATTGGTACCCCCATTAGTAGCTTTGCAAAACTCACATTGCTAATAGGGGGGACTGGTTTTTCTTGGGGGTGTACCAAAATGCTAATAAGACAAAACATCATTTTCCTTGGGGTTGGTACACCCCAAGATAATTAGTACCCCCATTAGCAGCTTTGGAAACCATAACTAGGGTTATGCTGAATGTACTTGCTAGATTGCATGACCCTATTATCTCTTAACAAGGTCATGCATTCGAACCCCAGACCATCATAAAAATTCTTTAGGTTTCGAATAGGGCTTCATATACGTAAATCTTTGAGGTCGTTTAAATATACATTTTGGCTGGTACATTTCACTAGTTTAAGACGTTAAGAGACTACCTAGAGGTGGTTTTTGTTGAAATTTACTATCCCAATAACTGAGAGAGAGACGCCGCAAACCTTGATTCTCCTCGATTCTTCCAGATCTCATTAGATGCAAGCACAAAGATTTTTATTTCTTTCCAAAATCCGTTAACCGTTTTATCGTTGTTCGTTTTCGGCTAGTTCCATTAATAAGTGTTAATGATAGATCGACTCGCATGATAATGATCCCTTCGTACATAAATTTTAAGCTGCCAAACTAGTAGTGCTGATATGGAAATGTTGGTTTCTTCGATTTCCTCCCATGGGTATGTGAAAAAATATGATAACGTAACTTTTTTGTCTTCCTTTGTTTATTTCTTACACTTCGTTTACACTCAACTTATTTTTATTTATTTTTTTGATGAAAAAGAACTATTATACTAAAACATATAATTACATAACTTCTACATTAACTTCTTTTCATCCCTTACCAACATTTCATATTTAGTTGAATGTTACCACCAAAATCAAAAGAATTTTTCTGAGATTTTGCTTCGTGAGCTATTACATGAGCTATATTGTTTGCCGATCTTTTAACATTACCAACACCAAAATACATAATAGAAGACAACATATGTCTTATTTCATATACATAGCTCTGGTTTGTCCAATGAACGGTTGAGCTGACATTGCTGATACCAGTGATTACATTTTTACAATCCGATTCAAAGAAAACATTGTTAAGTTTGAGTTCTTTGGCCCACTGTATAGCTTGATTCATGTCCATGCACTTAGCTTGGTCAGGATTCATTTCTCCATTGAACTACCTTCCCCTGATTCCTTTGGCTGTACCTAAAGAGTCTCTGATTATTCCACAACATCTTTTCCCTTCTTTGTATTCTTATGCTCATTCTTACGACCGATTTCTTCCATTGTATATGTTGCAGATCCCTTCAAATTCAGACGAGCACCACACAGAGTTTCTCCTCCTTGGCCTTCAATGGTCTCACTTCTAATGCTATAACAACAACTTCTAGAGCTTGATTCACTTTCTTGGGAAATAGATCTTCTAGGGCTGTGTTTATGGGTGAAAATCGTTTATGCCGATTTCGGTAAATTCGGTAGGTGAGTGAGAAACTGGTTGAAACCCTAAACAAATGTGCTGCACGTGAGCACTTTATAGATCCGAGAGATCAATCTGTACAAGTCCGGCCTAAACCAAGAAATGTCCGTTCCAGACTTGCTTCGGTCACAAAGTGGAGGAGAAGGGTTAATTTGGGGAGGGAAGCAAAGAAAGGTGTTGAGACCATAATAATTCTGGGAGAGTAGTATCTCGACTTGTATCATAAAGTAGAAGCTTGGGAAGCTTGCAAGAGATGAAAGCTTTTGGGAGAGCTTGCAAAGTTGCCTTTCTCAGAGTGTAGTATTTTTTTCCTGACCGAGACTTGTTGTCTGGTGGAAATAGGTAAGACCTATTTATATAAGTCGAGATTGAAACGTACCCTGGCCTCATGATGGAAGAGAGTAAAGGGTGAAATAATGAGAGGAGGTGGTAACCGCAAGCTGTTTATGGGTGAAAACGTTTTCACCATTATTTCCTCATTTATTTGACCTCTTTATTCCTTTTCACGCTTTCTTAATGTGAGCGTAGTGTACGCTGCAAGCTGTGACCGCCAAACCAAAACCCTGGAAAGCATCCCCCAGTTTGTGTTGATATCTCGAGTGTTGGTTGAACCTTGAGTGCAAGTGGCAATGCCAGAGCTGCTAGTGGCGTGCGTGGCATGTGCGGAATGACTTGGTGGTAGGTTGTACGGTTTGCAAATTAAGCTACTAGCGTGTGTGTTTGGCATGTGCCAATGGTATGTGCGGAATGCCTTGGTGGTAGGTTGCACGGTTTGCAAGTTAGTCTACCAGCATGTGTGTTTGGCATGTGCCAATGGCATGCGTGGCCGTTAGGGCCGTGGCCTTGGTTGGAAAAGCTACCAGCGAGCATGTTGTCATGTTCCAATGGCATGCGTGGATGTTAGGGCCGTGGCCTTGGTAAGAAAAGATTCCAGCGAGCATGTTGGCATGTGCCAATGGCATGCGTGGCCGTTAGGGCCGTGGCCTTGGTAGGAAAAGCTACCAGCGAGCATGTTGGCATGTTCCAATGGCATGCGTGGCCTTTAGGGCCATGGCCTTGGTAGGAAAAGCTACCATCGATCATGTTGTCATGTGCCAATGGCATGTGTGGCCGTCTTGGCATGGGTTGCATGGTTTGTAAGCCTATGGAGCTATATTTGGCATGCGCCAATGGCATAGCGGCTTGGAAATATAGCTTGTGGTACATGTTGGAATGTGCCAATGGCATGTACGGCCATGTTGACCTAGTTGCACGTTTTGCAAGCCTAGGGCGCTATGTTTGGCATGTGCCAATGGCATAGCGGCTTAGTTTGTTATGGTTTCCAATGAGTGTGATATGTAGTGTGGTTTTGGAGTCGCTGCCATGGTGCGCAGTGTGCGGCTTGGTTTTGGCATTGTTTCCATGGTGTACAGTGTGCGGTTTGGTTTGGCATTGTTGCCATGATGCGAAGTGTGCGGCTTGGTTTGGCATTGTTGCCATGGTGCGCAGTGTGCGGCTTGGTTTGGCATTATTGCCATGATGCGCAGTATGCGGCTTGGTTTGGCATTGTTGCCATGGTGCTGCGAGTGTCGCAGCGCTTGGTTTGGCATTGTTTCCATGGTGCGCGGTGTGCGGCTTGGTTTGGCATTGTTTCCATGGTGCGCAGATGTGAGGTCTTGGTTTGGCATTGTTGCCATGGTGCGCAGTGTGCGTCTTGGTTTTGGAATTAGGGTTCTGTGTCGAAAACCCTAATCTGGTATTTTGAAAAAATACCCCTACTAATTATTTACACCTGAGTTAAATGCTCTTAGTTAATGTGTTGCGGGTAACACTATGTCATGTGGTTTTACGATTTTACCCCTTGTTTAAAAACCACCATCAACATTAATTCCCCTGCTTAGCCCGGAACAGTGGCTTTGTTGCAAGGTAAGCATAAGATGGTGACAAAATATCAACAAAAAACCGTAAAGAGAATTGAGGAGGCTTTTCTGACCTTTTATAAATAGGATTTGGAATCCTTGCCTCTGGTAGTTTTGCACAAATCGTGAGGCGGGCACAATTGGTGGGGCCGGTGAAGCTTGGGCGACGTTGGGAAGTTGGCGTGAGTTGGGAAACTGATTGTGCTAGCTGGTGGGACCGGCGCAAGGTGTGGAAGCTGTGCGTGCCTGCAAGCGTGACTTGGGCGGCCATTGGGAAGTTGGCGTGAGTTGGGAAACTGATTGTGCTGGCGCAAGGTGTGGAATTTGTGCGTGCTTTCTGGCGTGACCGCTGTAAACAAGGAGGGAGTTTATTCAGATAGCAAAGTTTCCTTATATTGCTTTCCTTCACGTGCGTCTTCAATTACGGCATTATTCATGCTAAAATCTGGAAGCGTTATGTCCCTCATTGCTTCCTTTCCCTTTTTAAGATTCCATATTTATACCCAAAAATAATTGCATCGTTTCCTCATTTGAGAAAAGGTTTTTCTTGTTGGATATCTCTTTTTGTCATGTCACGTAGATTCGAATCATCTTCTAACCAGTCAGGGTTTCCGGATGAAGGAGCGAGGTATGACTCTTGCATGAGCATCCCAACAAATGTTATTCGGGTTAAGAAAATCATACCGGTATGTTTTCTTCTTCTTTGGCGGACTGACGTATACTTTAACACTTGTTTTATAAATGGAAAAATTTCCTTTTGTGCAGAGATATCATGTTGGAGCATGCGTCACTGTTATCGATGAGGATGACCTAGTTGTTCCCCTTCCTTTAAGTCCGACCTTGTTAACTGCTGCAGGCTTGGAGGACGCTGATTTAGGGCTCTCTTGTCATGAATACCCTTCCGCAGGTTTGTCGTTTGGGACTCGTATGAGGTGTCTCTCCTCCAATTATCGGAATGTTGGTGGTTTCCTGGTGCGAAAAGAATTCGTGGCCCTTTATACGAGGATATGGAAGACATACAGCCATATTTCTACCAGGAGCGTGGTGAAGTGTTGTTCATCCGCTTTGGTTTCTGTAGTGAACTGTCTTTTGCTAATGATTGTTGAGATGGATAATGTGTCCATTCATGCTGCTGCGGAGTCAGCCATTCAAAAGTGGGAGAATATGGTGTCCACCTGTGAATCCTTGGAGTTTAACATTAGCTGGTTGCGGCATCGCCTCAATATCGTGAAGGTTGACAAGGATGGTATTCTTGCTGGTGTGATTCCTGCCACGAAAGCCATGCTGGAAGAGGAGGAATATTTGGCCCTAGAGTCTCGGAGGATTGAAGAGTTAACTCGATATTTGCAGAGTAGGACTGAAAGATATCATGGCCGATTGAAGATGATATTTTTTAGGGATTATAATTTACTAGATGGGCTTTTCTGATTTGCATTATGAGATTTAAAGGCTCCTCTTTCTCTCTTTTTTTTTTTTATTTTGAAGAAATAAAGAGATCCTGTTAATCTGTTGGATTGCATTGAAATTCAATAACTGGTAAGAAAGAAAAGTAAAAGCAGAGAGAGTGTCTGTACGTTCACACTTTTGATGTAGCATGTTGCAAGGAAATGATTAGGCGTAGTACGCCTTAAGCCATTTTCCGTTGATGACCGCCTCTAGCTTTCCCCCATCTTCTTTGATAATCTTGTAGTAACCACTGTTATATGCTTTAGTGATTATGTACGGCCCTTCCCATTTGGGAGAAAACTTCGGTGCCGATGCATCTTGCTGGATGTGTTTGGCGGTTTTTAGCACCAGATCTCCTTCCTTGAAAACCCTGGGTTTTACATGGCTGTTGTACGCCCTGGAAATCCTGTTTCTGTATGTTTGTGCATGTTCTTCTTCCCGGGATCTTCTGGAGTCCAGAGTATCTAGTTCCGCAATTATGGCATTGAGTGATTCAGCTTCATTCCACTGGGGTCCGCTCGCTGCGGCAATTATGGCGGATGGGATCTTGATTTCTGCTGAGAGGATCGCGTCTATATTGTAGACGAGAGAGTAAGGAGACATGCCGGTGGAGCTTTTAGGAGATGTTATGTATGCCCAGAGAGCCATTGGAAATTGCTCATGCCAGATTTTGGGATTGTCGTGTACTGTTCGGCTGAGTATTCGGATCAGAGTCTTGTTGGTACTTCCGGCTTGCCCATTTCCCTGGGGATAATAGATGGTAGAGAAGACTTGTTTGGTTCCGTACCTCTCAAGTAGTTCATGTACTTGCTTGTTATCAAAAGGCGTGCCGTTGTCGGTGATGACGTGTTTAGGTACGCTAAAACGGCAGATGATGTGCTCCTTGATGAATGCCGCGATTGTGGCTCCAATGGTTCCTTTCAGCGGGACAGCTTCAACCCACTTTGTAAAGTACTCGGTCGTGGTTATTATGTACTCATGCTGTTTTGAGGATGGTGGGTTGATCTTCCCAATGATGTCGAGTCCCCAGCTATAAAAGGGCCACGAGATACTTATCGCGTGCAAGGGTGTTGGAGGCGCGTGGATGAGGTTTCCGTGAATCTGTCATTTTTGGAATTTCTGAACGAAAGTAGACGCGTCATCTTCCATGGTCAGCCATTAGTACCTCTCGTATATCTGCAGGAATAGTTTCTGTTTCCATTGGTGTTCACCTTCGTGCATTTCTCCTAACATAACTGGGATTTCTGTACCGCTCAAACACCTTAGTAGACTTCCCCCGAAACTCTTGCGATATAAAACCCCATCATGGAACACGAATCTTTTGGACTTCTGTCTTAGCTTGGACGCATCCTCTTTGTTAGTAGGAAGAATGCCATCGCGAAGGAAAATAATGTACGACTCCCGCCAGTCCCCAGTGTGACTGATGTTGAGGACTTCCGTATGACATGGGGGCGCCTGGCAATTTGGTCACGCTTTATGGAGTAATTGGGATTGGGTTTCCATCTCCGTCCAATAGTATACAAGTCGTTGTAAATGACGGTAGAGGGTTACTACTGATGTTATTCCACAGACTTCGGTATGAACATGTTCGAGTCGTTGTTGTGCTTCCTCTTTCCCGAGACACCTTTAGAGAGAGTTGTCTGGATTTCAATGATACAGAACACCTTGAATCATAAAGAAATTTCGCAAAGTCTTGAGGTCGACCTTCCCTTGGAAAAGTGAGTTGTTGAGTTCTTGAATGATAGGAGTTCTCCAGTCATTGTCTTCAGCTTTCTCAGGTTGTGAAAGCCACATTGAAGCTATGGTTCGCCATTTTACTGTCAGGGTTTCCTTAGCTCCTTCGAACTGTATCTTTGAGGATAGTGTAGCTAAGCAGTCGGCATGCTTGTTGCTTCTACGGCCGACATGTGTGACGGTTGCTTCGGCGAAATAATTTAGTAGCTTTTGTGCTTCAGCCCTGTATGGTGCCAGCGTTAGTTCTTTCAATGCATAGATCCCGTTTACATGGTTGATGAGTAATTTGGAATCTCCTCTTATCTCCAAACGCGTGGCCCCGGCTTGTTTAGCTAGTGATAGTCCAATGAGGAAGGCCTCGTATTTAGCTGAGTTATTGGTGCATGGAAAGTCTAGCTTGAAAGAGTGCAAAAAGACTTCTCCAGCAGGAGATACTAGTACAACACCCACTCCTCCTGTATTAGTGCTGGGGGTGGAAGAGCCGTCGAAGAACAGTAGCCATGTTTCTTCTTTGACTAAAAAGATATCTGTAAGGTCTCCCGAGAGATCTTCTCGTAACTCTGCGGTGTTTTCTCCTGGGAATGCTGCTAACAGGTCCGCAACATCCTATCCTTTTATGTCCCTTGGGGAAACGCACGTTATGTCGAACTCTGACAGCTGAAGGATCCATTTATCCGGCCTCCCTATCAGGGCAGGTTTCGAGAGGAGAAACTTTACAGGGTATGATTTGGATACTAGCACCACCTTATTGGAGAGGAGGTAGTGCCTGAACTTCTGGATGGAATAAATCATTGCTAAACACGCCTTTTCCGCTTTTGGGTATCTGAGTTCAGCGTCTCTCAACGTCCGACTGAAATAGTATATGGGGTATTCCATTCCTTTGTCGTCCTCTTGTGCGAGGAGAGCTCCGATGGCAGTATCGCTAAAGGTTGTGTAGAGACATAGTGGTTTCCCTTGCATGGGAGGATTCACGACGGTTGGGGAGGACAATATTTGCTGGATCTTCTGGTACGCTTTTTGTTGAGACGTAGTCCTTGCGAAATGCGCTCCTTTTTTTTAGAAGAGGAGTAAACGTAGTGGTGAGCTGTGCCAGCCCCGGTATGAAGCGACGAATGTAGTTTACCTTGCCCATGAAACTCTGGAGCTCCTTTACGGTTCGCGACGGCGATATCGTGAGGATATCTTGCATTTTGACTGGATCAACTTTTATTCCTGCGGCCGATACTTGGAATCCCAAGAATTTCCCCGAAGAGACACCAAAGGAGCATTTCAAAGGATTCATCTTCAATTTGTACTCGCGGTATCTTTTGAACGCATTTCAAAGTATTTAACCACCACATCATCTACGTAATCTTCGACTTGCTTGTGCATCATATCGTGGAAGATGGTAGTCATGGCGCGTTGGTAAGTAGCGCCAGCGTTCTTCAGAACGAAAGGCATTACGGTGTAATAGAAGTTTCCGAGAGGGGTTCGGAAAGCAGTTTTACTCGCATCGTGCTCATACATCTTTATCTAGTTGTAGCCTCTATATCCATCCATGAAAGAGAACATACCATGTCCACTGGTAGAGTCTACTAGAATGTCAATGTTAGGTAGCGGGAAATCGTCTTTAGGGCGGCATTTGTTTAGATCTTTGAAATCGACACAATATCTGATCTGACCATTCTTGTTTCTAACGGGAACGATATTGGCCAACCAAGTAGTATGGTGAATAGGCTTGACAAAACCAGCGGCTAGTAATTTTTGGACCTCCTCCTTGATTTGTTCTTCTACATCGTGTCTGAATTGTCTTGGAGGCTGCTTGACTGGTTTGGATCCGGGTATCACGTGCAGATAGTGGGTGACCAGTTTTCCATCCAAGCCAGGCATTTCTTTGTAAGTCCATGTGAAAACGTGCTGGTATTCTTTGAGTAGGTCGACTAGCTTTGAGCGTTTCGCAGGATGTAGAGTTGCACTGATCAGGATGGGTCGTGGGAATTCCTCATTCCCTTTATTGACATTTTCGAGTTTGTCGGTGGTTAAGTCGGTCCCATCTTGTAGCTTCTGAGGGGCGTCTGGAACTTCCTCTTGGTCATTGTGAAGACATTCTTCCGGGCCGAGAGACCGGGTCATGGTCTCCCATGCTAATTGCTAACAGCGGTGATAATGTGTAAGCTTTCCATTTTTTCTTCGTCTTGCAGTAAGGGTGCACTCTCGCTTAGTGCGGGCACGGGTTATGCCCGGTGGTGAGAGACCTGTGGGTCTTCCTTGTGAGGAGATGGTGGAAGGACGGTCTCCTCTACGGGGTATCTCCAGTTTGTCGCTATCTCTGAGCGATGTCCATTTTGGTAGCAGAAAAATGTGAATCCTGGTCGACACGCCTTTTGAACCCTCCTTTGGCCATGTGTTTATACGTAGTAGACTAGTGCATAAAGGAACAGTGACGCGGGAATACGAACAACTTCTCCGTTCAATAATGTTTTCAGGCATTGGTGGTAGGTTGAAGGGACGATTTTGAGATTGTGCAGCCACGGCCTTCCCAGTATCATGTGGTAGTCTGGTTCTTTTTCAATTACTTCAAACTTCACTCTTGATTGGATTGGCCCTACTGCCAGCTCCAAGTTGATGTAGACGTATGTGCTAGTTTGGTTTCCTTCAAAATCTGTCATCGTAGTGGGTTGTCGTACGATCTCGTTAGGTCGCACCCTGGTAGCTTTGAGTGTATTGAGAGTGATGACATTGGAAGATGCACCCGTGTCAATGAGCGCTCTTCGAAACTCTATGTTCTTGACGAGAGCTGTAACATGTAAGGATCGGATCTGACCGTCTTCTACCATCATTTCGTCATCGGTGAAAACAATATTGTTGGCGGATCTTTCGGGGATCCTTGGAGTCCCCGTGGGTGCAGGAACTAGTGATGCGTTTAGTGTTATTCGGTTGATAGCAGAGAATGTCTTTATTCGCTGGTCCTTGGAAAGGTGCAGCAATTCACATAAGTTTTCTACCAACATGGTCGCCTCCTGGTCCACTGGCCTCCAGTCAGTGACGAAACCGTTGATCTAAGAATGCTCATTCGGGATGTTAGTCCCCTGTTCTTGATCTCCTGGGAAGTATGAATCACTTAGCCCCGATGTTAGATTGATGAGGAAGTCGAGTATGCTGTTAATCGCATCCTTCATTAGATCCATGTTTTTGGCGTGGATCTCCTGAGCACGCATCAGGTCAACCAGTCTTGGGACCTCTTCATTGATGGTATTGCTTCCATAAATTGAGGAGTTATCATGACCCTGAGCGGGATCAATGTTTGTGGAGATCGCCTGATAGCCGACCATGCTTGCGCGAAATTTGCAGATGGAAGCTAGAATTTGATATTGTAACCGAAAGATCAATCCTCCCGCTGTGGTCGCCAATTGTTTATGGGTGAAAATCGTTTTTGCCGATTTTGGTAAATTCGGTAGGTGAGTGAGAAACTGGTTCAAACCCTAAACAAATGTACTGCACGTGAGCACTTTATAGATTCAAGAGATCAATCTGTACAAGTCCGGCCTAAACCAAGAAATGTCCATTCCAGACTTGCTTCGGTCACAAAGTGGAGGAGAAGGGTTGATTTGGGGAGGGAAGCAAAGAAAGGTGTTGAGACCAGAATAATTCTTGGAGAGTAGTATCTCGACTTGTATCAGAAAGTAGAATCTTGGGAAGATTGCAAGAGATGAAAGCTTTTGGGAGAGCTTGCAAAGTTTCCTTTCTGAGAGTGTAGTATTTTTCTCCTGACCGAGACTTGTTGTCTGGTGGAAATAGGTAAGACCTATTTATACAAGTCGAGATTGAAATGTACCCTGGCCTCATGAAGGAAGAGAGTAAAGGGTGAAATAATGAGAGGAGGTGGTAACCGCAAGGTGTTTATGGGTGAAAACGTTTTCACCATTATTTCCTCATTTATTTGACCGCTTTATTCCTTTTCACGCTTTCTTAATGTGAGCGTAATGTACGCTGCAAGCTATGACCGCCAAACCAAAACCCTGGAAAGCATCCCCCAGTTTGTGTAGATATCTCGAGTGTTGGATGCACCTTGAGTGAAAGTGGAAATGCCAGAGCTGCTAGTGGCGTGCGTGGAATGTGCCAATGGCATGTGCGGAATGCCTTGGTCGTAGGTTGCACGGTTTGCAAGTTAGGATACCAGCGTGTGTGTTTGGCATGTGCCAATGGAATCTGCGGAATTCCTTGGTGGTAGGTTGCACGGTTTGCAAGTTAGGCTACCAGCGTGTGTGTTTGGAATGTGCCAATGGCATGCGTGGCCGTTAGGGCCGTGGCGTTGGTAGGAAAAGCTACCATAGAGCATGTTGGCTTGTGCCAATGGCATGTGTGGCCATTAGGGCCGTGGCCTTGGTAATAAAAGCTGCCAGCGAGCATGTTGGCATGTGCCAATGGCATGCGTGGCCGTTAGGGCCGTGGCCTTGGTAGGAAAAGCTACCAGCGAGCATGTTGGCATGTGCCAATGGCATGCATGGTCGTTAGGGCCGTGGCCTTGGTAGGAAAAGCTGCCAGCGAGCATGTTGGCATGTGCCAATGGCATGCGTGGCCGTTAGGGCCATGGCCTTGGTAGGAAAAGCTACCAGCGAGCATGTTGGCATGTGAAAATGGCATGCATGGCCGACTTGGCCTGGGTTGCATGGTTTGTAAGCCTAGGGCGCTATATTTGGCATGCGCCAATGGCATAGCGGCTTGGAAATATGGCTTGTGGTACGTGTTGGCATGTGCCAATAGCAAGTACGGCCATGTTGACCTAGTTGCACGTTTTGCAAGCCTAGGGCGCTATGTTTGGCATGTGCCAATGGCATAGCGGCTTAGTTTGGCATGGTTGCCAATGAGTTCGATATGTAGTGTGGTGTTGGCGTCGCTGCCATGGTGCGCAGTTTGCGGCTTGGTTTTGGCATTGTTGCCATGGTGCGCAGTGTGCGGCTTAGTTTGGCATTGTTGCCATGATGCGCAGTGTGCGGCTTGGTTTGGCATTGTTGCCATGGTGCGCAGTGTGCGGCTTGGTTTGGCATTGTTTCCATGGTGCGCAGTGTGCATCTTGGTTTGGCATTGTTTCCATGTTGTGCAGTGTGTGGCTTGGTTTGGCATTGTTGCCATGGTGCGCAGTGTGCGGCTTGGTTTGGCATTGTTGCCATGGTGCGCAGTGTGCGGCTTGGTTTTGGAATTGTTGCCAGGTGCACTGTGTCGGAATTAGGTTCTCCTAAAATCCCTAATCTGGTATTTTGAAAAAATACCCCTAATAATTATTTACACCTGAGTTAAATGCTCTTAGTTAATGTGTTGCGGGTAACACTAGGTCATGTGGTTTTACTATTTTACCCCTTGTTTAAAAACCACCATCAACAGGCTGTTTGAACTTGCCATCATGATGGAAATAATCAAAAATATTTGGTGAAGAGAACAACAAATATATAATATTTATATAGAGAAAAACTTCACACTATTATTGTGTGTGAAGCATGGCCACATGCGTACAGTCGGTTACCCTCACATTGCTAATAGGGGGGACTAGTTTTGCTTGGGGGTGTACCAAAATGCTAATAAGGCAAAACATCATTTTCCTTGGGGTTGGTACACCCCCAAGAAAATTGGTACCCCCATTAGCAGCTTTGAAAAACTCACATTGCTAATAGGGGGACTGGTTTTGCTTGGGGGTTTACCAAAATGCTAATAAGACAAAGCATTATTTGCCTTGGGGTTGGTATACTCCAAGCAAATTGGTACCCCCATTAGCAGCTTTGGAAACCATACCTTGGGTTATGCTGAATGTACAACAGTAGAAGCATGCATTGTATCAACTTAGTGGGTATCAATTGGGATTACAATTAATAAGCACTCACTATCCTGCATGACCCTGTTAGCTCTTAACAAGGTCATGCATTCAAACCCCGGACCATCATAAAAATTCTTTAGGTTTCGAATAGGGCTTCATACGTAAATCTTCTAGGTACTTTAAATTTACATTTTGGCGTGTACATTTCGCTAGTTTAAGATGGGAAGAGACTAGAAGCGGTTATCACTGAAATTTACAATCTCAATAACTGAGAGAGAGGCGCCGCCAACCCTGATTCTCCTCGATTCTTCCGGAGCTCATTAGATGCAAGCACAAAGATTTTTATTTATTTACGAAATTCGTTTACCATTTCTTCGTTGTTCGTTTTCGTCTAGTTCCATTAATAATTGTTAATGATAAATTGACTCACATGATAATGATCCCTTCGTACATACTCCCTCCGTCCCCAATATATAGGCGGAGTTTACAATTTTTGTAGTCCCATTAGATAGGCAAAATACTAATTCCAAGATGGGTTTTTCTTATATATGCCCTTATTTATTGTACATTGATAATTGTGTTGGGAATGAGAAAAAGGTTAAAACAGGAAAGTAGATGGATATTTAAAAAATCAAGATAATTTCTTAATCTAAGAGATTTTTTAAAATCCGCCTATATAATAGGGATGGAGGGAGTAACTTTTAAGCTGCCAAACTAGTAGTGGTGATATGGAAATGTTGGTTTCTTCGATTTCCTCTCATGGGTATGTGAAAAAATACGATAGCGTAACTTTTTTTTCTTCCTTTGTTTATTTCTTATACACTTCGTTTACACTAAACTTATTTTTTATTTTTTTTGATGCAAAAGAAATATTATATTAAAACATATAATTACATAACTTTTACATTAACTTCTTTTCATCCCTTACCAACATTTCATATTTAGTTGGGATGTTACCACCAAAATCAAAAGAAGTTTTCTGAGATCTTGCTTCATGAGGTATTACATGAGCTATATTGTTTGTCGATCTTTTAACATAACCAACACCAAAATACATAGTAGAAGATAGCATATGTCTTATTTCATCTACATAGATCTGGTTTGTCCAATGAACAGTTGAGTTGACATTGCTGATACCAGTGTTTACATTTTTACAATCCGATTCAAAGAAAACATTGTTAAATTTGAGTTCTTTGGCCCACTGTATAGCTTGATTCATGTCCATGCACTCATCTTGCTCAGGATTCATTCCTCCATTGAAGTACCTTCCCCTGATTCCTTTGGTTGTACCTGCAGAGTCTCTGATTATTAGTCCAACACCAATTTCTTTTGTATTATAATCAAACGAGGCATCAATGTTTATCTTAAGACAGTTATCTTTAGGAGGACTCCAACTTTGTTCAATAATTTCAAGAGAATTCTGAGTGAATAAAAAGAAAGCCTACTTACACCAAAAATGGGGCTAGTGTTTTTCCCAGCGGGTGGCCCCGCTGTTCATTTGTCTACATCGTTCTAGTTTAAACTTTAAAATCGCCGTCCGTGCGGGTGGGGCCCAATGTTCATGATAATTTGGTATCGTACGCGCTTTAGTTAATTTTTTGATTATGTAAAATCCCCTTATCCAAAAATGTGTATTATTTAACAGAAGCCTTAGTTTTGGGTTTCCATATTTATTCGTCGATATTTTTGGAGAAAGAAATATCACGAATATTTTGGCAAGTTAATTAAGAGGATGTATTAGGATACTAGGGTTTCCTTTTCACACAAAAGAAAAAAAAAAAAAAAAAACACGACAACAGCCGCACTGAAAACTATTTTCTCTTTGAAACCCAGTTGCTGTGAAAGAACTACAAGGAGGAAGACAAACTATTTGAGGCGACGGGTGCTGTTACTATTGGAGGATTATTCTTATTACATATCAGGTAGGTTTTCCAACCATTATACTCTTTAAGGTTGATCCAGTAGGTCTAAAAGAGTTTTTTTTTTGTGAGGTTTTGGCAAGTTAATTAAGAGGATGTATTAGGAGACTAGGGTTTCCTTTTCACATAAAAGAAAAAAAAAACACGACAACAGCCGCACTGAAAACCATTTTATCTTTGAAACCCATTTGTTGTGAAAGAAGTACAAGGAGGAAGACAAACTATTTGAGGCGACAGGTGCTATTACTATTGGAGGATTATTCTTATTACATACCAGGTAGTTTTTCCAACCATTATACTCTTTAAGGTTGATACATCAGGTCTAAAAGAGTTTTTTTTTTGTGAGATCATTTTTTCTTAAAAGGAGTGAAAGAAAGAGGAGTTAAAGCTGTAGTTTTTGTATAATAGTTCCAAGGTTTTGACGTAGGAAGGGAGCTTTTGTGTAAGGAAGAGGAAGGAGGGAAAATAAAGATTAAAAGTTATTCTTGTTTGTGTCGTTTACTAACTTTTTAATCAGCCTATAGTTCGATGCCGAAATCCTACAGTAATTAGCGCTTAGGGACATGCTAGTGATCACGTATCATATCTTTCTACTGTGTATATATTATTTTATATATATGATCCCTTGATTATGATAATAAGGTTAACTAATCCCATACCCAATCTAGGCTTGTTCTATATGTTGGTACGTATGAACTTTGAACTTATGATCGGTGATGTGCGACCTTGAAGTAAAGTAGAATACTTAAAGTCCTGTAGGCTAGTTATAAGATACTAGTGGATTTGGTATCCATATAGCTTTAGATTTTATAAGAATACAGGTGTCGTTGTAATGGTGGGAAAATTTCAATACTTGTTTGGGAGGTAGGTGACAAAGTGTGAAAGCTAACGGTGGTTTTAATTTGGCAAGGTACAGTGCACTTTCTTCCATTAATTAGGCTTAGATTTGTTAAACTTCTCTGGACCTTTAAATTTCTCGTAGAAAATAAATGTCTAACAATTATAGTATCGTTTGGCTAATGGATGCATGAGGATGTTGAGTTCTGCAAAATTATTTTGAAATCTAATGGTTGATTAGGTGTAAGTACAGTCGATATAAGAATGCTATATGATATTGAACATGATTTATTGTTTCGTTGCCCGTGGTTGGTTCGATTCCCATGGTATATTACGGCGATGAGCGAGGGGTCGCCTAATAAAAGATATGGACCTATTAGCTTTGATTGGGATCGACAACATTTAATTTCCCGGTGCACGGTAAGGGAATTATTTGGACTACTAAAGGGTTGTATCGGTTTGTAATACGGTTAGAGAAGGAGTATTGAGAGGGGTAGTCGTTGAATTCTTACGGTTTAGTAGAGCGGGTGGAAATCTTGACTTGATTTGTCTCTAAACGATTGGATTTATTTTCACTATTGGACTTTTAAATTTTTAGGGTACTAGACTTTTAAGAGGTGGCATTACTACGTTTTTACAAAAAAAATTATTCGTAAATTGTTTCTTTTACTTGTTACATTCTTACAAGAATTTTCGGTCTTGTTAGATTATCCATAAAGGATATAAGGGTGCAAAATCCTACTTTTAGTTGGGGTCTGACCCAACTTACTATTTTTTTCAGGAGAAGGTGACCGTGGAGCAACCTAGCTTGTAGATTGTATTTTCGGTTCCGAAAAGCTACTTCATTATCATTTTAAGGTGCTTAGTCAAGTGTCTTATTAATGTATTTAAAAAATTAGACATTTATTTCTTTCCCTTAAATTCTTAATATATGTTTTGGAGACCGACCTGCGAGTCGAAGATTATTTTTACTTAAAGATTTTATTTAACAATACCATTTTATCACTTTTATTTAAATGAATTTATTTATTTATGGATTATTTTCAGTGTGCTCCATACAATATCCCGATTTCCATTTGTTGGCTTGACGGTTTGAGTGTGTAAAGTGATCCATTAGTATGCCACACTTTGAGTTTTAGGGCGGCCGACCTAGAATTCGAAGTGGGAATGTTACAAATTATCTCTCTTTTATAAACCCGTCATTAAGATGGTATATATTTTTAGCCCAACATATAAGATCTACGGTTCATAATAATAGTTTAGAATAGATTTCAATTTTTACAGTTTCAACAGGACAAAACTAACCTCCAACTATATATATTATTAACAAAAACAAATTAAATACGTTTCTAAATATAAATTAGTGGCGTTTTTTATGGGTAATATTTGAGGGATGAAAATATATTCTCAAACTTTATTTCTCTTTCTTTTTAGATCTAGGCATTAACCTCGTATCCACCTATTTTTTACAGTCAAAAGTTTGATATCATTATAACGTCCGACTATAACTCGCTTCTGATCCATTAGGGTTATTTGAGATGAGGTTAAGCAATCTTAAAAGAGAAACTTCTCTTAAGCTAGTTGGTGGTGCACTTCTTCGTCTTTCGATTCTCCTATGTTTTTCAAGATTTTCGGATGCATATACTCTACTAATTCTCATTATATCATTATATCATCATAGTTTTACATATTTTTACATATTTTCTCCTTTCTCTCTCTATCAGTCAACTAATTCATATGAAATCCACTCCTAAATCACATCAAGTTCAAAGTTCCATCGGTGAATTGTAAACATTTAATAAAATCAATAGATACGTGTTCATATCCAATACCGATAAGATATATTAAATGCTTGAAACATCAATCAAATAGATTAGCTCTCTATCAAAGAACAGATTAGCTCTCTATCAAAGAAAACAAATAATCCAATGGATCAGCATAGTAACGTGGTTTAAGTTACAATACTGATTATGTAAAGACGCATCTATGCCACCATAAGTCACATTTCGAAAAAGAGCTATTTAACTTGAGGATGATTTGATTTCTCCTGCAGAAACAATGTGATATTTGGGATTCTCACATGAGAAAAACGTGTGAGAACATGTTTGATCTTTCACATTAAAAATGGATGATAATTTCATTTTTCATACATGAATTAGATGATAGGTGGAATTTTCACAAAAATTTAGTGAATTTTTTATTATAATTAATCAAGCCTGGAAAGTGAAAACACGAATTTTTCAGAGTTTATTTTACTGATAACTGGAGTTTTCACTAGAAAGTAAAAACAAAAATTTTCCAAAATCTATTTTAATGATAATTACAGTTTTCACCTGAAAGTGAAAACTAGAATTTTCCTAAGTCTACTTAAATAGGATTTTTAGGGAGTAAATTTAGGGAAGTCACATTATCTTAACTAATTTTACTTACGTGAGTTTTTCTTGGAATTATTTTAGGAATTTTATTGGGTTAATTTTTACCACGTTTTTTTTGAAATTAATTATTTGTGATTAAATAAATTTTCTTAATTAAAGGGGAAGGTTATTCTTGTAATCAAATCTTTTCTTTAACTAATTTGGGCTTTCCATATATACATCTTTATTGGTGGGTTTTTCAAATACAATTTTTTATTTTTGGGGTATAGATAATTTTCCCCAGAGTTTAAATCATGAGATGGTGGGCTTATGATATACTAGAATAACACAACAATGATTCATAATTGGATTGTCTTGACCATTTTAAGCAAAGCTGCTAATGGGGGTACCAATTTGCTTGGGGTGTACCAACCCCAAGGAAAATGATGTTTTGTCTGATTAGCATTTTGGTACACCCCCAAGCAAAACTAGTCCCCCTATTAGGAATGAGATCTCTATATCTACAAGCCTTTTAATTTTCCATCTCTTTAATCTGTCAACGTCTGAACCGTAATGTTTTCCATCAACAACCTAAATCAAATCCCAAAGGATGTTTTTTTTCTACTTTAACATGGGTGGGTGAAAATGCTTAAAATATTATTTACTAGAGAGGAAAAGTGTGTTTGTACCGCTTTTTGCAAGCAAAAACATGACCCGCTGTTTCTTCTCTCATTTGACGTCTTACAGCTGTCAACGTCGGGCTTAGTCCACGTCAATTTGTTCTTATTTTTACGGGTCTCATAACCTTTGTCTGTTGGACCAGTATGCATTCAAGAAAACCTTTAACATGGTTAGCCACTAGGTTTATTTATTTTTAGTTAGAACTTTCTACACTTTACATCTGACATTTCATTTTTCGGTGATCGGTGATATTTCGGACCAGAAAAGAGTGTGATGAAAGAGGATGTTAAAAGATGGAAGGAAGGTTGGGTATTGATTAAGATTCAAATTGAATGAAAAGAACAAATAATAACAACAACATTAGATTAAAGGGAAAGCTTAACATTCTACAACAAGAAAACAATATTAGAGTGAAGAAAATAACCACTAGTACCTATTTTCAATCACAACTACAGAAAGCTTAACATTCTACATCAAGAAACCAAATCTAGAAATCTAGAAAGAAACCAAAGCTTGACATTTCATACTTAAATCAATCATCTTCATAGTTCTGACTAATCATGCTTCTCGGGCCTGAAGCAAAAACACCTAGCGAAAAAGCTTTCTTCTTTTTTCTCCTTCTTCTCCTTCTTTTCCCCTTCAACATATTCCACAACATCTTTTCCCTTCTTTGTCTTCTTATTCTTATTCTTACGACCGATTTATTCCACTGTATATGTTGCAGATCCCTTCAAATTCAGGCGAGCACCACACAAAGTTGCTCCTCCTTGGCCTTCAATGGTCTCTCTTCTAATGCTATAATAACAACTGCTGGAACTTGATTCACTTTCTTGGGAAATAGATCTTCTAGGGATGTTTGAACTTGCCATCATGATGGAAATAATTAGAAAGATGTGATGAAGAGAAGAACAAATACATAATACTTATATAGAGAAAAAATTCACACTATTATTGTGTGTGAAGCATGTCCACATGCGTACAGTCGGTTATCCTCACATTGCTAATAGGGGGACTGGTTTTGCTCGGGAGTGTACCAAAATGCTAATAAGGGAAAACATCATTTTCCTTGGGGTTGGTACACCCCCAAGCAAATTGGTACCCCCATTAGCAGCTTTGGAAAACTCAAATTGCTAATGGGGGGACTGGTTTTGCTTGGGGGTGTACCAAAATGCTAATAAGACAAAACATCATTTGCCTTGGGGTTGGTACACCCCCAAGCAAATTGGTACCATCATTAGCATCTTTGGAAACCATACCTCGGGTTACGCTGAGTGTACAACAGTAGAAGCATGCATTGTATCAACTTAGTCGGTATCAATTGGGATTACATTTATTTACAGATTTTATAAACAAATACATGTATATCATGTACATAAGGACGAAGAGCAGAAAACAAGAATTTTATTCATTTACAAGTAGTAAAAGCTAAGACAAATAAAACGGAAAGGAGGAACAGAAAAGAAAACTGAAGGAAACTTAAAGGACGAAGGATGATCCCAATTGTTTGTTACGACATTGATCGATCATTAGTCTCGACTCAATAACTAACATCCATTTTGAATATGCCTCTACAATAGTATCCTTTGCTAATCAAAATATCATTCTTGGACAGTATAAGTTCATCCGACTCAATAACTAACTTAACCCCTGCCTTATTCATCAGACCACCGGAAATAAGGTTCATCCCATATGGAATATGTAAGACATTTTCCAAAGTAAGAACTTCCCCTGAAGTGAATTTCAGGTCAACATTCCCAATTCCAACAACATTGGCAGAAACGCCATTGACCATTCTGACTCGTGATGTGGTGGACTCTTTATAAGTCCGAAATTGACACTTATCATTGCACATATGCATGGAAGCACCCGTGTCGTACCACCATCCTTCCAGTTGTTTACCTGAATTGACTTTCTCAACCCGGATTTCTGTTTAAACATTGAAGCAAACTAAAAGTCAAACCATAAGACTGAACTCGGAAGTATTAAAAGTGTTAAAAATTACAGTGTATAATAAAAAAAAAACCAGAAAATGAAATAAAATGAACTAGTCAGTCCAAAAATCCGTTGACAGGTCACGTCACATCCTCTTAGTTTGAGAATAAGAATTTTGCATGGCCGGATAACAAACGAGCAAAATTTATCAAATGCAAGTTATCACTAGTGGAAAATGGAAGTTATACCACTGTCAGGAAAAGAAGTAATATCACTAAAAACGACTGTGTCCATCAGTTGGAATCTAGAAGTGGTTTTTTCCAAAACGACAGTTTCTGGCAAAGGTTGAATTATTTGAAAAAACAACTTCCTTTACCAGTTGATAATTAAATACTGACAGAAAAAGAAGTTTTTCTTATGATATTTCATAAAAAAAAATTTGATATTGATTCAGCTGAATCCAAAGCTGATTCAACCGAATCAAAAACTAAAAAATGAATCAGAATTAAATTAATAATGGCTTCAAAACAGAATTTAATAGTGACTTTAAAACTCATTTTTATTTGAAAAGTGAATTCAATTTACAATTTCAATTATCTAAAACCTGCGAGCTCCAAGTCCAGAATCTTCTAAAACTAAGTTGGAAATCCTTAACATATATTCCTATTACAAGATTACAAGAATAAAATTTCAACACTAAGTTGAAAGTAAGACTTCACCATCTGTACCTTCATCTTCTGAAAAACTAGATCAAATCAAGTCCTTCATCTTCATGTTCTTCCTGATTCCACTTCTCAATATGCAATACTCGAATTCAATCAACCTTATCCCATCTTCTCAATCATTTCAACCTCTGTGAACTGCGAGCACCAGAAACATGCCCTCCGTTCTATGTATCAATCGACTCCACAGCTTCAATGCAGGATCAACAACTTCATTCAATTCCATCTCACTGCAGGTTGTAAAGCCAGAGCATTGTCCTTCCTAAACGACAACAGCAACTTGAACTATCCCCACTATCTACAACCAAGCAACCACCCTGCAATTCCATCTCCCTGTAGCTCAAATCCACCATAATTTATTCAATTTATCTTCCCATCTACTAATACCACGTCAATGGTTGTCCCCTGACCTTCAATAGCATTAACCTCCAACACCGTGCACTGCAGAACATTCACAATGTTAGATAGGAATCCAAAATTCTTATCAACTGGTATAAGAAGATAGAAAATAACCTGAATTTCATTGGAAAACATAAGCCTGTCCACCAGGGTTTTCCCAGTACACTTATAACCAACAATAGCAGCAAATCTGGGATGCCTTCACCACTGTTACATTCACAAAAAAAAAAACTATGAATCTGCCAGAAAAAATTTGCTCTAAAACTGTAAAAGCAATTAAGATTTCTTGTTTAAAAATCTAAAATCAAGCACGGCGTCGGGTTCCTCAAACACACCTGATTGCACTTGTTGGAACAATACTGAAAGTTTCCCCCATTTTTTTATTTTTGTAATACAACTCAGTATTCAGACCATGTTCTTTAAACTGAGTAATGATCTGAGAAAGGAAAACAAGAAACAAATCAATTAATCTTCATCATACCACGTTGGACACCACAAAAGTCTGAGATTTATCTTTTTACCTGTGTGAGCCTCCAATTGAATTCCACCTGGACATCCTTAGATTGCTGCTTCATGGCTTTGACAATAGGTTTATTCTTGCACTTTTTCCAACCACATAATCTGTCGACTTTTGGAATTTAAAGAGATAGAAAATCACACAATGAAATTATGGTAACACAGGCTAAAAATTTAAAAACAGTTTAGTTGTAATGCAAATTCTAAGCCATTCACAAAAGATACTCACCTTGTTCAGCGCAACTATGAACTCTGTGTTCCACATTTTCAGAAGATTAAGGGATTCAATAGTCTTTCATTCCAATCCATGCATAATGTCAACAACCAAAATTGCAATATCACATAACCCAGACCCACCCACGTGAGCACAAGATTAGTATTTTATACGAAGGAAGAAACATAGCAGTAAATTCATCACCAAATCTTTCACCCGATCTTCGTAAAAAATTTACACAAACTAGATGACTCATATAAATAAAATCTACCGAAACATCAAAGTATTCTAACGGTTAGTTAAAAAGATATGCATACTCGAACCAGACTGCCTGTACTACGGACCTGCAGAATTCAGGCACAACTTCCATACGTTTTCGACTACCAAATATTATTTGATTCTGCTAAATTTTATACCACACCTTATTAACAACATTTCCCAGGACATATAAAAGTTCTAGATTATTCCGATAAGCGAGTAACGAGAAACATCATGGGTAAGTGTACTGTTCAGATTTCGCTCCTTTCTGAACAGATTCAGAGTTAGTCTATCGTTTCCAGTTCCTAACGATGTCCGATTGTGTTCAAATTTTTATAGCATCAGTAAGACTGAAATAAGTTCTAGGTACTAAAAATTCATCACATTCCAACGGCTGAATCATAATATATCGGCCGCATACGAAGCATATAAATTTTGTGTTTACACGACTAATCACACCTTTAAGCCTGTAAATATCTATCTAGTGACGTTGGCAACATCAATCAACACCACAGCATGAAAAATTCAACACAAATATACATTAGAGTAATAAAAACATCCTCAGGTCAAGAGAAAAATATATGTTGTCAAGCACAAAATCTACCTAAGTCATGTATTTGAACCCATGGCAACAGTAACAACAAGGTTATACTTGACTTGTTTCTACTTTACAGCTTACAGGTGGGTGCACAATACTCCGGTCATGCAGCCATGAAAAGTTGTATGACCAACTAAACCATCCCTAGACCAAGCAACGCAAAGGTGCGCATAACGGGGAGTATGTGCATTCATCGTAAGAAGGTGCACAGAGTATAGTATAATAATACAAGAGAAAGCAAAGTGTACCTCTGAGCGTCCTGCGTCAGCAACAATAAAAGTGGGAAGGCCGATACTTTCTGCTGTGTTTTTCATCCTATTCCTTCTTGGAGTAGTCAAAAGAGAATCGCATAAAGTGTACGTCCTGATCTAAGTAATAATGCAACAAATAAATGCCATGAAACTACTCAGCAAATTCACATGAACTACACAGGTGTTTATGGGTGAAAATTGTTTCTGCCGATTTCGGTAAATTCGATAGGTGAGTGAGAAACTTGTTCAAACCCTAAACAAATGTGCTGCACGTGAGCACTTTATATATTCGAGAGATCAATCTGTACAAGTCCGGACTAAACCAAGAAATGGTCGTTCCAGACTTGCTTCGGTCACAAAGTGGAGGAGAAGGGTTGATTTGGGGAGGGAAGCAAAGAAAGGTGTTGAGACCAGAATAATTCTTGGATAGTAGTATCTCGACTTGTATCAGAAAGTAGAAGCTTGGGAAGCTTGCAAGAGATGAAAGCTTTTTGGAGAGCTTGCAAAGTTGCCTTTCTGAGAGTGTATTATTTTTCTCCTGACCGAGACTTGTTGTCTGGTAGAAATAGGTAAGACCTATTTATACAAGTCGAGATTGAAACGTACCCTGGCCTTATGAAGGAAGAGAGTAAAGGGTGAAATAATGAGAGGAGGTGGTAACCGCAAGGTGTTTATGGGTGAAAACGTTTTCACCATTATTTCCTCATTTATTTGAACGCTTTATTCCTTTTCACGCTTTCTTAATGTGAGCGTAGTGTATGTTGCAAGCTGTGACCGCCAAACCAAAACCCTGGAAAGCATCCCCCAGTTTGTGTTGATATCTCGAGTGTTGGTTTCACCTTGAGTGCAAGTGGCAATGCCAGAGCTTCTAGTGGCGTGCGTGGCATGTGCGGAATGCCTTGGTGGTAGGTTGTAAGTGGTAATACCAGAGCTGCTAGGGCGTGTGTGGCATGTGCCAATGGCATGTGCGGAATGCCTTGGTGGTAGGTTGTACGGTTTGCAAGTTAGGCTACCAGCGTGTTTGTTTAGCATGTGCCAATGGCATGTATGGAATGCCTTGGTGGTAGGTTACACGTTTGCAAGTTAGGCTACCAGCGTGTCTGTTTGGCATGTGCCAATGGCATGCGTGGCCGTTAGGGCCGTGGCCTAGGTAAGAAAAGCTACCAGCGAGCATGTTGGCATGTGCCAATGGCATGCGTGGCCATTAGGGCCGTGGCCTTGGTAGGAAAAGCTACCAGCGAGCATGTTGGCATGTGCCAATGGCATGTGTGGCCGTGGCCTTGGTAGGAAAAATCTACCAACAGCATGTTGGCATGTGCCAATGGCATGCGTGGCCGTTAGGGCCGTGGCCTTGGTAGGAAAATATACTAATGAGCATGTTGGCATGTGCCAATGGCATGCGTGGCGTTAGGGCCGTGGCCTTGGTAGGAAAATCTACCAACAGCATGTTGGCATGTGCCAAGGGCATGCGTGGGTCGTTAGGGCCGTGGTCTTGGTAGGAAAAGCTACCAGCGAGCATGTTGGAATGTGCCAATGGCATGCGTGGCCGTGGCCCTGGTAGGAAAAGCTACCAGCGAGCATGTTGGCATGTGCCAATGGCATGCGTGGCCATTAGGGCCGTGACCTTGGTAGGAAAAGCTACCAGCGAGAATGTTGGCATGTGCCAATGGCATGCGTGGCCGACTTGGCCCAGGTTGCATGGTTTGCAAGCCTAGGGCGCTTTATTTGGTATGCGCCAATGGCATAGCGGCTTGGAAGTATGGCTTGTGGTACGTGTTGGCATGTGCCAATGACACGTACGGCCATGTTTACCTAGTTGCACGTTTTGCAAACCTAGAGCGCTATATTTGGCATGTGCCAATGGCATAGCGGCTTAGTTTGGCATGGTTTCCAATGAGTGCGATGTGTAGTTTGGTTTTGGCGTCGCTGCCATGGTGCGCAGTGTGCGGCTTGATTTTGGCGTTGTTGTCATGGTGCGTAGTGTGCGGCTTGGTTTGGCATTGTTTCCATGGTGCACAGTGTGCGGCTTGGTTTGGCATTGTTTCCATGATGCGCAGTGTGCGTCTTGGTTTGGAAATATTGCCATGGTGCGCAGTGTGCGGCTTGGTTTGGCATTGTTTCCATGATGCGCAGTGTGCGTCTTGGTTTGGAATTGTTGCCATGGTGCGCAGTGTGCGGCTTGGTTTGGCATTGTTGCCATGGTGCGCAGTGTGCGGCTTGGTTTTGGAATTAGGTTTCTGTGTCGAAAACCCTAATCTGGTATTTTGAAAAAATACCCATATTAATTATTTACACCTGAGTTAAATGCTCTTAGTTAATGTGTTGCGGGTAACACTAGGTCATGGGGTTTTACGATTTTACCCCTTGTTTAAAAACCACCATCAACAACAGGCAATCCATCTTCCATTGCCATCGTATAAATACTTACAGTAAATGTAGCATGTCACCCCTCAACCACTGGAAATGTAGAATGTGACCCCTCGACCACTGGAATACGTGTTCGTCCTGCAATTTCCATCTATAAGAAGACAAATAATGCATCAAATAAATTCCATGAACTACACAGGCAATCCATCTTCCATTGTCATCGTATAAATACTTACAGTAAATGTAGCATGTCACCCCTCAACCACTGGAAATGTAGAATGTGACCCCTCGACCACTGGAATATGTGTCCGTCCTGCAATTTCCATCTATAAGAAGACAAATAAAAACTGTAAGACTGATATCTTTACAAAACAAAACAAGCTCAATCAAGGAGAAAACTATGTCTGCAAAAAGAAAAAGGGATTAGGAATCTACTTGACACCTTCACTACCAACACATACACAAATATCCACTCAAATTCAAATTCAAATTCAAATTCAAATTCAAAGAATAACATATGAACTGATTTTCACATGTTCTGCAGTCAGAGTAAGGAATTAATATTTGACATCGACAGAGATGAGACATTACAAAAGAGCAATTAAGGAACCCAACCATTGAGTTTCACAATTAGAGACTTAGGATAAGGCAAAAACAGAGTACTCGATAAAGCAATGATAGATAAAGAATGATAAATATTCCATCGTAATGCATACGCATTTCGTCACTTGTCAATAGTATTAGACCCTATTTGCCTATAAAACCAACAAGAACACATGATTTTCAACATGACAATAACATCACCAAGAATAGTTTTTAAATACAGTTGGATGACATTGATCCCATGCAGTAAAAAAAAGATGTTCGCATTCAGTGGAGGTGCAGGATAAAATCATATAGGATCAAAATCCTAGTACCAAGAACTAATTTATGTCTCACCAGAATACTGTAATGGTCTGTCATCCTTGATGTTAACCCATCTACTGATGCCATCCCTTCAGGAAGAGATAGTTTATGCCTGGAAGACAAAAACACTAAGTTAAAAAATAGGAATGCTATACATGAATGAAAACATACCCAACAATGTAAAGAGAGTTCATATTCAGACACTAAATTGATTAACAATAGACCTTTCTTGAGTTTCTATGCCAATCATGTTAGCAAAATAGGAAAGGCCTTGTACTTACGATACAATGGGACAAAGATACTCATACTCATACCCCTCATGTTTTTTCTTTGAATATTGATCCATGTGATCATATTTTCCATCAACCAGATAAAAAATTTGAATATCAGTTATTGTTAAAGGTTTCAAACTATACGAAGATACATGTAACTCAAAAAGAAACCAGAAATATATTGATTTTACCTTGGTACGACCCTTAACATACTGAATCGATTCAGATCGACCAGTTATAGTTCTTGGTATAAAAGATGCAGCAAATCAATATCCCCAACTAATTCCAGATTTAAATAAAACCCTAATAAAATAGGTATAATAGCATCATTAACAAACATGTACGAATCAAAATCCCTAACAAATTCCATATTCAAAGAACAACCCCTAATTTCAGATAGAACCCTAAAGTTTTTATGATAATCTACTCCAAAACGATTTTTTTGGGTGAAAATCCTAGAATCTTACAAGAAATTAGATCTAACCAAATCCAAATTAAACTAGAGAAAAATAAGAAGAAGTAGAAGAATCATACAAGATGTAAGGGGTTTGTTTAATTATAAACGAATTGTTGATGTTATCTTTCAGCAACATACAAATTTGATAAAAGGGGTTTGTTTAAATTAAACAGTTGCTGTTTAATTTGGGTTTTTTCGGAGAATATGAGAAAGGGGATTGGTTTAGGCGCAAATATTGAAGTGATTACTTATGATTTCTTTTAGTTTATGGATTCAGAGAGGATATAGGAAAAATCGAGAAGAGAGAGGCGCATCTAGCCATTTAGCAGGTTGGAACGATAAGAGAAAATAAGATCTATATAGATATAATTTTTTTTTAAAGATTTGTTTTAGAAAGTTCTTTCTCTCACAGTGGTTTTACAAATCTGAATATGTGAAACTATTTTCTCCCGCAGTTGTTCTTCAAAATCAATATTTTTACAAAAATACCCCTAAAAGAACAACTGTGTGTGAGACAAGTTTTCGTTTTCCATGTTTTTTTTTTCAAAAAACCACTGGGGCGCACAGCTCCTATAGTTACGTCAGGCTGACACCAGTAGTTTTTATAACACACAGAAAGTGGTTAAAAATCCATTTTCCACTAGTGTATACAGTGGAAGAATCCCGTAAATTCCATGTCCACTCATCAATTACAGTAGGTTATGGAATTGAAAATATAATGGTGGATCTTGATGTTGAGCAAGAATTGATTTAACACTCAACGCAATTGGATTAGTAGCGTCGTATTTATATTAGACCAATAGTTTGGTAATAAATTGGACTGACAAGTAAAATCATCTGGATTAGCGTTTTGATAAGATCAACATCTCGTAGTAGGCCCGAATTGAATTAACATTGCACAAACCAAGCGTCGCACATCAATTTAGTTTAAAAAATCATGTTATCGCTTTCATCTAATAAATCATGTTTAATAAGAAGGGAATAAGAATCAAATGTTATCCTTTAGGAATGATTCGGAATCAACTATGGTGCTCCTAGTGGGAATGTATACGGAAACTCGAAGACAAAGATCTATGGTCAGTGAAGATTTTGGAAACACCAAGAAGTTTGAAATGAATTTTATAGCAAAAGATTTCAGCTTAGTTAAGAAAGAAGAAGTAGTATGAGAAGCAAGACTATCCTTTTTTTGTAATAAGTATGACATTAAGCATAACTTGGTAGATTACAATTTATGGGCTTTATTAACTTATTTGAACATTCAACAACGGAACCAAAATGTAATGTTTATCCGTAACTCTGGGCATGGAACATCAGGATCTTTATTATTATCAATATAATGAGGTATCTTTTGCCTCTTTTATCAAAAAAATAAAAAATAAGAAGCGAATAGACTTGACATTCCACACCTTTGATTCTACCAAATCAACAAAAATTAGAAAACTCAAGATTACCTTTGCTTTCAGTTGATGTAGCTGACTTCTTTAAATCAACATCAAGAGCTTCCAATAATGATTTCCATTTCGATTCCGAAGCATTAATAGCTTCAGATAATGATTTCAATTTCGATTCCGAAGCATTAACAACTTCGGATAATGATTTCAATTTTGAATCTGAAGAACCATCTCCATTTATAGTGTTGCAACATGTATCGTTGTTAGATGTTGTTTCTTCGGAAGTTGGGGCCATTATAATGGATCCGAAAGAATTCTCCCTCTTCACTAACGTGGTTCGGCAAGTTGGGAGAGGTATTTTATTAATTGAATGATACAATAGTTTTCTCGGGATTAGTTAACCTAAAATTCCATATCTCCTTAGAATACATGTATTTATATAGTTTATGTAACCCTAATTTTGATGTAAACGTGATGTGCAAGCAACTTGGGCAACAAAACTTTTGGAATATTATTTCACGGCTAACGGACTTGATTATTGGGCTCTCCGTTAGTTTTATTAACGGTATAAACAATCCCATCACGACCTAAAATCTCTTATGAATAGATCACAAGTTAGTTAGTATACTTAGAGTTTCTCCAATGGAATGTATGTGAAGATAAATGTCGAAGTCCACAAAGGATAGACATTCATTTTTCCTAAAATTCTTCTCCAAGCCCAACTTTTTAAATCAATGTGAAGATAATGTGGATTATGTTGTGATATAGAAGATAAAGAACAAGAGACACAAAATAGAGGGGAAGGCAAAGGAAGAAATTATATTCATCAATATATGTTTACAAAGGTTTGGGACTCTATTTATAGAGTTTACATACTTGGTTCCCAAGTAATGGGGTCCCACTACAGTGGGCATCTACCTAATAAACTTCCGTTTATAACACTCCCCCTAGATGACCACTATATCTAAGCTAATTGCCTCATTAAAACCTTATCAGGAAAATCCTAAGGGACAAAACCTGACTGAAGGGAAAAGAGTACAATTATGAGAAAACTTAGAACATAGTTGGACATGCATATGTTTCCTCGTTAAAACCTTGACGAGGAAAACCCATTGGGACAAAACCTTGACAAAGGAAAAAGAGTACAACGTGATAGTCCAGTAAAATACCTTTTACTATGATGCTCCCTCTGATAAGTACTTCATTTGAATCTTGGATTGCAAATCTTCGAATCAACACTTCCCAATTTCGATAAATGAATTTCTTGAATGCTGGAGATAGCAATGCTTTCGTGAGAAATTTCCAAGTTGATGAAGTCTTCTTTTGTGTTCGTCTTCTAATGGTAGTGTTCTCGAGTCTTCACGCTTCTTTAAATACATTGCTTCTTGGATTTCTAACTTCTCGAAGATGATTTGCGGAAGTAGTGGATGTAATTTCTTCAACAAAGTCCCGGTATTTAGTTACAGTTGCATAAGTGAACAAAAGTTGTGATCATACCATATATGGATTAGAATAATATCCAAATTCATAGGAGACTGTAGTCTAACTAAATGGCCTAGTTAATGGTGGGAATCCACCAAATAACCAAAATTTTGATATAACTCCCCCTTGGATGACCACCATTCCTTACTAAAACCTTGCCAGTAAAACCCAATGGGAAAAAATATGGGCCAAGGAAAAAAAAAAGAGCACAAATATCAACATAAAAAAAAAAAAAAAACGTCAACAAGATGTTGCCTCGTTAAAACCTTGTCAGGAAAACCACATGGGACAAAACCTGAATGAAGGAAAAAGAGTACAATTGTTGACAAAAATATGGATGCTAACCCAACAATGTGAGTTTTACAGTAGAGAAGCATAAAAAAATAAGTCTAGTCTATCTCAAAGACGATCTTAAGCTAGCATAATTCTAACTGCATATTTAAGAAAGAAAAATAATAGAATTTATGCTACCAAAGAGTGGATTTTAGTGTTTTTAAGGACTCCTCAAGAGACCTATAACGTTGAAATCATCAACTAATTAATCAGGATTTTTGGTTGTGTACCAAATTTCTAAAAACACATAAAGGATAATTTGAATCCTACAAGGATTACAAATACGAATATGGTCTATGGATACATACGAGTCATTCAAAGACTACCAAGCCAAATGCATCATATAAAGAGAACAATTATTAAACCAATCCTAGGGTTTGAGAAAAAATTAAACCCTCAAATCGTTTTACAACGAAAATATTTCTCATATGAAGACGCAATATCACTACACCTACTTGTAATTAATAATCTTGGCATGTTTAAGGTGTTAAGTTAGGATCCAAAATTGCATCAATTGAGAAATTAATCCAACCTAACTTGGATTATATGCCAACCAATCACATATGTCGATATTTTCTAGCATAGGGGTTAATAACCACCATCTTTTATTACTCCAGTAGCTACCGTAAATTAATATTCGATAATGTTAACTACCTATGATCCCACGCAATTCTCAAGTATATGCATATATTGAAAAATTCACAGAAATACTGGTACCAGCGCCCGCGGGAATTATAATCTCCCCATCTTCCAGTGAGGATATATGAACTATGAGAATGTGGATCTTGTTTTGATAGAGTCTATTGAAGTACTATCAGTAGCTTATTCTAAAATGCTACTTTTTGCTATATGTGATTGGATTTGCCTTTCAAGAGGCAAAAGCTTATATAAAATCATAATGAGACATTTCACACCTATTGATAGTGACAGCCTTTTTTCGATTTGATCATTTTTGGGAGAGAAATTGATACAACTTTTAAGTTAATTAACACAAGATTCTGATAGTGTATGCCCTCCTTCTGATCATGGTGGAAATTTTCTTTAATGAAATATATGTCTTTCGACATTTAAAAAAAAATGTTGTCTTAATAGACATACATATTTACCATCAACCATGGATTTTTATGATTACAACCAAAAACATATACAATATGCAAATAAAACTCCAAAAAGATTAACAAATAAAAATTGTGAACACTTCTTTATGAAAAGAAATTAATTTCAAGATCAATTTAGTCACTACAAGAACTAATAATATTGGCTAATCAAGCTGGGTGCACCCATTGATCTTTTATGACCTACCGTATTCCAACATCAAGTTGAACGGTCTGAATTTTGGAGAGTAGCGTTAGGAAGAAAAAACAATAATATAATTTTTTTTGCTCAGTATCCCTCGGGACTGGTGTTTGCAATTGTGAATACGTAATAACCAATCTCATCCTTTTAGGATCCTTAGAGAAATCTAATTCCAGTTGGTTTAAATGATTCTTTTGAGAAAAATAAAGAAATCATTATCGTATTCTTTGTAGAGAGAAATCTACTTTTTGGTTGATGAATATTTCTTTGAAAGAATATAAATCAATAATCCAAACTGGCCAAATGTTCTTAAAAAAAGCCAATTTTTACATCACCGACGAATAAAGGATATTGTCGTTTTCATCACCGCATATGGAAAATTCATCTTACGTCTGAAGGATGGTTTCTTGTAAATAAATGAAAACCAAAGATAAAATCACATGATCTAAATCCAACGGATAAAGATACCAAATTTATTTGGCCGTAGGTTTTTCAACTGTGAGGGTAAAATACCCGATGGCCACTTGTCAACATCTCAAGGGTTGACTTCATGATGAGATGATAAGGTAGGAGAACTGAATCATTCTCCATAAAGCTGATCTCGTCTGAATTGAGATGCCTTCCACCAACATCGCATGAACGACGCGTGTGAAGGAGTAGTCTAATCGATTCAGTCGGTCAAGTCTAAAAAGCAACGCTGCATTTAATGAAGGATTAGAAGGAGTGAGAGCGATTATATGACGTAGCAGAGAACTCGGGTGATCTATACTATAACTCGTGAGTGGAGCAGTTCGAGGACCTTTGGAGAAGAGATTCACGAGGCCCGACCTTCAAGAACAGGACGAGATAACTCGGAGGGAAACCCGGAATACCACCACGAGGGATAGTATAGAACCAGTCCGAAGAAGCAAAGACGATGATGACTCCGAGATCTCGACGAGGCCTGACCTTCACGAGTATTGTTTTTCTATAAATACCAACCCATGTAGCAGGAAATGGGCATGTTGTATTAGGCATTGTTAGATGGTCTTTCTACAGAGAATTCCTGAGAGATATTTATATATAGAAAGAGTGAGATATCTAAGTTATATTTGTAACTCTTTCAAGGGTAAGACCTTATAATCAATAAAGAAACTATCTTCTTTCCCGTGGATGTAGGTCTTCATGGCCGAACCACGTTATATGCTTGTGTTAATCTTTACTTTCATGCTCTTTACATCTTTTTTATCTTTGAATCTTGAATGTTAGAGTAAGTTTTAGTATTTATCTTCATTTGGATGTAACCATCAGAAAATATGCAGTTACATCAACCATGCATATGATTCATTATTGTAAAGGTAGTCAAATAACGACAACACCAACGTTTGGTGATTATAATTTCATTAGGGTAATAGAAATTGTAAACCATCATTTGATGGATTTTATTTTTCCTTCTCTATATAAAAATTAAAGATTAGAGAAGAAAGGAGATCAATTTACTTGGTAAAATAGCCATCGAAAAAATAAGGCATTATTGGCTATAATATAGTCATTTACCGAAAATAAAATAAAATAAATTAAGTTAAGAAGACAGCGTAAGATTCAAAGACAGAAAATAAAGAAAACAAACTTTGTATAACAAAGAGTGACGCGTTGTATATGTAGTTGGTGGCCTTAAATCAGTTTAGTTCTTATGGTCCCGTTGAGATAACAGGAGTCTGTAGCCCGAATATACCAGCGTCTGTTCGCCATTTCACGGGTGCTCTCTTGCTTCAAAAAAAAAAAAAAAAAACTATGTGCTCTCTCTGGTCGCCATGTAAGAGACCATAATAGTTAAATCAACCTAAAAAAAATCCAGCGAAACATAGTTAAGATATGTTTAACAAATCAAATAAGTAAAAGAAAAAAAAATCAAATCAAACACAATATGTATGAGTTAATTTTCTATTATTTTCATTTCTTTTTCTTCTTAGAATGGACTCCAAAGCTCATCGTAGAGCGGCTGATAACGTGTTGTGATATAGAAGATAAAGAAAAATAGACACAAAATAGAGGGGAAGGAGAAGGAAGAAATTATATTCATCAATATATGTTTACAAAGGTTTGGGGCTTTATTTATAGAGTTTACATACTTGGTGCCCAAGTAATGGGGTCCGACTAAAGAGGGCATCTACCTAATAAACTTCCGTTTATAACAACTTAATTTTTGTTAGACACTGTCAAGGTGAATGTCAAGTTTTAGACATTCACCTTGACAATGTCAAGATATCCTAGTAAGCTTTTTCTTACCTAAATTAATTTTAATATATTAAATAACCATTTTTATCTCTAATAAAATTTAAAAATTACTAAAAATAAAATTTACATTTAATTCATAAAGCATCACAAACAACACTATTGGAGATGAACTATTTTTCCTCCCTAAACTTAAGGAAAAATTGGAATGAAAATGTCTTGTTTGTGTTGCCACCTAGGAAACGCACACAACCACCATTGGAGAAGCTCTTAGCCTCTAAGTATCCTAAACATGGAAACTTAAACAAGTTTCCCTAATCGTATAAAAGTTAATTAGGAAACCTTATACAATGACACAAATCGATCCAAGTCCTAAAAAAAAATACATGGGGGAAAAAAGTTTGTTCCGCGACCAAGAGGCTTGGTTCCAAGTCCATCCAAAGACCATTAAGTTACATCACCAAGGTAATTCCCGGGACAACGTTGCTTCGATATATCGTCCACCTGTAGGAGAGGGATCATTTTGTGAGGAAAGAAAAGTAGCCTAGAGTCGAGGAAAGTGGATGATATCCAATTTGGAACTCACATATGAGTTTAGTACATAAATTCCTAACCGGGATACATGATGGTCGAACAAAGCCATGGCTAAAGTTATATCCGCCAACTTATTTTATCACCTGGCAAGTATATGATGACATGAGGTTGAATCATAACTTGAGACATGGTACTTGGTTGTTTACCTGACATGAATTCACAACACAACAAATATTTTTATTGTGAAATCAATCTTCACGGTTGAACAACAGTTTCTAAATTTTGAATTGGTAACTCATTCGACTTCTAGGTACATGTGCATATTGTGTATCCCAAAGATTGTGTTTTACTAAACAGAAGCTCATCTCATAATTTCTGAACAAGGCACTACCTTCTGACCAGTTTTCTTCCATATGGAAATTGTAGTTCTTGATAATCCTTGGCGAGTTAATAATAAAATAATACTCGTTTGATTTCTTTTTTCTTCGAATAAATCGTCATGTTTTGAAAAAGAAATCTATTTCTAGTATAACTAATTGGTTAATAAGTTTTCTTATTTAAACATATCTAACCTTTAACCACATTAATTAAGGAATAAAAATGGTTTTTCAGGTTTAAATGCATCTTTCCTTTAGTTTCTCTTCTTTGGATGTTAACGACCCATTCATCTTCATCCAATCTTTTCTTTTCTGGTATTTGGATTATGATACTTCAATTCTACCTTATTAGTTTGTTAATCAATATCTAATTTGAGGGGGATATTGGCCGAAACTAGTATTGATTGGCCAAATTCTTCAAAAAATGGTCAATTTTTGAAGTTGTTCCAAAAGTAGCAGTATGGTATCTTTTGGGACATATATGCCACTACACCAAAAAACAAAATTTACCACGTTTATATTCGTTGCTAAGAATTTAAGTAACGCTTATATACGTTTCCCACACGGCGTCACAAATTTTTAGTAACGTATACAAACGTTGCTTAAATTAACTAAATCAACGTTTCAAGTGTTGCGTTATCCGTTGCTTTAATTAGAATTAATGCAACGTATAGAATAATTTAAGAAACATATATATCCGTTGCAAAATTTATTATCATAATTAAAAAAAAATACAAATTTTCTTTTGGTATTTTAAAATTCCAGTATTATAAATAATATAGAACGCTGACCAGATAAGACAATCACTCATCTCTGCAACATTTTACAACATAATAATGAACTTAGTTTGAACATACACAATCAAATTCCATTCTCAAACATAAAAAAGTTGCTATAAAACTACTGTTACTGGATGTTCAATAACTATTGTAAGTGATGTCGTGACCTGAAAAATGCAGAACGACGAGGAATAAGATACAACAATGATAATCATGGCAAGTGCCAATGTGTGGTTCTGGTAAGTCAAAAGTACACTAAAACTAGAGGATCCTAAACCTGGAATAGCCTTAAAAGAAATTACACTACTCTGAATGATTATCAGAAGCAAGACAAAAAAGAAAAGAAAAAGGATGTACCTCAGCAACCACCATCTCACATAACCATGTTTTATTAATAGAGTGTTCATTACCAACAAGAAATGAGCATATGTCTGCTGAAAATAAAGCATAACACAGATAGGTAAAATACATTTCAAAAATTCTAACTGGAAAAATGATGGTACAGAAATCCTAAATGCTTGTCCATAATATTTTCAAACCATAAAAATTTATATGAGTAAATGGTAGGAAAATTGTACGGTTATAAGATCTAATTCACCTGCATTACTGAGCAGAATAGAAGCGGACTGCATATCATGATGTAGAAAGAATTGGTTAGTTTCCCCTCATGATCAATTTATATTTGGCATGTCTTATCGCCCAAGAGCAAGGAAATATTAATCAACAACTCTGAAACGTTCAATAACTTTTTGTTTTGGGGTTGAACATTCCATTTATATTACTGTCTAATTGATTCACCTGATTTTGGTATTCTATCCCATGCCAACTGGAACCTTTCCATCTGCTAGAAGTGTTGTAATTTCATATTCTGATTGGTATTTTTCAGCACCCATCATCACGGTATCCTGAAACAATTCAAATAAAAATCATGTAACTTTTGACTGTATACGTCAAAATTCACACAAAAAGGTTTTTATTTTAGCAGTCTATGTTCTGTGTAAATTTCTAAAGTGTTAAGGTAAGACTATTTATTAGTGGCACCGCATCCTAATTGAATTGATCAGGATTTAAAATTTTCAATATGAATCCTTGCTTAGGGCCTGCTAAATACAGGAAAAGTAATATGTTACTCAAAACTTATGTCAGCTGTCAGCATACCTGTAACTTAATATCATATTATAAATAAGAGTAGTCATCCACTACTGAATTCTGCACACTACATTCTTGTAAGAAGCATCCATGGAAAATTATTGAATTTAGGACCTGCAAGAGATAACAATAAGAAAATGAGAAGTGAAAGATAAAAGAATAGGAGAATTTTGATTATATGCGAACCCATATACCAAACATTTTTGAACTTTGGTTGGTGGCAAGAAGCATGGAGATGTGAAAAAAAAGGTGTCTTTGGATCAGAAAAATCAAAACTTGAAGGCTGCAGAAAAGGATTTAAATGATCCAGTGACTGAAAGTTTAATAGCATAACAAGGTAACATGTAATCACATTGGTGTCTCATGCATCAATAATTTTCCAGTGAAACGTTTGGTGGGTGAAAAAGTTAGCAAGCATGAAAACTAACCTGTGTAGTGAGTGCCAAGAAGTATTTAGCTGTTCCAATCCCAAAAGTTATTGAATAGATATGCATGTTCAGTTTACCATTCAACAAACTCATCTGGGAAGTATTACCTATTCTACCTCTATTCACTAACTTTATTTTAAATGAAATAAAAAAAGCCAGAAAGGTGCCAGATGCAATTGCAGATTGTAAATTAGTTGAGAATTTATCTCTTACTCGGACAATGTGGTCCTTAATAGCTGATGGATTGATTTCACCGAAGAATACCTGCTTGATGCCAGTGACCCAAAGCTCCGTTCCTAAGACCACCTTTACTTATTCATCCAACATATTATATGTGACTGAACCCAAATGATCCACAATATTTTTACTAGATTTCCGCATAATTTATCGAAGTATCAACAACTCTTCGACAAACTAAAAATAAAAAAATCACAAAAAAACAATTCATCAGAAAATACCCTTTTAGACCCTTCGAACCCAAATGAATTGATGAATGAAACAAAATTATATAAAAATTGCTACCCACATTTGTTTTTGGTATATGATACCTAATGAAGTAATTATCAAGTTCAAGTTATCCTCCCTCTCAAGACTTTCTTAAAATATAGAAGGTTGGTCAACTTAAGGTAGATAGTCTATTAACTAGTAGATTTTGCACATCATATCAAGTGTTGCCACCTCTACCTATCCGCCATGATTTTTCTCATCTGCCTTAATCATAAAATTTCTTTGTTGTTCACCTATGGCCTATCATTGTTTTGCCTTATCTTTCCAAACTAGTTAAATGGGTAAAACTGTTAAAATAAGCTAACCAAACAATATCTAATTAAGTTTCAAATAACTGTAACACCGACCACATATATTTCTTCACTTAACTATGCAGCGGGATTTAGAAAAAGTGGTTATATATTCCAACACAAATCTGCAGCGGGATTTAGAACAAGTGGTTATATAATCCAACAAAAATCTGCACTTTGTGGTCTCTGGATTGAATGATTAGACGACAAATAATAACATAAACTAAAAAATTAACATTTCAAAAGTATTGCAAGGACATAAGTCTGGTCTCCATTTACCAAATATCCACACTTAATACCAATTTCTTGCAGCACTCCAACAGGCTTCTGGAAGGGAAGACTTTAAACTTCAATTTCTCTGGTGTTGGTAGATGCAAATAGAAACTAGTAACTACGTCAACTTCAAGTAACAATATCAGTCTAAAATTGAAGGTTTCCAAAAACCACAAAACTAATTTAGTACAAAGTGAATTTATTAATTTGTAGACAGATTTTAATCTACACCAACTGTAAGAAACCAATAGTTATGAAAAACCTCCAACCACTACTGCCAATCTCCAACTTTTACCTGCATCACCTCTACCACCACCCATTATGATAGCAGATCCAGAGCTTTTATCTTAAATATTGTGCAAATAAAGCACCACCAGCATCTAAACCCAAATATCTGCAACACTAAGTAACCACACCACCAACACCTGCTACCACCATACCACTTTCACTACAAAAAACATCAACACCGTAACTACAAAACTGAAATCAGAAGGAAACCCCTACTTTAAAACTCCATCAAATACGGTAAACAAAAACAAAAATTGCAAAATCTGTATCAAAGAATTAGGTCAAAATAAATCAATAATAGGAAAAACAAATAATAAGAATAGGATTATACCTTACATGATCCATTAGTTCATCACTATATAAAGATTTCAAACCAAACACACTTTACAGAATCATTTGATTTTAGAGAAAGAAAACGATTTTTAGGGTTTGAGTGATTGAAATATTTTATTTGATTTCCGAGATGGGATTTGATTTATAAGATTGAGGTTTATGAGAAACGGGTTTTGATTTCTGAAATCTTGGGTTTGATTTCACAAATCTAGGTTCAGGGTTAGAATTTAGAAGAGAAGAAAAATGGGAGGAGGAGGAGAACTCGAGGAGACGGATAAGAAAGAATAAGAAAAATGTAAATAGAAGGGAAATAGATAATAATAATATTCCGAAAGACATTTAAACCCTCAACTATATTCCTAAAGGCGAGCGTGTCCTAGTTTCTCTTTTTTTCCCTAAAAATTAAGATTTAATGCAACGTATCAGTGATATCAGCAACGGATAAATAGCCGCAACATATATATCCGTTGCAAACCCGAAAAACTGAATGTTGCAAAATCTGGGATTTGGTGTAGTGTGCCCCCAACTTTTCAGAAATACCCTGTTATGTCCGTAACTGTGTAGACATCCAAATTTTTTATTATTACTTTTTCTTTTTTATAGTATTACTAGAAATAACCCATGCTGTAACGGCACGGCATGAGACATAATAATTTTTGGTTTGAATGATTTTAATAATTACCACAGACTATGTGGATTAATTCAACCCATGAGAACTTGTAGAGATGAAATCTTAATCCAAATAATTATAACTTCGGTTACAGTTAAATAATAGTTTAATAATTCCTCACGATATTCTTTAGACTTCAAATAATAGTTATAATAAAAAATTCATCGTTGATCATTCTTTGAAGGACGAAATCTCTATTTCTCCGTTGTGGTATTGAACTTAGAGAGTGAATAAAGTCCTCCCTAATGGAGCAATGTTCCGAACTTCCAATATCAAATTCTTAGGGACGACTGCGTGCATGGTATCTTCTTGTGTTGGACGTCAAGATTGATTAGAATGCATGACTAATATTTTTATTTAAAAAAAAAGAACATTAGTTTGATTTGGACCGAAATAATAATATACTCACGTTTTGATCGATCATTAGTAAATCCAAAGCAGTGACTTAGTTGGTAGCCATGAAATTGAATTCTTCCCATTTTCTGGCAACACGAAAGTTGAATATTGCAGGTTTATTTTATCGCAATTATGTAAAAAATGATTATAAGGCGTCAATAATATTTTATTATTTAGAAAAAAATAGTTTAATTCGGATTGAAATAACAATATACTCAAGTTTTCATTAATCATTAGTAAATCCAAAGTAGTGACTTCGTCGGTCGCCATGAAGTCGATCTCTTCCCATTTTCTTGCAACACGAAACGTGAGTATTGCAGGTTTGTTTTCATCACAATCATGCATTCTCCAAAAGAAATCAAACACGTTTTGTGCAACGGTTTTTGTGGGGCTGCGGCTAATCATGTTTGACATGTTGATACTCTTAAGCTAAAAATTTCACCAAAAAATAAGTTGGAATGAGTAAATGTGTGTGGTTGAAGAAATACACTCCTTTATATATACACTGCTAGTCATAAAAGGAGCAGCCGTTTCGTTGCATGCATACCTTATAGAATGGACGGTTTAAACTTATTTATAGGTAAGAAACTATCTTAATCGTGGGAGGATATTTGGGGAAGTAAATAGAGGATCCAAAGCAATTGAAAAAATTGGAATTAAAAGAGGAGGAGATTTGTTTTTGGTCCAATAAAAAACGTTTCCTTTTTGAGATTCTTTCATCTTTGTTTGTGTTATGGATCACCAAAAAAGAAAAAAATTATTGACTTCATCAGAAGACATTAAACGTTTCAAACAAAAAAATTGATTCCAGAAAACGCATGCACCATCAAAATTCACATTCATGAGTTTGGAGATTCATTCATCTGTACGTTTTACTTTAGCAAGTGTGTAAACGTCATGGAATCTCATAAGTTTCATTTTTCTTTCTCTTGGAATTAATTGATCTGGTGACAGTTCAATTCATCATTTAGTTTCTATAAAGTTATCTATATTTTTCAATTGCTTGGAAGAGGCTAATCATGATTAATTGATTTTTTATTTTTTATTGGAGTTTAGCTTCTTTTTGTTTGTGATGTTGTATTATTCAATTGCTTGATAAGGATTTTTTTTTTTTTTTTTTTTAGTTTAGCTTCTTTTTGTTTGTGCTGCAAAGTTTGATCAAATTATTCGTGACATTAAAATCTGATGCAAAGATAGTCGTGATCATGATCAAGAATACATGGTTCATCTGTCGATTGGTTAAATGTTTCATTCGAAAACAAATTTATTACGGATGCTAGAAAATGGTTCTAAAGTTCTTTGTGCTTTGGGTTTTACATCGTAATTTTTTTTTATTTTTTTTTTGCATGATGATGAAAATAAGCTTATTCGATTGCTAAAATTAAAATTAGGCCAACGACGTAAGGATAAATCTTTTGTGAGTGATTTTTTGGATATATGTATATTCGTTACTCATTGTTCCATTTGTACAATGAGTATAATAAAAATCATTAGTTGTATTTTTGATTTTTCCCTTTACACAATGATTACAATGAAAATTATTTTTATTATTTTTAAGAATAATAATTGTTTGTATTTTGCAAGTTGTTAAAAGATGCCTAATTTGTTTTTTTTTTTAATATATGGGTCAAAGTTTATTTTTCTTTTTTAATTTCAAGTTGTTAAAAGATGCCTAAGTTTATTAAGAGGGTTATTAATATCTTCATAATGGAAGAAGGTTACAAACAACACAATCGTTAGATGTCTTTGGCTGGGATGAGATTGGGATGGTCGGATTACTTGTTTGTCTCTCAAAATGTTATCCATCCATCCAAAGCTCAAAAACCTATGATGTCTTTGGCTAGAAATAACCCGTGCCGTAATGCCACGGCATGAAGTTAACAGAGAGTTTTAATAAATATTTAGAGATAGCTCGTGCCGTAACGGCACTGCTTTAATATGATATCTGAGAGGTGTAATTTTTAAATTTTTTTCGGGCTTTAAATTAAATCGTGTTCCTTTGCAAGATAGTTTTGTATTTTATTTTAAACGAAAATAATGTCTATAAATACATTGTAAAACTATTCATATGCATTATCCAAATATAAACACTATTACAAAATCATATTAAACGTTCGAATATATGATCTGTTATCTGCATACACACTATTACAAAATCATTTAAGTAATAGTGTATATTAGCATGTCTCACTTATGAGTTATGAATAAAAATAAATCTCATTTCCCATTAGATTCATCATGCCACAACTAAATCCAATTAATGCATTTATGATATATTATGATTTCATTTAATGTTTCTTTGAATATCTTGAGTTAAGAGGTGATGCAATAATTAAAGATTAATAAATTTTGATTCATAATGGGAGGGGTTACAGAAATGACGACTATCAGATGTCTTTCGCTAGGATGAGACTGGGATGGTCGGATGCAACGTTTGTCTTTCAAAATGTTATCCGACCATCCAAGCTCAAAAACCCATTCTGTTTTGTATTATAGATAGTAAGTTTATTTTTGTCTGAGACCCCACCATTTTTTTACTGATGCCACGTGGATGTGTAGATATTACATATAAAGATATGTAGACATCCAGAATATATGCATAACCATATATTGGATAAATGTATACATCCATGTTTCGTAGTCTAGACATCAGACACTATTCATAAAATATGTGGACATCGGGCTATAAATATGTGGACATCAGCTATAAAATGTGGACATCAACTCTAAATATGTGGACATCGGGCTATAAATGGTACCTTGGGTATTATGTAAAGTCACTCACACTTTAGAAGATTGTTGGAATATACAATATGAAAATAAAACTCCAAAAAGATTAACAAATAAAAATTGTGAACACTTCTTTATGAAAAGAAATTAATTTCAAGATCAATTTAGTCACTACAAGAACTAATAATATTGGCTAATCAAGCTGGGTGCACCCATTGATCTTTTTTGACCTACCGTATTCCAACATCAAGATCAATTTTTTAGTTTTCTCCAATGTTTCAATACCCACATATCTGTTTTGGAGAGTTTAATGATGCACACAAACAATCTCCTAAAAGTATCAGTCATTTACGCGCAAAATCTATGCACACAAACAATCTCGTAATTAGTCATTTATAGGCATGAATTACTCTCTTGATTATTTTTTTCTCTCAAATAAATTCATGGAACATTACTTTAGGAGGTATATTTTTTGTGTATCCAAGTGGTTAGAAGAAAAACATGATCACAATGAAATCATCTTGTTCTAAAACTCACATGTTCAACAAAAATACATGCACACTCACACTTTATGTTTGTTTGTAGTTGATAACTCCAAAGTTGATACAGTATATGAAAATAGACTGATTTTCACTCAAGAAATGGGACCTTGTTTTGTTGTTCATTGTTCAACCGCTTAATTTAGAAGCCATGAATGCATAAAAAGAGATAGAATTAGAAATCGTAACTTTGAGTCGTTTTTACACACGCATCATTCACAGAATTTTTTTTTGAATGTACCCATATCATATATTACCTCCTTTTATATAAGAAAAAAATATATTTGTAAGCGAATTTTGCCGTTAGATTACTCAAACGGAACCAGTCTCACTAATGGTGGCTATTGCAAAAAAATTTACCCCATCCAAAAATGGGTTTTGAATTGGCAATATTACTCATCCCGAAATTAGGAGATATTTTTTTGTTGATTACGAATTAGCAAATAAAGTAATAGATTTTGACACTAAAAAAATAAAGTATGTTCATTAAAAGTATAGATTTTGACACTATGTAGTGCTCATCCTAAGACTAATGAACACTTATTCTTGCAATGTGATGTATCACCTTTAAAGTACGGTCATATTTCTTAGAAAGTTTTGGTGTGAATTGGGTTATTGCCGACAAGCTAAAGACTAACTTATGGGAATGGACGTCTAAGAAAAGCGCTAATAGAGTGAAGCGAATTTGGAGCTTGTTACCTATGATGGAGTTTGTGGAACGAAAGAAATGACAGATTGTACAATAACAAAGCAAGGAGTGTCATGCAAATTATTGTGGCAGTCAAGTGTTTATTGTTCAATTGGGCTATTAACTCTGAATTTTTTAGAGCCTATTCATTGTCCACTCTTATTTGTAATTGGGAAGCCGTTGTAAACACTTTTTTGGTGACCATAAGTTTTTATATAAATTTTTCCCTTTTCCTATAAAAAAGAATTAAAAAATGTTCATTAATACTAATTAAAAAAATTAAGTGCTGGAAACATATGATCTCATATGGTCACTAGAAACTCAGATCACATGTACAATGTATTCTTTTATAAATAGTTATTTTATGAATCTATGGGCATTTGGATTCGCCCTTGGAGTTTTTCTTATCTCTGTGGCATGGGAATTCATCTTTGTTTACGAAATTTCCTGAAGGTACACAGTTGCATTCTTGGCAACATATCCCGAAATATTTCAAGCATCTATTTTTTAATCTTGCTATTGTACGTCTTTTATTGCACTTGGTGTCGCAAAACTCTAATTTTTTATCCACACACAAAATCATATACATAAAACAAAAAGAGTTAGCCATAACTAAAATGATAATATATCAACTACCAGCCATAGTAGGTTGAATGAAGGAGAAGTTCAAGAGAAAAGCTACAAATAACAAAGCTACAAAGACAATCTTCGTGGTGTTCGTATTTGTTTGTACCCAAAATAAATTCTAGGCACAAAACACGATGAATAGATGATTTGGTGAGTATTTTGGGTTAGGAGATGAATTGAAGAACAAATAAGAGACACATGATTAACATGGTTCGGCATTGTTCGCCTACGTCCACGGATGAATCCCCTTGGGGAGTAATATTTTATTGATATTTGTGTTACAGTGTATGTTCTTCTCCCTCAGCCCTCCTCTCTTTTTCTCTCAAGATATCCCTATTTATACTGTTTTAATACCTAATTTCGAGATAGACTTAAATGGCATTAAAATGCCCTGCAATCAATTCTGCATGAAACCGCTTGCATGCATGCTGAAATTATTTCTGCATGAAACCATTTGCATTCCTGCTGTCCATGCACTGCATGCTTCTTGGCCATAAACTGCCCTGCATGCATGTTGTTTTAATTATACAGTTGCTGGCTTTTGCATTAATTCGCGTGAAACTGCCCTTGCATGCCTCCTTGTGTTAATTCTGCATGATGGACTGACTGGATGACATGCATAATGGCTGGCAGTATGGATGGATCTTTGCGGCATCATCCTCGGCGGATGGCTAGAAACGGATGGCAAGATACCGACAAAGATGGCTAGAAATTGATGGCAAAGTGAGAAAGAGTATTTGGCTGGGAATTGGTTAGCAGAACTGCTGGCCACAAGACTGAAAATTGTCTAGAGGTGCGACTTGCAACCTGACTTTGACAGTTGACAGAAGGTTGACTTTGACTACTGACTAGACGTTGACTTTGACCATTGACCGTGCGTTGACCTTGACCATTGACCGGTCATTGAATGTAATGCCGGGCTGCTTCGGTTGACTGGTTAGGGGGCTTGGATGAGGGCCAAAAGATGATTCAAGTATCACTTTCGCCCATTATGTGGCATTTTTACTTATGGTACAAACAGTATTGTTTAGTGTATATGTTTTTTGCTTAGGTTTCAAAGCTTGACCTAGAATGTGAGTTACAAAAGAGAGATAGCTTGGGTTTATATAGCCAGTGAGTGAAAGAAATCTACACCATTAATATCAAAATTAGCATAATTTCCAAGATTGTGCAAGCAGTTTTAGGGTGAATTGGATGATAGCTAAATATAGGGGATTTTGATAAAATACACCTTGTGGGATTAGTAATTCCTAAAGTACACCCGTTATTTTCATAATTGCTAAAATATGCTCATCATCCATAAAACTGTTAAGGTCCACCATGTATATATCCAACCGTAGGATTATCAAAATTAATTAACGATGAATATTTATTTGAGACGCGGAAATTATCTATGTACCCATAGCTAGAAAACAAATTGGTTCTGAGAAAAACTTTTCATTTCTTCTCACCTCACTTGACTGACTCTTCCACGAAGCCTACCACTGCCTAACCCAACCGCAGAACCGCTGCACCACTACCACCCTGCTACTAACACTATCACCTCTAGCACCTCCTCCTTATTTTTCTACTAACAGTACACAACCATCAGTGTAACAAGAGGTTACAGTTTTTTGTTCGTCTCAATTCAAACCGTTTTTGTTCATAGGGGATGAAAATCATGGCGAGATCAAGGCTCCGTTGGTTGATTCATGTGATGGATTTATGTTCTCAAGTTGGCGACTGTAATGGTGTTTGATTATTTTTTTGGAGGCTCGCAATTTCGTAGTTGACTTTATAGTAACAACGATTGATATTTTGGAGAGATGATGTTCACTGCAACACCAACGAAAAAGGGTTCTCTTACGATCTTAAAATTGGGTTTAATTTTGGGTTGATACAGTCTGAAGTTGAGTTTAAATTGAAAATTCTCAATTGAGAAACCAACAACTGCAACTATGGAGATTTGGTTCAATTACGTCTATTCAGAAGAATTAGGTTTTTCCGTTATTGATTTTGGTGATAATTGTTTGATGGGATGTTGGATCCGGTGGATGACGACATCTAGCTGGACGGGAGAAAGAGGTGATGTGGCGGAGATGGAGAACGGCTGTGTTGGTGGTGGATTGAGCGTGAGCAGGATAGAGTTTAACTGGTTGTAACCGGATTTGGATGGGATTGTCGGACTCTGATCCAGGGGCTTTTCAGTCATTCTCAACTCAGTTCAACTCAGGCCTAGTTGGAATTTAACGTCCATTAACCGTTTTAATGAAACAAAATGGGATGGAAAAGTGAAATTGGATGTATTTTGGCAATTCAGAAAAAAAACGGGTGTATTTTAGGAAATACTAATCCAATAGGGTGTACTTTGTCAAAATTCCCCTAAATATATATATCCTGTATTTGTTTTTGATATATTCTTCTCATAGCGCGCTTAAGAAAAGCTGTGTGCTTTTCAATTTTCAGTAAAATCATAAGTATAAAAAGGTTCGCATGATTAAGAAAATAAAACCAGTACATGCAAATATTTTGAAGTAGCAAAATTCATAACAAGAAGGCAGAAAGCACAAATAAATGCATGAAAGTATATGGGGTTACACGGTAGTCTTTAAATTTTTCACACCTACGAACTGGTTCATATGATGTTCCCCATGATCGCATGCTGAATGTAACAACTAATTTTTGTCTGGCCCTGTAACTCATCAACCATTATCGTACACACGGTTTTGTAGTAATATTTATAAAATATTATAAAAAGCTTATTGGGCTTGGGGGAGGAAATGTAAACATAATACACTATATTATTATCATATTACTATCTACCGGGATCAGAAAAACAGGTTCTTTCGCTATATTGAATTACCAGGAAATAGACCCGTGCGTAGCACGGGTGACAACCTAGTATGATTTAATAAAAATCATTTACTCTTCTAATATGAAATTGCAAGGAATTTATAATAAATTTTTTTTAAGAAGATCATTAAGACTATTAAAGACAATTTATTAGAAATAATAAAAAATAAATAAATTTTATTAAAATTATTACTATAAAAACTCATACATAATGGAAATTTATTACTATAGAAACTCATAAATAATAAATGGAAATACATTTTTTATTTTAAAACATATATTTCCAATAGGATCACAAGTTGGGACATAGTTACACTTCTAGGCCCGCCCAGCAGTCATTGGTACCTGCAGTTCATTTCATATTGGCTCTTAGTTAACTATAACCATGCCATTGCCATGCGTATGTCTATCAGCACCAAAAATCAACTTGCGCCATTGATTTCGAAATAATCATAGTTTTTTCACAAGTATTGAAAAGTAGGATAGATTTTCGACGTGATTACTAATCTCCACTGTTGAACATCAATCACTTGTGTACATGAATTTAGAATTTTGATGGAGAATTTTTGATCTTTACAAAGAAGATAAGAGAAGTTGTCGTGTATTATAAAGAAGAGGTGCACTCCATATTCCATTACCCACGAATTTTTTTTAGAAACTTATAAGTGATCCTATTAAAAAAGTCAATATTACACATGTAAATTTAACTAATAGGAATATAAACACGACTGTATCATCTTTTTTGAGCGACATCCACTAATATTGTTAGTTTAACATCTTCCAACTAACTGACATTTCCTAAGGAAAATCTAGATCAAAATCTAATTGTTAGCTCACATAATTTTTCAGTTTTCACCCATGTCTTAAATCTCACTTTTATTTTAATGGGTTCAGAATGGAACATGTGAAATACGCACCAATAAACGCCATCTTCAAGTCTTCTGTTAGTATGAATGATTGGATCAGAATATAACTGTTCCATCGGGATATTTTCAAAGTAAATGTTGGAATATCTTGTCCTGTACAAGAGCGAGGTGACCCGGCAGCTTGTGTCCACGTAAAGTGAAGATAAAGTCAGAAGAAGACCAAGTCATTATAGTCAAGCTTGCAAATCTGTTATTACCTAGTCAAGTGAGTTTGTTATTATCTTCTAGGGTTTAGGTTTATTAATCATCTAGTCATTCCTTTAAATAGGAATCTTAATGTATATGTAAAATTATCTCAGAGAAATCATTTGAAGATCAATAATATTTCACCCTACGGGGTTTGTCGGTGGATATAGGCCATTATGCCGAACCACTTTAATCTTTGTATTTTCCATTTGATTTTGGTATGTAGGTTAATTTCTTTATGATTTATTTGTGTTTATCATTGATTTAATCTTAATAATGCTTCTGTATCAATGATATTCATCTTAGATTTGATCTACATATCATAATTTAAGATGGTATCAGAGCAGAAATGCTCTCGATCCAATCACTTCCGCTTCCGTATTCTTTGATGGAGTTTTTCATTATTTTTGCTAAGTTCTGTCGTTTTGTGTGGATTTCCTAACACTACAAAGTTTTTTTTTCATTCCCATCAGAAACCCGTATGTTTATTTTTGATTTTAGTCGATCATCCAAAACTAAAATCATTCTTTCATATAAACATACTTATAGTTTGCTTCACCACTTAACTGGTTTCTGGCAACTCTGTATTCATTATCAGTTATATTTCTTGTTTTTTTGTCACTGCATGATACTCTCGCATGATATCATTATTCATGATTTTCTTCACGAAAGTCAATGGTGTTATTTCCTTTTGAAAGTTCCGGAAATAATTACCATTTTTTGGTCTTTCTTTGCATCTATGAGTATTTTCATTCACGAATTTACGTCTCGTGCTTTTTGCCTTAAAATCATACCAAATCTGATCAGGGACGGAGTTAGGTTTAATTGTTTGGGGGGACAAATATATATAGGAAAAATAGTAATGTCGTAAAAGTAATCGGTCGAAGGCCGCAAATTTTTTTTTTGACCATTGTTTTTTCTTTCAAATGATATCACCAAGATACCCATTAAGTTGTAGACATTTAACTTAGTGGTTGGATTTAGTATTTTGATAGTTTCCATTTCTTTTTGACGTAATTTTGGTACTCAAGCCGAGTTTCTATGATAAATGTATGCTAAGAATAGTTTTTATAGTAAATATAATAGAGATATCAAGGTTCTTTAAGTGATATATAAAGATAAGGGGGACAAATCTATAAATTCTTAAAATCTTCAAGCCTAATATATGATAATTAATTAAAGCCTAATACTCCCTCCGTTCCATTTTAGATTAAGGGGAAGGTATTTTCACACATATTAAGAAAAAAGAAAGAGACAATATATTTTCCAAATCTACCCTCATTAATATCTTTTAAAATATTTAAATTTTTAGTTTTTAATTCCTAGATTTTGGTGTAGATTTGGAATCTAGTGGATTATTTAAAAATTTCATTTGGGAAATTGAACTTATATTATACTTTATGTTTATATATGATTCCAAAGCATGGACAAATCAGGAAGATTTAGAGAGAAAATATGAAAACCTTCATGTAATTTGGGACTTGAAAAAAACCCTTTCCCTTCATCTAAAATGGGACGAAGGGAGTATGTAATTTAGAAATTTTAGGGGGGGACTGCTGTCCCCCCTTGACCATGCGTAGCTCCGTGCCTGGATAACCTGATACTAGATTTTGTGCCCGTGCTACGCACCGGACGGATCCAAATCTATTTTTGATTTGGTGTGGCTCGATTTCGCCTCGCCCGGTCGCTTAGGATTTTTTATTTGGTGTGGCTCGGCTTCTCCTCGCCCCGTATTCATCAAAAAACCATCAGCAGCAGTCCCTATTTGATATCACATCCATACTTAGGAAATCAGTTAAGAAAAAAAATGATCAACTTCACATATATATACTTGTAATGATCAAAATAAAAATTCATTCATTTTGTGCTAATGCTGGACGAACAGATAGGAAAAAGACTCATCAAATTTTTTCCTTTAGAAAATCGATATGCTGCTACTCGTCGTTCGTACATGGCCACGTGAATTCATATAGAGATAATATATCTAAATAGAGTTGTAATATGCTAAGATATATGGATCATCTATACATAGAGATACAGAGAGATATCTAAATAAAGTTGTAATATTAGTGACCAGTCATTTGGCCACGACGGTAAGTGAACTACATGATCATGATGTGACATTCGGTCACGGCGGCCAATAATTGGGCTTACACCTAGGAACCTAATTTTAATACTATCCATTATGTTAACGGTATTACTTAACGTCCAGTTAAGTATTTGGTGTAAAACTGGTGTAATTTTTTAATTAGGTGTAAATCAACAAATAAGTCTTGTACACCCACATTTCTACTAACGGTTTTTAGTATTAGGCTGTTAAAATCAGGGGCTTAGATCAATGATGTTCTCTATTAATGGGATGTTTTATAAAAAAAAATTCTTCAACCAATAACGTTACGACACTTATCTTCTCTAGAATTGTTGTAGTTGAAAGCTTTTATCTAATTTAATTTGAGGTGGGTGTCATACTCACCGTGCAACGTGGGAGCTCAAATGACTTAGCCTTTTAAAGGATGAGTGATGATTGGTTTTGGTATATATGAAATTCCAAAAACAAACAAAAAAGGAAAATTCTATTTTCTGAATATCAATTCTATTATTTCAACACTTCTCTGTCCATTATGTCCTCGTTGGCTCTCTCTGCATCAATGATGTATCTACTCACTCACCTAAATCTGTCATTAAGCTCTAGTTTTCATGAGCATAGTGTTCATTCTTCAATAACTAATTGATCGTATTAGTTATTGTGCGTCATGTCAATACAGTAACATGTATTTTATTTGCCGTTGTCCATGACAAGTAATTCCTATCAAATATCAATATTCTTTCCATTGTTCACCGCAAGATCCCTATTTTCTTCATCAATACCTTATGAAACGGTATTCTTGTTCTCAGTTCAGATTATCTGTCCTTGGCTTGCACTTTGTGCAACTAATCAATAATCATCCATTTTTCAAAATCAATGAAGTTATTTTTTGTTTCCTTATAAAATAACTTTCATTTTCTCTAGATTTAAAGATCTAAAATCTTCGCGTATCTTTCCATTCCAGGAAATTGATTTCGTTTCCATTTTTGTTCAAAATATAGTTCAAGAGTATATTCTTTCTCCGGAATATGTTGCTTTATTTATGTGAAAGTGTGTCAACACAGTATAACGTGTTTAATCCGCACTCATCGCCTTCTGCTCTAATCTCTTTTATTTACCTACCTAAATCAAAGATATATTACTAATCTTCAGTCACTTGATCAGTAAAATCATATTGAAAATGGGTTTGGTATATATTAAACAACAACTCTAAATTGTTGTTCTCTCTCAACATAATCTTGTTTTCCAATCTAATCAAATATTTTTTTGGATCTTATCTAAAATCAAAATATTCTCATTATGCTCGAGCTTTCATGAGCATATTATACATTCTTCAATAGCATATTAGTTATTGCTGGCTTTATATTTTCTTGTTTCGGTATATCTTGCCAATACCCAATATTCTATTTCCTTCCTATTGTTCACGGCAAGATGTTTCTCTTCATATCAATTCAATCCCGGAAATGTCAATCCATTTTCGAATATCTTAATATTCTGAAATATTTCATTTTCCCCATTCTTTTAGATGCCTTGAATTATATTTCATTGAATCTTTTCATTAGTTGATTTTCATTCTTTAATGACATATTTTTATCATACAAGTGCTACAAACCCGTTAAAGAGGTCCGTGATCTCTGTGGAAGTCTAGTTAACCCCAGAGAACACTTATTCCAACCCCTTTGGCAATCAAGATATTCTGCAGTTGTAAATTCTGCTGGTTCTTTTGCTGTATTTAACTATTGTTCGTGATCAAGATTAAGTGGTCGACCATGAAAAGGAAATCCACAATACCAGATTACAGTTGAAGTTTATGCTGAAAGATTGTACATTTCTACTCAAGATTTTTCAAGTTGGACACTTCAAAAAAATTCCGCGTCCAACTTGAGGGGGGTGTTGGAATATCTTGTCATGTACAAGAGAGAGGTGACCTGGAAGCTTGTGTCCACGTAAAGTGAAGATAAAGTCAGAAGAAGACCAAGTCATTATAGTCAAGCTTGCAAATCTGTTATTACCTAGTCAATTGAGTTTGTTATTATCTTCTAGGGTTTAGGTTTACTAATCATCTAGTCATTCCTATAAATAGGAATCTTAATGTATATGTAAAATTACCTCAGAGAAATCATCTGAATATCAATAATATTTCACACTATGTATGTCATTATGCCGAACCACTTTAATCTTTGTCTTCTCCATTTGATTTTGGTATGTAGGTTAATTTCTTTATGATTTATTTGTGTTTATCATTGATTTAATGCTTCTGTATCAATGATATTCATCTTAGATTTGATCTACATATCAAAATCTAAGAGTAAACCTTTCTGTTTATTGGCATGAGTTGCACTTCATAATTATTTTTGAAATAATACATGTTACGTTTTCTTCTTGAAGCATAACTCACGTTACATGACTCTTAGAGAAAGTGTTTTTCCTGTTTTTTTTAGAAGTGAAATATATTGTTTATGAGAGAAACACCTTCCCTCGGGATTGTCTCATGTTACTTTAATAAATTCATGCAGGCTTGCACACTTTATGCTTTCATTTGCGTGATAGTTACATGTTAGTTACTCTTGGCTATAAAAACAGAGGCTTGATTTTGTTACGAATCCTTAATATGACTAGGCCGCTTCAAAACACGGTCAGGACTCGATGAGAAAAATAGTTTAATTAAGAAACTTTTTGGACAGATTTCTTAAATCTAGAATTTAGATGAGAGATGCCTAATGGATCATTATCATGCGCCTCCGTGATTGGAAAATAGATATTCTCACTTTTCAATTTGCCATATTTGAGATATCAAGAAAAGAAAAACTAGCATGAAATCTCCCACCCCTTTAATGAGCACAAGGAAATTGAAAGCGGGTGAAAATTCAACTGTCAGATTTCCAAGGATCAAAATTCAGCCGTCAGATTTCTTAGGTCCTAGAAAAATCAATTCCATGTGAACACTAGATTGAAGCCCTAGGATTTCCGTGTTTTATTTTCAATGGTTGGATTTCATTTTAACTGGAGGATTTTGGTGCAAATACAGTTAAACATAGGGACGTATCCTTGATTCTGCATAAATCCTTTTTTCATGTATTTATAAAAATACCATTTTATGATAAAAACTTCAAAACTTCGTATCTTCAAAATTATGGGTCGGATTTTTGCAAACTTTGTATGACCGCAAAGATTTTTAAGTTCTCTATGGATAGAGCATAAACAACAACATTAAATTTTAGGTTTTTCAAATATTTTTATTTTTTCCATACATAAAGTAAACAAAGTTTGAAGGTAAATCTACAAGATTTATATCTTATACTTTGCCTTAGTGATTTTCATGTATCTATATTTAACGTGCAAGTACATCTCATAAAAAATGGGCTTTGATTTTTGAAAAAAACATATCATAAGACAAGGCGTGCAACGTACGTGCACTCTACTTGTGTTGTAAAATGTGGGATATTGAGTTTCCGCCCGATTCTAATCAGCTTGAAACTTAAAATGTAGAAAATTTTGCGTGTAACAATTGCAATTTGTAGTTCACTAAGTTTTCATACCACAACCAAGAAAAGAAACGCCATAGTGTTTTCTCTAACTTATGATGGTCAACTACGCTCTTATTTTTCATACCTTTAATGTATTCTTTGGTACATTTAATTCGATGTCCCAGCTGGGCCATAGTTAATGTTCTAAGCTTTTAAATTTGAACAAGATAATCTCTAGAGCTTTCCGTAAGAAAATTAGGCGCATCATTTATAAGAATTAGTGAGGACACATGTTCAATGTACATGTTTGAATTTGGCCTGTTGAGCAATATCAAATTTGAAAATAATAAAAACAATTGCATGAAATAAAAAATCATTATTGTTATTTATACTCTTTGAGTTGATAATTTAAAGAGCTATTCAAATATATTAGTTTTTTAAAAGTCCGATGAATATTTTGAAAGATATTAAGTTTTTAAAAAAAATTGATTTGTTTTTAAAATAATGGCATTTCTGTAAATATGTACGATCTAGTGACTTTTTTAATCCGATGTTATTTGATATACATTTCTAACCTTATTGAAATTACATAATATAATAGAGATTAGTAATTAAAAAAGAGGGAAACTTAGTAATTTGGTGGGTCTCATACCAAAAATACCTTTTTTATGTATATTAGTAAGATATATTTGAAACATCATGTAAGTCGACTTTGCTCAGACCGCTTACAAATCATGATACTAAATCTATATGTCTTTTATGGCATAGAATGAAAATACAACTATTACTTCACCTTCTTCGGGGGCATGCTAAATCCTTACCAAATACGTTATTTATACAAAAAGAGATCTCTTGCTAAATACCAACTATGCTTCAAAAACAAAATGCCAACTGAATAATTAGGATTTTTTTTGGGGCAATTAGACGCAAAAAACTAACAAGTATAACAAAATTTGCACATCACAAGGCCAAGCGCTATGGTTGGGCGTTTCTCTTGGCTATAGCTTAAACGTAGCCAAGAAAAATGAGGGTCCAATGCACCTCATCATAGGAGTGGGGAATCTCTTAGCCTAATGAGATGGAAACCCAAACAATACCATTTGAGAGGAAAAAAAAATGAAAATATAAATAGTAAAAATAAAATTTTACCAGTAACTAAAAGAGTTAAAAGAGAAATAACATGAGTGAAAATAGGTTTGAATCCAAAAAAATCATAGAACTCAGTATCCGTCGAAGACTCCAAAAATATCACGGAAAGTGAGATTCCATAAAACAAGTTTTCAAAAGGAATTCGAGTTTTCACGAGGCATAACTTGGCCGAATAGATCTGTTCACTCTTTACCTAAGCCAATTGGCCTCTTCTTGGTTAAGTGAGAATATTTTATCCAGTGTCTCCTTAGTTACAGATTGCAAAATGTTAGCAGAAACAATCAGAAATGAATGCAAAATCCTAAATTGGAATGCGGAGACCACCATCAAGGCGACTCATACAACTCTACAAAATCTCCTCGAACTCAAAAAACTATATTAATAGAAGATACAACTCAGAAAGACCACACAGCAAAAGGAAGCTCGTGCAAAGAATATGAGGAATTTCTCAAACCAAATACAATTAAGGATTTCACAATCTAGTGTGACGTCCAATATTTATTTTTTAAAAGATATTGTAAATCTTATGTACACTATTGCTTGATTAATATATTACTTTTTCCATCAAAAATAATTGGCCAAATTAAAGTCAAACGATGTCCAAAGAGTGAATTCGCCAAATTAAAGTCAAACGATGCCCCCATGGTAATTGGATTTCGTCATATTTAAGTTATAGCCAAGCAAAACGTTCTATCATAGTACTTGGTTTCGGGGTGGGACTTGGGTTGGGTTAATCCACCCAACCTATGCCCAAATCGAACGTTGGGCAGACATGGGCAACGTACATCAAAAATTTGGACCAACTTGAGCATAAATTTTATAAACCCAAGTTAAATTTGGGTAAGAATGGGAACAAATATTTCTAACCCAAGCAACCCACCCAAATATTTCTATCTTATTAATAAATCGTTCAATATGAAAAGTTTATATTATTGTAAATAATCTTCAGTTATTTGGAAATTTAAGATAAATTAAGCAATTAAATCTTATTATTACTAAAATTTGTTATTATCATATTAACAAACGCATATGTATAGCGAAACTTGGGCCACCCGAGGAACCCGAGGAACATAACTTTGGCGGACTTGGGCAGTGCATCCATGGGTTCCACGGGTTCGATGGGCAATCTGGGAAAAGGATTCCTAGGTCAGGTCTGCCTCGTCCAAGCCTTCTAACCCGCCCAACCAACCCAAGTCCCACCCCTAACTTGGCCTAAGGATTTTCAGAGCAATATTCAAAATGATCTTCAATCACCCATGTCTCTCGCTCTGGAAGTTAACTTGCATTCATCTTCATCCTGGTACTTCTCTCCATTCTTTCCATTTCTGATTCTGGATTTACCATACTTTGTTTCATGATGATGTATTAATTTATTCATTAAATCACAATTTTCATATATTCTTCGACCTCATAAAAAAAAACTTCATAATTCATATTCTCAGGCTTAAGAAATTGAATACTTAGTGTAAATCCAAGGCACATCCAATCTTACAGTCAAGAAACATGGAATATTACACATGGTCAAACTCCAACTCTTCAAGTATAAAGAATTGAATTTAGGTTTTTAATCATTATATATTACATAAGTTTCGGACAAATTTTTAGTTTCTCCGATGTCTCAATAATCACACCTATATTTTAAACAGTTTATTAACACAAACAAATAATCATGCTTTAATCATTTACCACCAAAAATTTATACACACAAAAACAATCATGGAACAGTATCAATAATTTATAAGCATGAATTACTCTTTAGATTTTCTTCATCTCTCGAATAATTATTATTACATGATCCCCTTAAGGAGGTATATTATATCATAACTTATATGGGATTGTTTGTCCTATATGTAATGGTATCGGCTCCTAATACTGGAATCCAATTTATAAAGCATGTATTTTTTGTGTAGTAATTATCTTGTTTTTAACTTTTCGTCGTTTGACAAAATAAATGCACGCTTGCTCACACTTTCTATTTTTCTTTAATGATAACTATAAAACTGATATATAGAGATGTCAATGGATTTTATGTCAAAACTCTGGTCAATTTTAGGAAAAACAAGATTGACACCAATTTCACAGATCTCCTCGCAGTCCCTTCTCAAAAACCTTGAAGAAAATCTTATCATCTTCTCCCTCTTTTGCCTATATATGAGCGAAGATTACTTGTTTTTAGTTTCATTTTATAGATTTGATCTTATTTAGGAGTTGTTTTGCGTTTTGAATAAATTTCTTCCCTATTAGGGCGAATATTTCCTTCGCTATTAGAGCGATTTTATCTACACTTTCATAGTCTTTCTTTTTATAGATTTGTTCGTGATTCGGGTTTTTGGATACAAGCACATCGGGCGATTTGGCGGAAACAAGATCAAGTTCTTCTTTAACAGAATAATAGATCACTACACCATATATCCTAGTTTTTGCAACGCCCGAATTTTAGGATCTGCAACGGATATAAAATTTGCAGACGGAGCAACGGAAATATACGTTGCAAAGTAGAATATTCGTTGCATCATTTATAAATTAACTCATAATAATTTTGAGTAATTTTTGCACCGTTTATATAGGGTGCGATCGTACGGTCATTCTAAATTGTATTATTTTCAAGAGTTTTTATTTATCTGTTTTTTTCCTCTTATTTTATTTTATCTCGATCGAACTCTCTCTCTCTTCTATTCTTCCTCTCATCTCTCTTTTTTTTCTCAACTCTCTCAGACAAATTCCATTCTCTCATCAACTCTCTCGGACAGATTTCAGATTGAAATCTCTCAGACAGATTTCAGATGAGATATCAGATGAAAAGAAATAACATCTTCAATTGAAGATTCTAATTAGCTGAAAAAACCTTAATTTCAACCAGAAAAGAAACCCTAGAATTCATCTTTAAAACCTCAAATCAAAACCAATTTATTTTTAAGATCTGTATCCTAATCAAAACCTCTAAATCAAAAAGTTCGATCTATCAACTGCTAGCCCTAATTTTCAGAATAAGGTATAAACCCTAATATCTGTTTTATTTTTATTTATTTTTTGATTTTGGTTGATTGAAACATTGTTTGGTGATTCTGGATGATTGAAACGTTGTTTGGTGATTCTGGATGTTATTCAATTTAGTTATATTTTTCATTAGGATTTAATGAAAGTTTGATTATTTTCTTTGCTACTATGCTTTGTGTTCAAAAATCATACAGTTTCACTTGAAGATTTCGTCTAGTGATTGGTTTTGGATGATTTTGCATGAACTTACTTTGATCTGTAAGTTTGGGTTATTAGAAACTAAGTTGTGGTTGATGATTTCGTTTTGTAGATACAGGACAAACTTTTGGATCATCTTTACTCATCTTTTCCCAATTACTAAGTGTCTTGGTTTGTTCGCAACTGACATGACAGGTTTCCTTCTAAACTCCATGATTTTGTAGTTGGTCTGAATTATGAATATATGAAGGATTTCTTTTATGAAAATTATTCCAATTAACATCTGTTGACATGAATTGTTTAGCATAGTGGGAGTGTCTATTGATAATAATGTAGCATATTTGTTAGTTGTTTGTTCAACCGTAGTATCTGCAAAATTTCTTAATGCCACAACAATTATTCGCCACACAATTAGTGGAACTTGAGAAAACTTTACAAGTGTGACTTAAGTATGGCCATTGAAGAGTTTCTAATGTAAGTTATTGGTCTTTGCAGGAAGCAATTGGTGTTGAAGTGTTTTTGCTCTAAGTTAAAGCTGGAATTAGGTATACAATTTTTTAGTTACAGATTTATAATATAATCATTCTCTAACTTTGTATATATCCATTTACTGCTACAACATCCCTATCCTAATCTAGTTAAACCACGGAGAAATGACTGGTTGATTGCTTGACATGGTAATGAATATATCTATTTACACATGCATCTTAAATTCTTTCTTCGCTACTCCGTGGTGAGTACTTACTAACATTTCTTAATACTCCCAATTATTGTTTTACTTAACCTGTCCTATTTATATTGTTTTCTAATCAAGTTATGTGGGGTATGCAGACACGTTGTGTTCTTTTTCCTTGTTCCTTTAAAGAGCAATTACAGCAGCACGTTTGTGTTCATATCTATTAACAGATGCATCTTAAATTCTTTCTTCGCTACTCCGTGGTGAGTACTTAAAGTAAACAAAGTTTGAAGGTAAATCTAGAGGGTTATTTGGTTTTTGGTACTCAGGTTTTGACCAAAACCTGGGTTTGGTCTAAAATTTGTCCAGCCTTTGTGTTTGGTCTAAAGACCAAACGTTGACCTGCATTGACTAGTTATGTGATGACGTGTTTAACTATTTGACTTGGTTTATATCTTGTGTACCCCTAAATAATTATGAATTCACAAAATGATCCCTGAAAAATGATGGCTCTTTTTTTGCACCACTGTGTAAAAAGTACATTGCAATTTCCTCCACCAGTCACTTCCATTCTCGGCAAAGCAAATCACCTCAAACCCTTCTTCCTCATCTACACTAATACCTGCTCAATCTCACAACTACAACACAACATTTCTAAATCCGTTCTTACCATTTTAGTTCATCAACAATACCACATCTAGGATTTATGCCCCCAATCTAACTTTCATTCACATCTAGGATTCCTATACAACCATCACACGATCCCAATCCATCGAATTCCGTCAAAAAGCAACAGTTCAACTAACACAGATTCAACTCAAAACCTATTATAGCCAACACCCACGAAAAACTTCAAATTCTGATATTGCATTGCTTGAGAAACCAAACCCCATTGAAATCATTTCAGTCAATACCCATAATCTCATTGTTGCTGCTGGATAAGAACTTGCAGTCTAAATAAACCAACCACGGTTGCAAATTGAAATCCTCGGACCATTCCCGGAGTGCTAGATACCATCTTGTTGATCCAACCCTCCTATACAAACATTACGGACAACACCAGAGACTGCAATTTAATCGACAATCTCAGTACCCCTTCATAACCGAATCGAATCAGTTAACACCACCACTGACTTCAATTTAATCGACCAAAGAACCCCAATTTCAATTACATCCAAAAATCCCATTTACCATTGTTGCTGCTTCGTCTACAGATCGGAACCAGCTACTTAAACTACTAGTAGTTGAAGCTTTACCGATTAACCATTGAAAGAGTCCCTGAACCAGCTACTTCAATCCAACCAAAACCTATTCATCCAAACAGATGAATCGACTTCTTCCTTCACAGACTTCCGCAATTAATTAGTACCATCGAACATTCACTGCCCTCTTCTATTCATCCAACCCTCGTCACTTTTGGTAGTATCTTCTCCTAATCCTTCTCTCAGACTCTCACAGAAAACCCAAAAGTTTAACCACGTAAACCTGCTTCGCCTGAGCCTAATTACTCTATCACAGACCTAATACCACATCAAACAAACCATAATTTAGTATGAACCTAATTTCTGATTGATTTTCTTAAGAGTCTAAACTCGAATCATGTATAACTATCCATACTTCAATTAAGAAACAAATCCATCATAAATTGATCAATTTCACATCAATTTCGTATCTAACAGGAAAACAAAAGAAGGAGAAGAAGAAGTAAGAAGTAAGAAGATGATAAGACACCGGGGCTGCAAAAAGAGAGTTATCATTTTTGGGTCCCCTTATAGTGAATACATAATAACTTTAAGGGTGCACAAAAAATAAATCAAGTCAATAGTTAGACATGTCATCATATAACCGAGTCAACGCGGGTCAACGTTGATATTTAGACCAAACGCAAAGGATGGACAAATGTTAGACCAAACCCAGGTTTTGATCAAAAACCGAGTACCAAAAACCAAGTAACCCAAATCTAGAAGATTTATATCTTATACTTTGCCTTAGTGATTTTCATGTATCTATATTTAATGTGCAAGTACATCTCATAAAAAATGGGCTTTGATTTTTGAAAAAAACATATCATAAGACAAGGCGTGCAACGTACGTGCACTCTACTTGTGTTGTATAATGTGGGATATTGAGTTTCCGCCCGATTCTAATCAGCTGGATACTTAAAATGTAGAAAATTTTGCGTGTAACAATTGCAATTTGTAGTTCACTAGGTTTTCGTACCACAAGCAAGAAAACAAACGCCATAGTGTTTTTATTTTTCATACCTTTAATGTATTCTTTTGTACATTTAATTCGATGTCCCAGCTGGGCCATACTTAATGTTCTTGGCTTTTAAATTTGAACAAGCTAATCTCTAGAGCTGTTCGTAAGAAAATTAGGCGCATCATTTATAAGAATTAGTGAGGACACATGTTCAATGTACATGTTTGAATTTGGCATGTTGAGCAATATCAAATTTGAAAAAGAAAAAAAAAATTGCATGAAATAAAAAATCATTATTGTTATTTATACTCTTTGAGTTGATAATTCAAAGAGCTATTCAAATATATTAGTTTTATAAAAGTCGGATGAATATTTTGAAAGATATTAAGTTTTTAAAAAATTTGATTTATTTTTAAAATAATGGCATTTCTATAAATATGTACGATCTAGTGACTTTTTTAATCCGATGTTATTTGATATACATTTCTACCCTTATTGAAATTACATAATATAATAGAGATTAGTAATTAAAAAAGAGGGCAACTTAGTAATTTGGTGGGTCGCATACCAAAAATACCTTTTTTCTGTATATTAGTAAGATATATTTGAAACATCATCTAAGTCGACTTTTCTCAGACCGCTTACAAATCATGATACTAAATCTATATGTCTTTTATGGAATGGAATGAAAATACAACTATTACTTCACCTTCTTCGAGGGCATGCCAAATCCTTACCAAATACGTTATTTATATAAAAAGAGATCTCTTGCTAAATACCAACTATGCTTCAAAAAAAATGCCAACTGAATAATTAGGATTTGTTTTGTAGCCAATTAGACGCAAAAAACTAACAAGTATAATAAAATTTGCACATCACAAGGACAAGCGCTATGGTTTGGCGTTTCGCTTGGCTATAACTTAAACGTAGCCAAGAAAAATAAGGGTTCAATGCACCTCATCATAGGAGTGGGGAATCGCTTAGCCTAATGAGATGGAAACCCAAACAATACCATTTGAGAGAAAAAAAAAATGAAAATATAAATAGTAAAAGTAAAATTTTACTAGTAAATAAAAGAGTTAAAAGAGAAATAACAGGAGTGAAAATGGGTTTAAATCCAAAAAAATCATAGAACTCAGTATCCGTCGAAGACTCCAAAAATATCACGGAAAGTGAGATTCCATAAAGCAAGTTTTCAAAAGGAATTCGAGTTTTCAAGAGGCATAACTTGGCCCAAAAAGTGGAATAGATCTATTCACTCTTTACCTAAGCCAATTGGCCTCTTCTTGGTTAAGTGAGAATATTTTATCCAGTGTCTTCTTAGTTACATATTGCAAAATGTTAGAAGAAACAATCAGAAATGAATGCAAAATCCCAGATTGGAATGCAGAGACCACCATCAAGGCGACTCATACAACTCTACAAAAGCTCCCTTAGGCTCAGGTGCACTATATTAATAGAAGATACAACTCTGCAGCAGACCACATAGCAAAGGAAGCTCGTGCAAAGAATATGAGGAGTTTCTCAAACCAAATACAATTAAGGATTTCACAATCTAGTGTGACGTCCAATATTTTTGAAAAAAAAAAGATATTGTAAATCTTATGTACACTATTGCTTGTTTAATATATTACTTTTTCCATCAAATTTTTTTTGGCCAAATTAAAGTCAAACGATGCCAAATTAAAGTCAAAGATGTCCAAAGAAAGAATTCTCCAAATTAAAGTCAAACGATGCCCCCATGGTAATTGGATTTCGTCATATTTAAGTTATAGCCAAGCAAAACGTTCTATCATAGTACTTGGTTTCGGGGTGGGACTTGGGTTGGGTTAATCCACCCAACATATGCCCAACCCGAACGTTGGGAAGACATGGGAAACGTACATCAAAAATTTGGACCAACTTGAGCATAAATTTTATAAACCCAAGTTAAATTTGGGTAAGAATGGGCACAAATATTTCTAACCCAAGCAACCCACCCAAATATTTCTATCTCATTAATAAATCGTTCAATATGAAAAGTTTATATTATTGTAAATAATCTTCATTTATTTGGAAATTTAAGATAAATTGAGCAATTAAATCTTATTATTACTAAAATTTGTTATTATCATATTAACAAACGCATATGTCTAGCGAAACTTGGGCCACCCGAGGAACCCGGGGAACCCGAGGAACGTAACTTGGGAGGACTTGGGTAGTGCCTCCATGGGTTCCACGGGTTTGATGGGAAATCTGGGAAAAGGATTCCTAGGTCAGGTCTGCCTCATCCAAGCCTTCTAACCCTCCCAACCAACCCAAGTCCCACCCCTAACTTGGCCAAAGGATTTTCAGAGCAATATTCAAAATGAGCTTCAATCACCCATATCTCTCGCTCTGGAAGTTAACTTGCATTCATCTTCATCCTGGTAATTCGCTCCATTCTTTCCATTTCTAATTCTGGATTTACCATACTTTGTTTCATGATGATGTATTAATTTATTCATTAAATCACAATTTTCATATATTCTTTGATCTCATAAAAAAAAAACTTCATAATTCATATTCTCAGGCTTAAGAAATTGAATACTTAGTGTAAATCCAAGGCACATCCAATCTTACAATCAAGAAACATGGATAATTACACATGGTCAAACTCCAACTCTTCAAGTATAAAGAATTGAATTTAGGTTTTTAATCATTATATATTACATGAGTTTCGGACAAATTTTTAGTTTTCTCCGATATCTCAATACTCACACCTATATTTTAAACAGTTTATTAACACAAACAAATAATCATGCTTTAATCATTTACCACCAAAAATTTATACACACAAAAACAATCATGGAACAGTAACAATCATTTATAAGCATGAATTACTCTTTAGATTTTTTTCATCTCTCTAATAATTATTATTACATGATCCCCTTAAGGAGGTATATTATATCATAACTTATATGGGATTGTTTGTCCTATATGTAATGGTATCGGCTCCTAATACTGGAATCCCATTTATAAAGCATGTATTTTTTGTGTAGTAATTATCTTGTTTTTAACTCTTCGTCGTTTGACAAAATAAATGCACGCTTGCTCACACTTTCTATTTTTCTTTAATGATAACTATAAAACTGATATAGAGATGTCAATGGAATTTATGTCAAAACTTTGGTCAATTTTAGGAAAAAAGATTGACACCAATTTCACAGATCTCCTCGCAGTCCCTTCTCAAAACCTTGAAGAAAAGCTTATCATCTTCTCCTCTTTTTGCCTATTTATGAGCGAAGATTACTTGTTTTTAGTTTCATTTTATAGATTTGATCTTATTTAGGAGTTGTTTTGCGTTTTGAATAAATTTCTTCCCTATTAGGGCGAATCTTTCCTTCGCTATTAGAGCGATTTTATCTACACTTTTATAGTCTTTCTTTTTATAGATTTTTTCGTGATTCGGGTTTTTGGATACAAGCACATCGGGCGATTTGGCGGAAACAAGATCAAGTTCTTCTTTAATGTAATAGATTCAAGTTTTTCAATTCGCTTATGAGTTTTTGGGAAATCACTCCTCTCTAATATGAGTATTTTTTCAAAGAAGGGAAATGTGATTTCGAGTACCATTCCTCTCCAATCTCTCCGTACAAGATTTGGGTGCTACCGTTGTGGATCGCTCTTTTCTCTTCAGGATTTATTTACGTTTTGCATCTTTTATTATATTTGTTTCATGTTTATGATATACTTATTTTTCATGGAAACCGTCATGTATACGTTTCTTAATAGAATGAAAAAAAAAAAAAAAAACTCTGGTCAATTTTAAGCATTTCAAGAATTGGGACCTTCTTTACAGAAGTTATTATTCATATAATCACGCAATCATAATAGGTGATTAATTCAATAACTTCATAAGTTCATGGAATATGTCACTTCATAAGTAACTTGCGTTGTTTAAACTTCTTGTAATTTAATAAATCGATTCACCCCTTGGTTTAGCATGATAAAGCACAATATCTAATTGATATTACATTCCTGAGAAACACAAAGCACAATATCTAATTGATATTACATTCCTGAGAAACACAAAGTGAAAACAAACCGAGACTGCAATCTAGCTAGGCTGATGTTTTGGTATATGTTGTGCTGCTCTATCTTTATTCTTTTCCGAAGACAAAAATCTCGTTAATTCATTAACTTATCCTGTCGGAAATCATGGCTCAAAAACGAAAACCTCATTTCTAGAATCGATCTAACAAAAATCACGTTTCAAGTAAAAGTGTGAGAGTTATTATTGAAGTGGAAAAACCTATAATTACTTCTATAATTACCATCCCTTCACTAGACTTCACTAAAATGGTAATGTTTATGGCAAAAATTGGATGTTACCTCGTAATTGATAGCTATGTCTTGTAAAGTTTTTAAGTTTTCTCAAGTCTTCTGCAATCACTATTGGGTAGAAGACTTGAAAGTCTTACTGGGTGTTAGTCTTGTGGAGATATTGAAATAATTTGAGAGATTTCTAAAATCTCTTGTTAGTCAACAGAGAATTCTTCAAAATATCAAAAAATTTCTTTTATTGGATCGTGACTTTCCAAAAGTCTTCAGATTTTTTGTTATTGGATTTGGAACTTGAAATCAATGACTTATGGTTTTGGGAGACTTGTAGAGGCTTTTATTACAAAACATACCTTAAATGGCTTAAACCAAGTCTCTCATAAGTAGGTGATATTTTTAGATACTTTGTTCATTCTCTTTTCTTTAAGGATTAAATATCAAAATATTAAAAACAATAACCAAATAAGCTACACTTAAATTCATAAAAAATGAAGAAAAAAAATTGTTGTCTTCCAAAACCCAATAAATCAAATCCCTTTTGTTCGTCTCGTACTAAAGTAAGATGGAATTGTTTGTCTCATGTGTGTAAGCTGAAATTCATATATATTTTATTATCTAAATGAATCACCATAATCCCTTGAAAATAATTCAGAGAGTCTCTCAAAATCTCTAAACTCACGGAGAGTCACCCAAAATCTCTTGCATCAAAAGTCTCTGAATGTCTTTACAAATACCAATTGACTAACCCTCTGTTAGAAAGCTACCCTTGTGAGTATAGGTGTAAACATGCCGACTCGGCATATCCCATCACACAAAGTAATGTGCTTAGCGTGTCGTGTGTTGTGCTGGGCTATTTCAGAGATTCAGACGTGTTGTGTTGTGCCATGCTAAATGACGTCTTGTGTTGTGTCGTGCTATGCTGTGCTAGCATACTTATTTTATGTTTTCCAAAATAAATATTTTTTAGATACTTTAGTTAGTATATGTACTATTATAGAAATAAATTAGCATACCGAAAATAAAATGTCAAAAACTGGATAAAACAATGATTCTTTTGTGAATTTATATGCATCAAGTTTGATGTATTATGTAGTATTTTATGCATGATATGGTGTGATTTCTTCGCGTGTCGTGTTGAAGTGCCTATTTGTATGGCACAACCCATTAAGCTAAAGTGTTGCGCCCGTACTGTGTCGGTCACGTGTTGTGCTCGAATTTCAACATGTTGTGCCATAAATGTGCTGGCCCCGCTCAATTTACACCTCAACTTGTAAGTCTTCTACTCATTTCTTGTGCAATTATAATTATGTGATAATTTTCATAGTAGTGCAAATTCATGTTTCCAAATTTTCAACAAGAATTCATGTTTGCATATCACAATGAGATGTTCAGTGAATCAAAAAAAATACTTATCTTCTAACTGAGAAGGACTTTTTTCTTCCGATTACCAAACATGCTCTAAGGATGATTGCCTTGGATTTAAGTGTAAACGGGATGTGTCAAGGCTGAAAGTCCACAGTGAAATTGATTTTCCGGTACAAAATGAAATGATTATTTAGAAAGCTTTTATGCTTCAAAAAAAAATATATTAGAAAGCTCGGCACAATGAGAACAAATAAGAAACAAGAATCAATAACAGAGGAAACGTTAGAAAAATTCTGAGGAAAACCGAGACCTTATTGTTGATTTAATTTGGTACAAATGAATTGATAATGAAACTGTTTTTGAAGAGATGAACAAATTTTGAAGGGACTCATTCTTCTTTAGAAAAACCGGAGAGAAGGTTAACTCGACTCACCAGTATTCCTCTAGTGATCTTTCAGTATTCCCCAATGTTTCACAACTTAACTTTATTTAAAGATTTTGATAATGAAATTCGTGGTACACACACAAAAAACTACCATCTTGTAACTGGGAACTTGTTCTCTATGTAGTTGCGAACTTGAGAAAATTTATATGACCATCTTATCTTAAAATTATGCTAGTCTTTGTATTGGCTTGAATTTTTCTTTTGAGTTCTTTCTCAAGTAATTATTTTTACGTGACTTTTGAAAGCAAGTAAATTCATTTGTCTTTGGAAAGTAAATTTCAAGTGCGAAAGTAATCATGAAATAGGGTTCAAACTAGGTATGATCCATATTTTCGATCACATGTACAATTTTTATACTTCCCAAGCAGTTACTTTATGAATCTAAGTTCCCTGATGTCCTCCTTTGAACTTATTCATATCCTTTTAGCATGAGCATTCATTTTTGTCTCCATAACCATAAAACTACACCCCTCAGAACTGTTGGGATAATTAGATCACTCTAATACCAATTGTTACGCCAAAACCTGCGGAAGCGTTATGTTTGCACTTCTATAACGGTACTCCAATATTTCCAAGAACACAATCACACACACACAAGAAGAACAAGTATTTACAAGGTTGAATCCTCGGGACGGAATAAGCAATTTTATATATCACCGTATATGAGGGAGCAATATACAAAGCCTTAGAAGAGAGGAAGAAAACTTATGGTGTGCATCTACTAGGTTCTCTCTATGGATATTTATACATATCAATAAGACTAGATACATTCCTTAACAAGGATTACTTTCCTACAAGTATAGGGTTTCCTAACTTAACTCTAAGAGACAAACATCTTAAGTTACTACACTTAGGACACTAGTAATTGGTTTCCTAAACCAATAGACTTTCCTAATCCATCCTTAACCGATCTACCATCAATTCCCCACCTCTTATCATGCATGAAACGATCAATAGATAAAATCACATCTGTCTTCTAACGTCGATTTAACCATCATTGGCTGCCTAAGTATCCTCAATAGGAATCAAACCCGATCGTAATTATTTGAAATGGCCTCGCTAGAAGGCCTCTACCTCAAAGGGTCTCACCAAACTGGAAGAATCTGGATCAATTTCGAGCAATGACGAAACTTGACCCCAGATACTACTTTCGTTAACATATCAGCTGGATTGTCTTTGGTATCGATCTTCGCAAGTAGAATGTCTTATTCTTTAAGAATTTCTCTCACAAATAGAAATCGCATGTCTATATGTTTTGTTCTGGCATGATGTACTTGATTCTTAGCCAAATAAATTGCACTTAGACAATCATAATGCATAAGAAGTTGGTATTGCACAACTCCTTAGTTATCTAGCAAACCCTGTAACCATATAGTTTTTTAATGCCTCTATCACTGCCATATACTCTTCCTCCGTAGCTGAAAGCGCCACAGTAGACTGGAATATTGATGTCCAACTAACTGGTGCCCATGCTATAGTAAATACATACCATGTAGTTGAACGTCTCTTGTCCAAATCACCATCTTAGTCAGAATCCACATACCACACACAATCGATTGTTACTTCCATCCTTTACAAACTCAAAGACAACATCAATTGTACCATAAAGATACCTTAAAATACATTTCACATCTTGCCAATTAATGTCTCTTACTAGGACAATGCATATAACGACTGATCATATTAAATTCATGTGAAATGTCCGGCCTTGTACATACCATTGCATACATCAAGCTACCAACAGCCTCAACGTATGGGACTTGGTCCATATACCTTCGCTCTTCTTCAGTAGTGGCATACATGAGAGCATTCAATTTAAAATGAGCATCAAGGGAGTATTTAAGGATTTAGTTCCTTCACGGAAACCAAATTTTTGTAACACTTTCTTCAAATATGCCTTCTGAGACAAACAAACTTTACCCTTCTCTCTGTCATGTTGAATCTCCATCCTAAGAATCTTCTTAGGTTCTCCAAGATCTTTCATCTCAAACTCAGATGATAACTTGTGCTTCAAATTATCGATCTCTTTCTTGTTACTCGGTGCAATCAGCATATCATCGACATACAAGAGAAAATATATGAAAGACCCATCTCGTAGCTTCTTGTAGTATACACAATGGTCATAGTAACTTCTTGTTAGGCCGACCGAGCGAAGCGAGGGAGGACTCTATATATGGTGACTTTGTGTCAATGTGAAGCATGACTTTTTTTCCAATTTGACACACAATTTGACACAAAAATATTTGGTGTTGGTGATTTCACTAGACAAAATTGTCCCTCCATTTTGATCCAATTACTATAACTCCTTATATATCCTATTTTTTCAAGGGTATATTTGGTAATCAAACTTCAATATAACATATCTAAAAATCCGTGCCTTGGAATTTTACAAAATTTATCTCGTTGGAAATCTAATCAAAAAACTTATCCAACGAGCACAAACAACAATATCAAATTTAGATTTTTTACGAAAAATTCGGAGGTGTTTATCCTTTTAGGCATAATTTTTGAAAATTGAATACATAACCATTATGCAAACCACCACTAAGGATGCATGACATATTATGCATCCATATTTTGGTTTAGGCATTAACTAATTTTCTGTTGCAACTAATAAAACGACGTGCTCTCTCCGTTTCAGGAAAAATGATATTTCCATTTTAAGCACAATTTTCGAAAACTGATTGCATAGCCATTATATATAATTTAGTTTTGTGCCAATTTTTACGGTCGGCCATCCCACCGTGGAAGCGGTCATCTAGTGTATGTTTGTCCTATCATAAACTGATCAAATCACTTGTACCATTGTCTTGGAGACTGCTTCATCCTATACAACGATCTTTTCAGTGTACATACACAATCTTCTTTTCCGGCAACCTTGAACCCACTCGGTTGAGTCATGTAGATCTCATCTTCTAGATCACCATGTAAGAATGTCGTCTTAACATCTATTTGAACTAGGTCTATATCATATTGTGATACCAAGGCCAATAAAATACGGATTGATGAGTGTTTTACCACCGGAGAGAACACCTCATTGTAGTCAATCCCTTCTCTCTGGGAATAACTTTTTGCAACTAACCTGTGACGCCCCAAGTACTAAACCTTATTAGCTAATAGGATTACAAACTAATTGAAGCGAAAAAAATCTAGAACTAACAATCTTAAGATTTTCAACTACAAAAGTTAATCCCAAAAGCAAGCCCATACACTCTGATACAGTATAAATAAATATCTCTTATATGATATGAATATAACCATATGTTGTTTACAGAGAAAGTATACATATATAAAATATAAATAAACATCTTCAATTCGATGAAAACTTTATGCTAAGGAAACGAATATCTTCATGTGCGCCTTTTCTTCTGAATAATGAAAACTGAAGTGAGAACGAATGAGCACATCATCCCAAATGGGGGCTCAATGAAAACATATAACTCTCAAGTAATCACTAACATGCTTCACAGTTCTAAATGAATATAAATTAAAAGAAACAAGAGGAAGCAAATCATTCAACTATTTATGCATCATGAAGAAGGTGTCACTCTAACCTCGCCAAACTCGTTAGAGAAGACGACACAAGATTAACTCTAATCAATAATAATAACATCATCCACACAGAGTGCCCATACAAACCATGATTCAGAATGTTACCATCAAGATCAGAAAGTTAGACAAAACAAGTATAATATGCACACGAGTGATTTCCCTCAAATAAATAATATATATAATATCGTAACGGATGAATTACCGCCCTACTAGGTAATATTCGAACGGATGAGTTACCTCCCTACTATATTAATAAGAAATAATATTATAACGGATGAATTACCGCCCTACTAATAATATTAAAACGGATGAATTACCGCCCTACTAAATAAAATAGATATAATAATATTATAACGGATGAATTACCGCCCTAATAAGATTAATGATTACAAGAAGGTTACAGAGTTCCCACCTGAATTGATGACAAGTCATGCCTGACTCGAGATCCAAGATCCACGGGTTCATCCTTTGAGTCGATCGTTGTTAATAAAGACTAACTGTTAATTACACAAGAACTCTAAGAGATCTAGCCAAAAATATCATACAAGATTTATAACATAATATTATACAAGTCCCCAGTTATGGATTAAGTCAAATAACTAATGGTTCTATACCATGATAATAAATAATCTTGGTATAAAATTATATCTACTTATCCAAATAGGGTCAACTTGGATATCATCGGAAAGCCCTCGAAAAACCCTACAATATATAAGAAGAAACAGAAAGCCAATTCGGACCATAAGTGGTCCAAAAACTTAAAATAAGAATTCTGGCCCTAAGACCAAGCCCAAGTGCCTGATCCGGCACGGCCCACTAGTCCGGCCAGCTAAATTTACTTATCCATTGGGTCAACCCAGAAACGAACCGATAACCCGGTCCACAACCCGAAATAGTCTGATTCACTTCGAGTCAGACGGGCCAACTGAGTCAGACTTCTGACTCGATCTTCTTCGCCTACAACTAATTATTCTTCCAAGTGTTCTACCCTTATCTCAGCTCAAGTGGTCAACTTACAAGTTCTTTATATTACTCATTACAAATCCAAATTATACAAACGATGGCTCATTAAAATAAAGAGATCCTCCTCTACAATGTTTATGTACTGATTATTTCCCAATTCTATATTTATCCTATCTAGAAATGCTCCAACTTATGGTCACTCGTGACTGATAACACAGATTCAGCTTCGATGGGTCAATCTAAATCCTCTATATCGCACTCATTTCTCAACCAAATGGAACAATATTTATATCCACAGAATCATCACACAATGGACTACAATTTATGTTTATAGAGCTACGTCTAGTTCAGTCATTAAGGTACCTAAACAATTGCATACATATAGGGAAGGGAAAACATCAATTTCACATGATTTCATGTGTTAAGAACATCACTAATTCTCATCTTTATCAATATTAAACACAAACCAAAATTATTACTAAAAACTAGAATAGATTACAGGGGTTACCTTAATCCTTCAACAAATTCTTATTATCCATCATCATCAACTAATCCATCATCTTTTCATCATTTTCCTTAATCATCAAAAACTATAGTTATAATCATCCCTAACTAACTTCTCAATTAACATCTCACTGATATCCATTCTTCCTTTATCTCTTATCATTATTCTAAGAATCATCAACCAGTAGTTCTAGTTTTTTTCTTTTCCTCTCATCAACATGTCTATCACTATTCACTAACAACCAACTCTTTCTCTTTTGATCTCAAAACCGAAACTTATAAAACTCTATTTCCTCCTCCTTCTTTCTAGCTGTCATTTCCTCCCATCCTTCTTCCAAATAATCAACAGCACCTACTTACTATAAAAATGGGATAAACTTCACACTAAAATAAGCATTTCACGTAATAACATTAATTAGGTGATAATTAGTTATTAAGTAAAACTAAATGTAGTTAAATCCGTTAATTAGATTATAATTGAAAAGGTTTTACTATTGGTATCTCACCAATAGTACCAAGGGGTAGCTAGTTACTAATCAAAGGTCTAGTTAACTAAAGTCAAGGTCAACGGTCGTGATCAAAGTCAATGGTGATTTGACTCATTTTCCACTCCATCTTCCGAGTGTGATATGTTTGTGGTCCGATATCCGATTGTCGCATTCAAGTAATCCATTTCGCATTAACTTTTCGATATCTATGCAATGGTACTAGTTTCATGTTCAAAATATTATTTTATTAATTTCTACTAATTTTTGTTCATATTTAATTAATTGAGTTATTAGCGGTTAAATCGTCTCTTGATCAACTCTATATCGTATCTTGACCAGTCTAATAGCGTTGACGAGCTTGTGAATCCTTACATAACCTTTCCTTGTAGCGTACTTCATTCACTTAAGATCATTTTTTCTTAGCATATACCCAATTGCACCCTATGGCCTTCTTACCGTTCAGAAGCTTTGTAAAAATCCATTTTCCATTCTTATAAAGAGATTCTGTCTCATCATGCATTGCTCCTTCCTATTCTTTACAATCTGCACTGTGTACAACTTCTAAATAGGAAGTAGGAGTACCATCTTCAACAACTGGTAATGCATATATAAGAAATGTAATCCTCCATCCAACTAGGCTTCCTGGTTGATATTCTCGGTTTAATGGTTGGTATGGTATCCGTGACCGTAGCTTATGTATCTTCTACTGACTCTTCTTCCTTTTCTACAACAACGTCACTGTCATTTGGCACTTCAGTAGCTACTTCTCTTGTATACCCAATGTCTTCAAAAGTATTCTAAATAAATATAGACTTAACTGGAATTGGTGGAATTGAATCAATCTCCGCCTACTACAAAGGCTCACTAGTACTGGAGCTTCTATTCTCCAACTATCGAGAACCCCAATACTTTACTGTAGACATCTCATCAAATGTGACATCTCTACTCATGGCTATCTTATTCTCAACTGGATTCCAAATATTGAACCCTTTCACTCCACTCTTCATACCCACAAAGATTCCTTTCATGGCACGACTATCAATCTTATTTTCACCAACATGATACTATGCAGGATAACCAAAGATATGAATTAAGTCATAGTGATAAGATGGTTTAGCAAACCATTTTTCCATATGATCTTTACCTTCTAATACAGTTCATGGCAACCTATTAATGAGGAAGACACGCATATGTAACAGCCTCGGCCCAAAACGCCTTACCTAATCCAGTATTAGATAACATACGTCATACCGTATCTAGCAAAGTACGATTCATGCGTTCGGCTACTCCATTTTGTTGCGATGTATTCTTAACAGTGAAGTTCCTCTTTATCCCCCCATCCTGACATACTTGAAAGAATAAATCAATCTTGTACTATCCACCATTGTCTGAATGTGGTAGTTTTATCTTTCTGCCAGTCTGAGTCTCAGTTGCCTTTTTCCACCTCACAAAGACTTCCAGGACATCATCCTTATACCTCATGGTGTACACCCATACGCGCCTAGAATAGTCATCAATGAACGACACAAACCAATGTTTCCCTTCCAATGATGCATTCTTGGAAGGATCCAAAACATCTAAGTAAACATAGTCAATAACTCCACAAGTATTTTGGATTGTTGTGCTAAAGCTTGTTCTTATTTTCTTTACCTTAACACAATGTTCATAAAATGCTAACTTGCAGGCAATAACACCTTTCAACAAGTCTTGTTAAATCAAACTATGCAGCGACTTCTCACCAAGATGTGCAAGTCTCATGTGCCATAGCTTCGTCTTCTAGGTATCTACACTCTCGATGTGTTTAGAAATAGACATATCCCATGTTTTGGTACTCCCAAGAAATTAGTACAAGTTATGATGACGTGTGTTCCCTTCATGATTACCATATATCCACATATTACCTTTTAAACACCATTTTCAGCGACTAACTTGTATCCCTTAGCTTATAAACTTTCCAGTAAACTCAAATTCTTCTTTATGGCAGGTACAAATCTTACCTGCTTCAGCTCTCTAACCATACCATCATGCATCTTGATACGAATACTACCAATCCCAATCACCCTGCATGTATGATTATTTCTCATATGTAGTTCTTCATCAAGCTCTTCAAAGCTTGAGAACCAATCCCGATATGGACATGTATGATATGTTGATCTAGTATCTAATATCCATGTACCATCTGTAATAGCACAAGTTGATGGTGTCACAGTCAGTGAGAAATTAAAAGCATCATCTGATTCTTCATTACCTTTTGGAATGTTCACCTCGGTCTTACTATTATCTCCTTATATTGCATTACACTTGGGAAAATCATTAGCCCAATGACCAAAATCACGTCACCAAGCACACTCATTATTCTGCAGACACACTCTACTCTTAGAACACCCTCTACCTTTACTATAACCACCCATATTCTTTCTCATGTCTGTTGAAGGACCTCTTGCAAGAAGCACATCATTATTAGCTTCATTTGAAAGGTCTTCACGGTCCATCTTACTGAACTCCTCACTACGCAATGCTGTAGTGACCTCTGCGTATGTCATCTTATCCTTGTCGTGTATTAATACTTTAATCACAGGTTCATACTTTTCAGGAAGAGAGTTTATCAGACACAAAACTTGTTCCTCATCCTCGATTATATCATCATAGTTAACCAACTCATCAAGAAGTTTATTATATGAATCTAGGTGCTCAGTTAGAGTTGTACCCTTCTTCATGTTATAGCGATACAAATTCCTCTTAAGATGTATCATATTGGCCACGTTCTTTACTAGGTATTCCTTCTCTAGATTTTCCCAGAGATCCTTAGTTGAAGTCTCGTGCTGATAATTAACTCTTACTTTCGTTGTTAGACACCCTAGAATCGAACCAAGATATAATTTATTCACCTTGTTCCACTACTTATTGGACATCTTCGTTGGCCGATCTTTTAGAGTTTCCTCTAGGTCAAGATGAACAAGAGCATCCATTACGTCTGTTCTCCATAAACCAAAATTATTGGTTCATGTAAACTTTTCTACCTTGAGTGTTGACCTATGTGAATGAAGTATATTATTCTTTTGTTTCTTTATCTTTACTTGTGGACTCTGAATGTTCTATCGTTTCCTCTCGTATTTCTGGATTAACCAAATATAAATAAAAACAGAACCTTTGAGATCAGACTTACCTAAAGCAATCTTTAAACTAATACCTTCTATTCTACTATAATATGAATACTCATATCCAATAGCGTCTCCTTACTCTGATACCAATTGTTGGGACAATTGGATCACTTTGATACCAATTGTTGGGACAATTGGATCACTTTGATACCAATTGTTGCGCCAAAACCTACGGAAGTGTTAAGTTTGCACGGATACAACAGTACTCCAATATTGCCAAGGACAAAATCACACACACAAGAAGAACAAGTATTTAACGAGGTTGAATCCTCGTGAAGGAATTAGCAATTTTATATATCACCATATAGGAGGGAGTAATATACAAAGCCTTGGAAGAGAATAAGAGAACTTTTGGTATGCATTTACTAGGTTCTCTTTATGGATATTTATACATATCAATAGGACTAGACACATTCCTTAACAAGGATTACTTTCCTACAAGTATAAGGTTTCCTAACTTAACTTTAAGAGACAAACCTCTTAAGTTGCTATACATAGGACACTATAAATTGGGACACTAGAAATTGGTTTCATAGACCAATAGATTTTCATAATCTATCCTTGATTGACCTACCAACAAGAATTACATTCCACGAAGAAAATCAAGCGAATGTGCCTTAAAATGATTTTCGGAACCAAGGGTTGACTAACCCGGCTCTAGCCCCCCTAAATTCCCACGTTATGTCGTGATTTGTATGTAGCCCACTATATCTTTAGAGTTTAATCTGCTTAAGTTTCAATTACTTGTTTCACATTTCTAATTGCTTTTTTTTCATGCCTTCTAGCGACTTTATCCCCTACTTTGATTCCACGTTTTTATGAAACATTTCTGTTTGTACCCAAAATTTCTTTTGGGCACGAAACATGATGAATGGATAGTTTGGTGAGTATTTTGGGTTAGGGGTCGATTTGAAGAATAAAAAGAAAGACAGAGGTTTAACGTGGTTCGGCATGGTTTGCCTACGTCCACGGACGAATCCCCTTGGGGAGTGATTTTGTATTGATAGTAAAATTACATTGTATATTTTTTTCCCCTATTGGCTCCCCCACTCCCTTAATGATTTCTGCTCCTCACTATTTATACAGTTTAACATCTAATTTTAAATATTAACTTAAATGGCATGAAACTGCCCATTTATGCTTCCATCATGAATTCTGCATGAAACTGCCCCTTTATGCCTTTGTGATAAATTCTGTATGAAACAGCTAGAATTAATTTTGCATGTATGAAACTGTTGTAATCAGTGTTGCATGTATGAAACTGATGTGATTAGTTCTGCATGGCTGAAACTGCTGTGATTAGTTCTGCATGCCTATATCTTCAATTCTGCATGAAACTGTTTGCATGCTCCTTTGAATAATTTCTGGATAAATGATGGCTGGCAGTATTGGTGGACACTTGCTAGCGGAACAACTGGCTGCATGGGTAGAGACTGGCTGGCTGGATAGGTGGATGCTAGATGCATGGGTAGAGACAGTGGCAAAGAAACCGTCTACGTCTAACCGGATGGCTACGCAATGAGTACTTGGTACGAAATTAGTTAGACCTTTGTTGGCAACAAGACTGAAAGTTGGCTAGAGATGCGATTGTCTTCGATAGTTGACCGACATTTGACTTTGACTATTGACCGGCCGTTGACTTTGACCATTGACCTTGACCGGTCGTTGACTTTGACAGTTGACCGACTTTGACCGTTGACCGGCTAGACTGGTGGGCTTCCTCAGTTGACTGGTTAACGGGCTTGGATGAGGACCAAAAGATGATTCAAGTATCAATTGGGCCCATTAAGTGGTATTTTTACTTATGGTACAAACATCGCCCCCTCTTAACCTCCAACTTGTTGGGGTTTAAGAAGATTTTGTTTTCCTTAGTTAATGATAAAACTCGCCCCCAAGTGTGGATTATTGATGTTGAGTTGATTGGCGAACTTCCCTTGTTGTTTGCGGAAATCACAATCAAGGCATCCCCAAGTGAGGCTATTGTGACTGAGAGATTGATGGGAAACAGTTGAGCATGAATCATCGTTGTATGAAAAATCGAGACCGAAGGATGAACTGTTCTGTAACAGAAGCGTGATGTTTGAGTGGAGTTGTATTGTAAGTGAGCGATAATTGCTGATGTAAAACTGAATTGCAGTAGTTGCGTAGGATTTGACTGCGATGGACACAAAAAACTATCTTCTACAGTAATGAGCTAAATTGGGTAGTAACGTCGTTGATCAAAAATGATATGCAACAGCTTCGAACAGCTTAACTGCAACAGCAATGAGCAAGATTGCACTGCAGCAGCTGCGGTCAGCTAGACTGCAGGGATTACAAACAAAGCTGGACTGCAGCAGCGATGAGCAAAGTTGCACCGCTAGCAGATGAATCATCGACTCAGAAACTGTGAGCATAGTTGTCTCAGATATTAGTGCGATCAGCTGGAATGCAAAAGCATCAACAAAGTTACCTTTACTCGATTCACGATCAGCAGGACAGGAAATGCGAGCATATGTAGACCGCATCATCACGCGATCACCGAATGAAGCGACAACGAACAAATCCGCATCAGCAGCCGGTGGATCAGTCGATCGCAGAATCTAAAAGCATAACTGGATCGCATCAGTCGCGATCAATTTGAATGCAGCAAGAACAAGCAGAGTTATTGGAGCAGCTATGATCACTGATCAATAGAAAGACGAGCCTCATCAGCAGAAATGCGATCAACTGGATCTAGGAGATACGAACATGATTGCAGCAGCTGTGATTAGATGGACTGCAGGAATACAAATAGAGATGGACTGTAGCAGATTTGATCAGCTGGACTGCAGAAATACAAACCTAGCTGGACTACAGCAGCTGTTTGGAGGACTGAACTTAAAAAGTTCGATAAACCTAGGTGTAACAGTTACAAATAAAACTAGACAGAATCAGTTGTGTCCAACTGAGTGCAACCATACTGATCAGTTGCGTCCAACTGAGTACAGAATTTGCAGGCAATTGGACTACATCGGTTGCATCCAACCGAGTGGAGCAGTTGCTTTTGAACTGGAGTACAATAATTCAATCAACATAACTATGGAAGTTTAACATTACTGATTGTAATAATTGCGTAAAAATATTATGGTGTATGCTCGCCCCCTCTTAATTCTTCAACTCGTTGGAGGATTAAGAAGTTAGGGTTACCTGAAGTTCCAATTTTCAAGAGCTTAATTCCGCACTGCAATTAGGAGCTATGTAACTCGTCCCCAAGGGTATGGATTGTTACGCAGCTTGCCCCAAAATAGTTATTTCATACCATGAGGTGTTACATATTTTTCCCCCAAGTGATTGTCAATCACGTTGAAGTGATATGCAACTCGCCCCCAGAAGATAGTGATTGTCATGTTGCTCGATGCTCGCACAAGGGTACGCTGCCTTGCTGCATTTTGATCGCGCATGGGATTTTGAAAATGTCTGCTATCTGAAATTCGCGCGGGGGGTCAATCCCACTATTCCAGATGCGCGCAGAATTGAAATGTGTGCATCTCTTCATGAGAAAATGCTCGCCACATTATAGGTGTCTCAGTGAACAAAAGTATGCACGATTATGAGAAGATGAAAAAAATATGTAAACTGTATACTTACGAGATTTAAAATGTTATTACGACTTCGTTTATGAAGTGATTAGGATGCCCACTGGCTACGTTGGTGTTTTCCAGCGACGTCTCATCTCGACTTAGTAAATTGATTTGTCTGTGGGACTGGAACGCACCAGTTGAATCAAAACTGGATTGAAGACTGTGGCTACGGAACTTTAATTTAGCAGCTGCGATCAGATATATTGTAACAATTATGCATAAAACTGGACTGAAAATCAGACTACAACAGTTCGACCAACTGTACTGTACGAATTAAAAGGGACTGTGGTTGTTCAATCAACTGGCCAGCAGCTGTTGCTGTGAAACTAGATTACAGCAGTTTGGTCAACTGATCAGAAGTATCTGGAAAAGAATCTGAGCCGATTGATCAATCGGTATGCAGTATGACATCATCTCGATCAATTGACTGTAGTAATTTCGATGTTGATTGAATGCGACCATTTCTGATGCTTTCATTTTACATTTCTAAATATTCAATTTTCTACGAAAAATTGAAATTTCTCCTTCACGACGTTGGGAATTGACATACGATCTCATCGGGAAGAAAATCACTTAATTTGGATGCACGATGGAGAAGTTATGGATGAAGCAAAATTAGTCAGTTAGCCCCTTGCTTCAAACATGTTGATGACTTAAAAAATATTATTCTCCAATTGTAAAAGTTCACCCTCATGTCGTAGGATATTGAAATGCAATCGCAACGAGCCAAAATTTATCCAATTCGAGCGTGAGACGAGGAAGATATCAACGAAACAAATTTTAAGACCAATCCCTAGTGGGCGTATAAATCCGTCAGCCAAATGAATGTGGGATGAAAAATCCGTGTCTACGTTATTAAGTTACATCGCACCACACCGAATTCGAACTACGGATTAAAGTTGCACCGAGATACACCGGATTAGGACTAAATAAAACCCCCAAATAATCGCTCCCGACTAATCGGATTGACCGACTAGTTTTCAATTAATCGTTATTGGATCGGCGATTGCCGCTCGACTTGGCCGCGGGCTTATGCCGTTGCTGCCGCCGCCGTTAGCTGCCACCGTCGCCGCTCGCCTCCGCCGCAGAGGTGGGCCTCCGGGTCTTGCCGCCGGCGCTAATGTCGTGAGGTGCATCAACGGTCAAAATACGCGTTACATCGAAGTTTTGATGCACCCCATAGCATCAACGGTTTGTATACGCGGCGTATCGGAAATTGATGTAACAAGAAGCATCAAAGAGTTCTGATGTGGGTGATGGACACCTTTTACGTGGGGGATGGACACCTTTGACGTGGGTGACGTAAAACAAAAGTAGGTGAACGGAACCCCAGAAGTGGGTCAAGAGATCTGAGCCGGCTCCACCCGCCGGCTATTTTTTTTTTTTACTTTCGCAACACATTTATGGAACTGTGATCTTATCCCTTCGGACTTTTGGTTACAGATATCATTGGCTTGTTGTCTTTTCCTTGAAAGCTTCTCGTAATGTAAATTTCTATGGATTTTTAGTAACGGTTGTAGGGACTGTTGATGTTTCTCCTTGAATTTTCACCATGATTTTGCTGCACTTTTGTGGCCCTTTCTGGAATTTTCTGAGATGTTTTTCTGGAGGTTTTCCCTTGGGTATTCAAGCACCTTGAGATGTATACAACTAGACAACTTTGCGATCATGACAGTATTGATCTCGACGCTTGGAAAACTCGGACAGATGGGTAATGCGTTATTTGAGAAGAAATTTTTTCTTAACTTTGGACTTGAACATGCTGCGTATCGAACATCCTGACAACAATCTTGGTGATTTTCACGGTAAGTCAACTTTGGAGGCTTCCGACATGAGATCGACCGGAGCAGATTGTGATCATCTCGATTGCGATGAATCGTAATTAATCAATTCAAAAGCAATGCGATCACCGAATGAAGCGATTGAAAACAAAACTGTACCAAGCCATGTTGCAGATCGAACATCCAACAAAAATTTTGATGATGTTTTTACGCCATCTTTTTTCGTGAACCGAACGTCCTGGAAATAGTTTTAACAACCCTTGCAGTGGTACAGATTGGGCGCTCTCCGAAGGTAGTAGTTTTAGAAAATCTTGAACTGTGAATCTTTTCTGCAGCAGTTGCGACCAACTGGACTGCGGTATGTACGATTTTATGGTCAGCAGCAGCTGCACTGTGACTATTGTGATCAAATTGGGATGCAACAGCTACGATTAACTAGACTGCAACAATGATTTTTCACGACGTCCAAACAGCTTTTTCACGGAAACGATTTTGAAGCACTTTTTACAACTTTTCTCAATGGGAGAGTACGATATGTTTTCTCGTATTCCCCTTAGTCGGCGCCAATGTTTGTACCAAAAATTACTTTTGGGCATGAAAATCGATGAATGGATAGTTTGGTGAGTATTTTGGATTAGGGGTCGATTTGAAGAATAAAAAGAAAGACAGAGGTTTAACGTGGTTCGACATTGTTTTCCTACGTCCACGGACGAATCCCCTTGGGGAGTGATTTTGTATTGATAGTAAAATTACTTTGTATATTTTTTTCTCTATTGTCTCTCCCACTCCCTTAATGATTTCTGCTCCTCACTATTTATACAGTTTAACATCTAATTTTCAATATTAACTTAAATGGCATGAAACTGCCCATTTATGCTTCCATCATGAATTTTCGATGAAATTTTATGCCTTTGTGATAAATTCTGTATGAAACAGCTAGAATTAATTTTGCATGTATGAAACTGTTGTAATCAGTGCTGCATGGATGAAACTGCTGTGATTAGTTATGTATGGCTAAAACTGTTGTGATTAGTTCTGCATGCCTCTATCTTCAATTCTTCATGAAACTGTTTGCATGCTCCTTTGAATAATTTCTCGACGAATGATGGCTGGTAGTATTGGTAGACACTTGCTGGCGGAACAGATGACTGCATGGGTAGAGACTGGCTGGCTGGATAGGTGGATCTCCATGGGTAGAGACAGTTGCAAGAATCATTTGCAAGACGGCTAGAATCGGATGGGCTACGCTACAGTAGTACTTGGTCGAATTAGTTAGTGGGCGCTTAAATGGAAACAAGACTGAAAGTTGGCTAGGGATGCGATTGTCTTTGATAGTTGACCAACGGTTGACTTTGACTATTGACCGGCCGTTGACTTTAATCATTGACCTTGACCGGTCGTTGACTTTGACTGTTGACCGACTTTGACCGTTGACCGGTTAGACTGGTGGGCTTCCTCAGTTGACTGGTTAGCGGACTTGGATGAAGACCAAAAGATGATTCAAGTATCAATTGGGCCCATTAAGTGGTATTTTTACTTATGGTACAAACAATTTCTGGATTATAACTGGAACCCCCACCCATTTTCTGGATCCATCTCACGTCAATAACTTGACCTCTGTTACTATGTAATCTAATAAATTGCCTTCACAATGGATACTTAAATTCCAAGTATAACCATTAATAAATTTCCTTTCAGTATTACGTCTTTTATAATCACTATTAACCATGCGAATATTGGCAGCAATGACATTTCAAGCTTCTACGAAATTTCTACAAATTTAAAATGATCTGATTTTTGTAGGCTTCTGTAAATGACGGCAAAAAAATCACACTGAAGTACGAGCTTATTGAGCAGTTGTAAATTTTAGGTTAATGATGCACATAAATAATCTCGTAAATGTATTAATTGTCACAAGTCACAAACAATACCGCAACACAATCAGTTACTACCCCAGATGATGAAAATTTATTAATGAAGTATTTTCTTTCTTGATGCTGCCACATCACAAAAATTTCACCCCGTCTCAAAATGTGACTTAATTACTGGAGTTACATGTAAGCAGGATTGTCAAGCCCAAAAGACTACAATGAAACTATTTTGCTCGCACACAATAAAAATAGTATTCTGTTGAGTTTTATTATACGTTCACATTTAGAAAGCTTGGGAAAAAGTGAAGAAATAAGAAATAAAAAAATAAAACGGGGAAATCTCATACATATTTAGAAAGAAAACGTGAGACCTTACAGTTCATTTGATTTGGTGGAGCTGGACTCATTTTTCGGTTAAAAAGACTGGAGAAGAGGTCAGCTCAATTCATGATTTTTCCTCCTGTAATGCTTCAGTTTTCCCCAACCTCTCGGATCTCAATAATACAGACACAAAATAACTACCATTTTGGAATTGGTAACTTGTTATCCATGTGTAGTTTCCAACTTGTGAGAACATTTCCATTGCTTGTTTAGAGATTTCCATGACAAAATTGACACAACCACCATATCTTGAAATCATACCAATCTATTTATTGGTATGAACTGTTCTTTCGATTCGCATCTCCAAATAATTCTTTTTACATGATTTTATGTGTTCTTGGAAAATAAATTTCCTATGGGCGGAGTCGTGCTTTAAATCTGTGCCTGTGATAGTTGGTTCTCAACATGAGCTATAATTGCACTTCTAAGGCCCACAATATGCAGTGCCATGCACCGACAGTCATTGTTGAGTACAACCATGGGTACTAAAAATCAAATCGTTTAATTTTAAAAGCGTAATTTTCTTCTGCAATGTCTTTCCATCCCTAAATTCTCTCTTATATATTTTGATAAAATGATAAAACTATCGCAATAATCAAAGAAAATGATGAACTTGTAAAACTAGTGCGTTCTCCTTTAACTACTGTCTGATTAATTTCTTCTTCTCATCACATTTTTTTCTACTATTACTGGTTGAAATCTTGCAACAATGAACAACACGTTAGATGTATCAAAATTAATATGTAAAGAACCGAATCAAAACAACTCTACCGAAACAACTTGACGAGGGAAGAATCACGGGTTCAACAAGTTGTCCTTAACACATTAGTTCGCGGGTATACTCGAGATGAGCAATGCTAAACCCCTCATAGAGAAGATGTGTCCAGGATAAGACTGCCCGATATAACTTGAATTTGACAACGCAAGTTACCCACTCTTGAACTTAGCAAAAACATTAGAAGTGAACACGCCTCGAAAAAAATGCGAGAAGATGATTAAAAGAAGACTAGAAAGTAGGCCATGATAAGACTGCCTGATATAACTTCAGTTAGCACAACGCAAGTTACCTACTCTTGAACTTAGAATAGGGATTGGAAGTGAACACGCCTCGAAAAAAATGCGAGAAGATGATTAAAAGAAGACTAGAAAGTAGTCCATGATAAGACTGCCTGCTATAACTTCAGTTAGCACAACGCAAGTTACCTACTCTTGAACTTAGAACATGGATTGGAAGTGAACATGCGTCGAAAAACAATGCAAGAAGATGGTTAAAAGAAGACTAGAAAGTAGTCGCTTGTGGTATATGTTTTATAAAACAATTTCGAGTTATATTTATATGAGATGATTGATTAAAAATTAAGTTAGGTTTAGGTTTCTTCTAAAACAAGTTTAGTTTTTGTTCTTTCTTGTAAAACGATTATTAACCGGAAAAGGAATTATTCTATAAATTAAACACTTAGAGAAATTAATTTTGGAAATTGTTTCCTAATGAAAAACTAGCAAAAATAGATCTAAGTAGATATAAGACGTGGTGCATGGTATACGCTCATATTCATGGGTTGGAAAAGGAATTATTTTATAAATTAAACACTTAGAGAAATTAATTTTGGAAATTGTTTCCTAAAGAAAAACTAGCAAAAATATATCTGAGTAGATATAAGATGTGGTGCATGGAATAATCTCATACTCATGGGTTGGAATTCACGTGGTGCATGGTATACGCTCATGGGTTAGAATTCATGTGGTGCATGGTATACGCTCATATTCATGGGTTGGAAGAACATGTATTGTTTGCACTATACGTCCATATTCATGGGTTGTAACATGTACTGTTTGCCCCACCCGTTATACCCTCGTTTGTAAATATATCCATAAGAGAATGGTTATTTGGTGGACATCCTTCTCCAGTATGTCCAATGTGGGATTAAAAATATTCATTCACTCAAAGAAAATAAGTGAGTATCCATAAAATCTTTATGTCCTAAGATCAAACCACACCAAGACCAAAAACATTCTAGTTAAAACTCATTTTTCGCCAACACTGCCTCCATTTCAAAAAATAGGCAGGTTTCATGTATGAATTACACGTAAAACCAGCCTATTATTTTGAGACAAAAGAAGTATATAAATAGCATGCAATGGTGGAGATAACCCATGACAAGCGTTCATAGGTGCTCATCCTGCTAGATCTCAAGCCTAATAATTTTAAGATTGTGGATCACATATGCCTTGTTGTCGGCTTAAATCATCTTAGCATCTCATACCAAGATTTCTGGCTCCAACTGATAGCTTGCAACCCCTTGTTGAGGATCACATATTCATATTTCTGGCTCCATCTGATAGCATGCAACCCCTTGCTGAGGATCAGATATTCGAGCTATGTCCAAGATACTACATATCTAACTCGGTGATAAAATTGGGATAAAATTATTACATAGACGTTTTCTGATAAAGTAAAAAAAGAGTTATCTTCTTCTTTTTTTGAAATGATGAAAAGGTAAAAAGGAAAAAAATTTAATTAAACATATGAACCTACCTGAGCCTATAGTGCTACCGATAAAAAAAAAAGAAAAAAAAAGAATTTTGTTATAAACATCAAATGATCTCCTTTCCAATTTACCGTCAAATGTGTGAAGGTTAGTGTTGTAAGCTCAGATTACAATGTTTCTCAACCACAATCCTTAAGTTAAAATATACTTAAATACTAACCAACTGGGTGTCTAAAAATAAATATTTCCTGAAACAACACGGGATGAGTAACAAAATGAGATTAAAGATGTGAGGTTGTTTTTGTGGAAGCGAATTCTTAAGCTATGGATTCCATAGAAATCCCTTCCGAATAAGTTTGGTGAATCCGATCTCCTTTGCTCTAACTCGATCCCTACATTGGTGGGTGGAATTTTGATTGTTGAATTCCTCGTGAGTTTGGGATAATTTTTTGAGTCGTGCTATCACGCAAGTGTGTGCGTGATAGCTGTAATACAGCCGCACCTCTTCTCCGTTGGATTACTAGATCTTGGAGAAGCACAAATCTTGGTGCAGTTATTAAAGTTAAAATATTTTTCAAGCTTTCAAAACCCACAATTTATTAGCTATTTATTGGGTAATCCATGTTAGGCGTATAATTAGGCAGTATATGTCTAGCCTTTTATTCATAAATATATTGTTTACATAATTATGTTGATGATATTCATACCGTTGTAATCCTTGTATACAGATTACAGAACCCTAAATGGAAACATCAATATAAATATACGGATCTCCTAGCCAGTGAAGGAAGGGAAGATAATTTCTCTTCAATCCACTAGTTCATGCTCGTCTCTTTTGTTTCTCCACCATTGACAACTTGATGGGATGGTGAAATCGAAAGTAGCATGAAATTATTTATCATCATGATGTCAATGTTAATGAGCCTCAAACTTTTTCCCTAGCTTTGAGAGTATCTAATAACCTAAAAATTTAGATTGATTATGGGCCTAGATTTCTAATCGAAATAGACTATTTTTTAGAACCATCTTTTGGGGACTACCCAAAAAAAGGTGGGGGACTACTTTGTGATAGAAGTGTCTACCCTACAATGATAAGGGTGTCTTAAAATGTGGAAATGACTAACCTACCCTTAACCAATATATATATATATATATATATTACCACCTTCTCACATCACCACCACCTATATATATAACCACCTCCTCCCATCACACCCGCTTCACCACCACCACCACCACCACCACCACCACCACAACACCACCACAACCACCTCTATATATAGCTTAATTTAAATCATTAACAAATCAAAATCAAAATCAAAATCAAAATTATAACAAACCCATTACTTGTCATTCGTTTTTGGTTGCAAAAATGAAAAGTAATCATTAAAATGAGTTGAAAATGTAAGTTGCAGAGAAAAGTTCGGCTAGGAATTATGTGAAAAACTTTATCGAACTAGCCGAACTCAACTTTTAATGGAGGTTTTTCTTTTTTTTAGAGAAAAGTTTGGTTACGTCACAAAAAGTTCGGTTACGTCGTAAAAAGTTCGGTTACGTCGCAAAAAATATTCGGCTACGTCGTAAAAAGTTCGATTACGTCGTAAAAAGTTCGGCTACGTCGTAAAAAGTTCGGTTACGTCGCAAAAAATATTCGGCTACGTCGTAAAAAGTTCGGCTACGTCGTAAAAAGATCGGTTACGTCGTAAAAAGTTCGGCTACGTCGTAAAAAGTTCAGTTACGTCGTAAAAAGTTCGGCTACGTCGTAAAAAGTTCGGTTACGTCACAAAAAATTCGGTAATACCACAATTTTTTCTCCTAACCGAACTTTACTATGAAAAACCTATATATTGAGTTCGGTTACGTCGCAATTTTTTTCTCCTAACCGAACTTTTCTCTGAACACCTATATATTGATTCCTAAGTTATGTCGCAAATTTTTTCATTTTTTTCCCAAATGAACTTTTAGTTCGGATTTACGTCGTAAAATTTTTTCCTAACCGAACTTTTCTCTGAAATAAAAAACTCCATTAAAGCTGAGTTCGGCTACCTATGTTTTTAGAAACATTAACCGAACTACACTTGCAGATGAGTTCGGTAACCTGTTCTTCAAATGTTGTAGCCGAACTTTGTAAACTAAAAGGAAATCAATTTGTAAATTGTTCATTTTTAGGAATGTTTGGCCAATTCAAGCACCATTAACTAAATTTGAAGTATCCATGAGTACCCAAAACATCATACTCTTGTTGTGGCTCTTAAAGAAAAAGATCTAAGGTATCATCACATGAATCACTCATATCATAATTACTAAACTCAAAAAAAGATTTTTTGGGTTCACCCATATTCTTCTTCTTATCTCTAAAAAAAAATGTTAAAAACAAAACAATCCAACTTACAAAACACTAATCACTAATCAGTTTTTAACTAATCACTAATCACTAAGTTTATCATCAAGGGTAAAGTGGGTATAAATTTTTTTTTATAAGGGGTGACCAAATATTACTTCTAATATCCTCCCCAAAAATTTATGGGTAGTCCCCCACATTTATTGGGTAGTCCCCAAAAATGGTTCATTTTTTAGTTTTCCCTAATGTCTAAAAACCCATCTCTATTTTGGAGGGTAACAATCTTGTAATTTGTGACGGTATCGAAGATTTGTGAACAAAAAATTAGAAGTATAACTATTTATTAGCATGAATTACTCTTTTGATTTTTTATTGCTTCAAACAAATCATGTGACATGTTTGAAAATTTCTTTTGTCTTTGTCAAAGAAGTATAATTCTTGTGCAGCTAATTGGTTTGAGCATTCACACTTTAAGTTTGTCTAACTACTGTTAGGTACTCTTGGCTATAACCTTGAATGGTTTATATGCTCTCTTTTTTTTTCATCATTTTCTCTTTGATGCTTCACGAAAGTGATGCTTGAATTTAGCTTTTAGCAAACAAGCTGTTCTCGAGCTAGCTATCAGTAAGCATACCGCATTTCTTTTGTACAAGAACAAAAGAAACGCTATGGAAATGGACCGACATTCACTTCTGGGCCTGTTTAACCACTTGGTTTCGGACACTTGCAGTCGAAAAATCACAAACAAATTTATCCCATCCCAAAATAAGTTCAAAAATGCTAGATGTGCTTCGGGTTTATCCCGAAGAATACAACCGCAGAAACAAAAAAAGCTGGACCCACCTTACCTTCGCCCATCCAAATGTTAGAGAGTTTTACACGGACCATACGATTCCCTCTCGGTGACTTTTTTGACCGATTTTCTCTTTTTCTTCTCATTTTCTGTCTACATTCTTATAGTTTTTTCAAGTCTTCTGCCATCACTATTAGGCCCATGAATCAGTACCGAAAATTTCTAAAACGGAGAATTTTTTTCTAAAATTCCGAAAATTCATATTCTCCTCATATAGAATTTTCTTTGTCTATTCATTTTCTAAGCATATGTCAGGTGTAAAACGTGTCGGCCCGGCACAGCTCGGTACACGAAGTCGCGTGCTTCACGTGCCATTTGCCGTGTTGTGTTCTGCCAACGATTTAAGCGTGATGTGCCGTGTTGTGCTTTACTAGTCAAAAGCTAAGCACATCACAGCTCACGGGCACATCACACGAATAAACGTGCCGTGTTGTGCCGTGCTGGCACACGTGCTATAAAAAATTTGAAATCATTTAATGTATACATTAAGTCGGACATTATCACAAGAATTTAATTAGACAATATATCATTTGAAATTATTTCAAGTAAAATTAACAAGTTTATTCAATAAAAACAAATAGCCCATTAAATATAAATTTGGATTATTGTCATGTAAATTAATGTTCTAGTTAAATATAGGTGACGACATTATAACAACAATATTGAAATATATTTCCAAATATTAAGGTATTAAATGTGTTGTTATAAATAAGCCAGCATAAAATGTTAAAAACTAGATAGAATAATAACTCTTTATTGAAATATACACAAAATGTGATGTATTGTGCCATGTTTTGTAGTATTTTATACACATTATGACGTGATTTCTTAACGTGTTGTGCTATGCCGTACATCCGTGCTAATCCGTGCAGCGTCTTTGTCTTGGCTCATCAGGCCAATTATTCAAACCCAGCACGTCCCATTTAACTAACGTGTTGTGCCGTGTTGGGCTAAGTCACGTACTGGGCTGGGCTGTGCTCAAATTTTAGCGTGATGTGCTGGGCTGTGCTCGTGCTGGCACAACCCAGTTTACACCTCTATGTCAGACAATCATCCGTGAATGTTACAAAGTATTAGTTCGTTTCCTACCCGGGAAACTTTGTAAATCCGCTACACTTGATGTACACGACTAGGTATCCCTTATCAATTCCATCGGTATGCTTCAAGGAACCATAAACAAAAAAAATCCACCGGTTATTATTTCATGAGTAGTTGAGCACGAAGAGATATTTCTTAATTGGTTTGATTGCGAACTAAGTAATAAATCTTGATACTAAAAAAATGGTATTCATTAATACTAATTAAAACTTTGGGAGTGCTAAAAACATATGATCACGCACTAGCTACTAGTTTGTACTTAGAATCTCCGATCACATGGACATTTTATTATTTCTTAATTAGTTATATTCGATGAATCTTGGGACACTTAGATTCGCCCTTGGAGTTCTTCTTATCTCTGTAGCATGGGCATTCATCTTTGTTTCCGAATGTCCCTGACGGTACACAGTTGCATTCTTGGCAGCATATCCTACAGTACTTCAAGCATCTATCTTGAAATCTTGCTGCTGCACATCTCTCACTACACTTGGTGTCGCAGAACCCTAATTATCGAACACAAAAAGATAAAAACAAAACAAAAAAGAGTTAGACATAATTAAAATGCTACTATATATCAACATTTGACGATTTTATAGAAGCTAGCACTCTATCTAAGAAACCTCGATCTAATGTTATCTAGCTGCCTGCTGTCTATGTATGAATATCAATAAGGTGTAAAGAGATGTACATACCATCAGCCATGGTAGTCTGAATGAAGGAGAGGTTCAAGAGAAGAGCTACAAAAACCAAAGCCGCAAACAGGGCCGTCTTAAGGTATAGGCGAGCTAGGCGGTCTCCTAGGGCCCCAAATTGTTGGGGGCCCAATTTTTTTGTTTTGTTTATATGTCAAATGCTAACAGTCATAAGTGTTACTAATAATTTTGTCACATTTATTCATATAACAGATGTTTGTCACAATTATAATTGTTACAAATTGTTTCGTAACAATTAAGCGTCACTAAATAGCTACAAACTCTTGATTTTAGGATATGGAATGCCAAATTGAAAGTTTACAACCCAAAATCTAACCTAAAAAACTAAAAAAAAAATCGACGGCTTTCGACCACCAAGCTAAATCCAAATTATCGCTTTTAATAGTATATAGAATTATCTCTCAAATTAAAATTTTGTCTATTTTGTCTATTTTGTCTCTGTTCTTGATTTAGTATCACATAAAAAAGAATGCGCAATTGGGGGATAATTTTATTAATTGGGGGATATGAATTACTTCCCCAAACCAGGGGTGGCTGATAAGGGGTAACTTTTGATTATGAAAATACCAAAATACCCTTTCCATAATTAAAATCCTTTATGAAAAGACTGATATGCCCTTTCCCCTAAAACAATAAAATCAAAAACCAAAACCTTTTATCCCCCATTTCAGTTTTGTGCCGGCACAATTAGGTTAGGGTTCTTTTTTTTTCCTTCATCTTCTTCATCGTTCTTCATCGACGATTAATCGTTAAATCAAAATTTTCTTCGTCGATTAACCTACCTACCCGAATCATAACCATGCCTCCACGAAAGAAAGTAAAAGCTAAACCTAAAACCAAATCGATTGCTGAATAGAAACACGAACAACGAATTAGTTCCATTGCTGAAGAACAAGAAGAGGTCCAGTCGGCGAACTCGGACGATCAAACACTCGCAGTCATGGCTTCTTTGAGAAGGTTAGTGATTTTGAACTCATTTATGATTGTTTTAATCGATTTATAGCAATGGGTTTAGGTTAGAATCGCAAAACAAAGCTGAAACATTCGAGGTATACAGAGTGCCGGCATTGAATCTTGGATGAATACAACGCCGATTTTAAGTACCGGCATTCAATCTGGGATGAATACCACGCCGGTATCAATTCCTGAAAGTGAATGTGTAGTGCCGGCATCCAAATAGGGTTGAATACCATACCGATTTTATGTACCGGCATTGATTATTTGTAATTCATGTATGCCGACAGTAAGCTTAGAACACACAGGAACATTATGTAGTTTGACACCAGTACCGGCATTGAATCTAGGTTTCTTGCACGTCGGTTCTTGAAAAACGGAATAGATTGATTGAATTCTTGTATGCCGGTAGTTAACTATAAACATACAGGAACACATATGATATTTTGATCAGTACCGGCACTCTTTTTTGCTTCCATTCTATGCCGGTACTATGTGTACCGGCACTGAATTGATTTAATTTCAGAGTGCCGTTAGTTGTGTTTTATTTACCGTCATTCTCGACAGCCAAGTTTGAATGCCGGTAGGTCTTGACCGGCTTCGTCTTTTTACCCATGGGGAATGCCGGTACTTAAACTTCCATTATGTCTGAGCTTATTTTTGCTTCGTGTTCTTATGTTATAGGTCAAAAGCCAAGGAAGGTAAAAAATTAAATAATAAAGATACTCTCACTAAGAGAAAGAGGAAGGACGGTCTTGATACTCCTCAGTCTCTGCCTCCACGAGGGAAAGATGTATGTCGCAAGAAGGGTTTGTGGTTTGAAACAAGAGGGGCAATTTGGAAGAGTGGTGGTGACCGTAGTGCACTTTTAATCCGTGAACGTACTGGAACAGTTGAGGAGGATGAGCATGATGAAGGTGAAAGTGAGGAGGAAAATGATGAGGTTCCCACGAGTCAATTAGCAAGCCAAAGCGAAGTTGGTAGGCCGAGTGAACAACCAACACAAGGCAAGGTCAAGGGCAATGGCAAACACAAAGTTAAAGGTTGTCACCTTCCTAACATTGATGACATGTTACCCGAACTCGAACGTGGTAAAATTTGGGGTGAAGCTCCGAAACCGAAAGTACTATTTGGATACAAGCACTCTTGGGATCGTACTATCTATCAAACATATGTAAGCATATTTTATTTTGTGCATATGTATTGTTTTGTATTTATGCGAAATCTTTTAATCGTATTATCTTCTAATTGTCGGATCATACTAAGGATGTTCGTGTCTGCCGAAACCAAGTCGCGGCCCATTGGGATTTGTCTATGGATCATGATGATGTGCAAACAATAGTAAAGGAATCTGGTCTGTATGCTTTGGTGGAAAATTATATGAAGCCAGATATTTTGACGGTCAATTGCTTCGTTGAACGCTACCATGGTGAAACTGATACAATGCACTTCCCGTGGGGAGAGATGACATTGATCCCAGATGACGCTCAAAACATTCTAGGATTGAACGTAATCGAAAATTCAATTGCAGAAGGAGTTGAGTGTCTGGACCTTGAATGGTCGAAGCTGCACGCTTTGACTAACAAGCTTTTTGGTTGGGACTTCAAAACTTCAACGGAGAGCTTTCATTGTTCCCAGTTTAGTAAGACGAAGACATTCAAGCTGACGATGCTTAAGAAGAGGTTTGAAAATATAAAGCAAAGAAGTTTGTAGGATGGATGGGACCCTGCACAGATTCGATATACCGCTGTTGCATACTTGTTATACATCCTGGGCACTAGGGCATTCCCCGACACTAATGGCAACAGGGTAAGTGCAAAATTTCTTCAGTACCTGGACCCATTGGAAGATGTTTATATCTATTCTTGGGGCACCACGGTAATGTCCCATCTGATGGCGGACATGAGAAGGGCCTCTTTGGCTAAAACAAACCAATTTGCCGGGAATTTCACTCAATTGCAGGTAAAAATATTTTCTTAACTTATTTTGTCATATATATTGTTCACATGTATATATTCATCATGAACTTAGAATAAAAATTTACTTCTTCACATTGAAATCGGTGTGGTGTTATGAACACTTCCCAACCTTGTTCAAGAATTTCCCTTTCTTGAAGACCATTGACCGTCCCGAACCCGATGCTCCTAGAGCTAAGAAGTTCGAGTATAACAACATTCCAAAGCCCGGTAATAAAGGTCGACTGATCGAGATGAGATTGGATCTCGAAGAAATGAGTACAGAAGACATTGTGTTTGACCAATATAAGGAGGATAGAGAAAACCGTCAACTTTTGAAGTTTGGTAACGTTGCATTTTACAATGGCCCGTTGTTCCACCCAAAAGTATATATCATGGCTGATCCATGCCGTGTGATGCGCCAACATGGATTTAAGCAATTATCCCGTTTTTGGTCGGTCTCTGTTTATAATTATCGTCTTTACATTTCTCGGTGCAATTCAACTCCCAACAAGTTGCATGTAGTGTATGATCCAGAACCGGAACCAACACATTGGAGGGACAGAGAGCCACGACGTTTGGTAGATATTAGTAAGTGGGATATTGCGGAAAATGGTGATGAAGCTGATAACGACTACATGGAAGATTACCTGGAATGGTCACATCCGTATGTCGTGCGCCCTCCCTCCGTCGAAGTTCCTCCCCAGAAAAAACCTCATGTTGAAACTATAACACCTCCACCACCTACGACGTCCCAACTTCATAAGACTATTGGATTGCTAGTAAGTTTTATTAATTGCTTAGTTGTTTAATGTCAACATAATGTTATATATTAGTATATATTAATTATGTGTTTATGTATTAAACTAGCGCCGTCGGGTTCACAACTTGAAGAAGATGTTTGGTTGCAACTTGAAGAAGATGTCTTTAGTAATGCTCTTAATTGGAGGAATGTTCCCCCCTCTTGTATTAATTATGCTTTAGAGCAACTGCAGTGGTGCGATCATAACCAAAGAACAAAACTTTTTTGAAATTTTGGGTTTAGTCCGTGTTGCAACGCAGTGGTGGAGAGTAAAATTTGGTCAGACGTAACTTAAAGTTGCGCCCCAATCAGGCGAAGTTTCTCTACTACGCTCCATTTTATTTTTTATTATCTTTTTTTTAATGGGGCGGAACTTAACAATTCCGCCCCTTTTTCTTTTTTCTTTTCTTTAAAATGGGGCGTAACTTTGAGTTACGCCCCATTCAGACGCAACTTTAAGTTGCGCCCCATTTTCTGTTTTTTTGTTTTTTAATGCCAGGAGGAAACCAACTCTTACGCCTGTTCGGGCGGAACTTAACAATTACGCCCGACTAAAGACTACATATACTCTGGGTTTTGGTTATAGTCTGGTCTTTAATCTTTACTCCTTCCCCACTGCGTCTCCTATTTGATCTTTACTCTGGGTTTTAGTCGCCCATTACGGTTGCTCTTAGAGGTAGATAAATCAAATGTTAGAGTGGTTTCAAATAACTCAACATTAGATGGCTCTATTCTCGGAAATGTAAGGGTTACTAACTCCCAAAGTTTACCTTATCTTTTTTAACCATTTTTGATTAAGATCATGTTTTAGCATATGCCATGCGAGTCAGCCGTTACACTACAAGGAAGCCACTACTAATGGGAGTAGAAACTCTATGCAAGGCAAAACATCTATTCCCCCTATTAGTAAGGGATTGATACACCCCAAACAAGCTGGTACCCCGCAAGCAGTTATGAAAAAACGGGTTTTCTTGATTCTTCTTTTTGCTACTTATTTAGTATCGAGAAATGTGCATGTGATACATCGTGAATTTTGAAGATATCTCCTCATAATCAAATGTTGGTGAAGATTAGAATGAGCTATATATATTTCAAACCACCTTCAGTTATATAAATTTCTTGACCCTGACAGCACTAGATCAGCCTGTCTATGCGCCAAAAATTGTAGTAAAGTCCGTCACCACACCCAAGAAAACAGTGAAAGATATCAATAAAGTCTAGATCACCATGAAAAGTGGTTAAACAAATATGAAGCATGATCGTGCATGTATTTTTGTTGAGCAGGCGAAAGTTTATACACCATGACTACTTTAATTATATATGTTTTTAACTCTGAACTTAATTAGCTACACAATGTATATGCTTCTCTTAAAAGGTCATGTAACAAGTATTATTTGAGAAAGAATTCTCAAGAGCAATACATGTCTATAAATATGATACTTCTAAAATGCGGCAACTGCATAAATCTTTGTGGGTAAATCCTTGATACCGTTACAAGATGGTAGTTGTTTCCGTGTACTCCACAAATATCATGATTAAACTCGTTAAAATGAAGCTAGCGTCTGAGATGTTAGAGAAAACTAAGAAATTACCCACTGTAAAAAGACGGGGACCAGGAAGTAAAATGAGAACATTTATTTTTATACATAAGAAAAACTGTCCAGGTCTAAAATGAGAGCCATCTGTTCCTGCAATCTATTATTAACTCACTGATGGATTATTATGAAAGAGAGTACTTGTAGGAGTATAATATCACACACAATAATAAGAATGTGAAATGGAGATAATCTTATGTGCGAAGACCATCGCACATAGCAAACTCAAGATGACGGATTGAATGATCTCAGCAAAGTCACGGGTAAAGTGTGATGTTCTATGCGAAGTTTAACCTGTGCGAGAATGAGTGAATGTACATGAGCGAATGAAACGTACAGTGATTCCGAAAATAGTGGATCTCTTAGCTGTCATCCACTATGAGGAATTCCTATATAAAGGAGAAAAGTCATCACATGTGGGGGATATTTTAGTGAGTGCTAGACAAGAAATTAGGAGAGAGAAGATTATCTTGGAGAGCAAATAAATCATTGTAACACTTTGTAAACAATTATAATTTTGATATTCAATAAAGAAAACCCTATTATGATCACTTGATCTGTCTTAGATATATTGGGATATGGTTGTAAGATTTCTTGCAACTACATTGTTGGCGCTAGAAAACAGCTTTTGGATGATAAATCCTAGTAGTTTATTCTTAGAATCTTGAAAAATTTGAGATCTGAAAATCATGGTGATAGTACGGAAGAGCAATAAAAAAATCTATGGAACAAACAAGAATAATAACAATATATGGAGGAGGTAGAAGAATACAATGTAATTCTATAACTAAAGAATCAATTTCTGATGCGGAATTTCAAGCAGGATTAAAAGGCAGAATTCACAAGCGAAATTATGAAGGAAAAAAGATGGAAACGGTTGTAGAAGAATCACCATTAAAAGAATGGGAAAAGGTGAAGATTACGTTTACAACAGATGAAATTCCGGAAGAAAATCTAAAACGAACAGATCCGTTGGTAATCACAATCACAGCTACACGAGAAGAAAATAATGTGATGAAGAATAAATCAGAAATATGGGCAGTTGATAGAACATTGATATATACAGGAAGCGGAGTTGATGTCTTATTTTATCGCACATTCAAAATGATGGGATACGGAGAAGCAGAGATGACGAGATCAACTTACACTGTACATGGATTCAATAAAGCGGTAACGAAGCCAAAAGGGGAAATTGTTGTGCGAATATTGTTAGGAGAAATAGAGACGAAAGTAACATTGTGTGTTGATGCGTGTCGTAGGTTCTCAAATTAAATTACTTATTTCCACACAATTAACTAGAAATATAATGGAAGTAAGGAGAGCAGGGAGATTTAGTTGTCAAAATTGTCACAATGGGGGGGGTTTTGTTTTAGATTGTAAACAAAGTAAATAAAGCAATTGAAAATAATTAAGTTGCAAGCAATGGAGAGAAATATGATCAGGGAATCCCTCTTCGTTTCTAAACCATCATAAAGTTATTATATTCATCCATTAATACTATTAATCACACATTATTACCAACCGTGGAATGACAACTAGCTCAGTGTTATCCCCTAAATTCCTTAAATCACTAAGTACGGAAGCTCTCCAATACCAGATTCTATTCGACGAAACCACCTAGTAGTAGCTCACTCAAGGTGTAATTTCTCCGAATGCTTTATCTTTTGTGAATTATAGATTTATCCTAGTAGTTAGACTCTTAGCTCAAGGTCCACTTTCTAGTATTGTTTATACACACAATCGCTATATAGAATCCCTATGCAAGGTCTTGTGTTTTCTACTTTTGTATGAATTATTCGACTATTACTTATCTCCTAATTCAATACTAGCATTTAATTGAATCAACAAATTAGTTCAGTTGGCCACCTAAACAATCTATCAATCAATCATAAAAATTCTAATTAGTAAAAAAAATCAATAATATGTGAAGAACTTCAAAATAGATTTATATAATAACATAATTTTTTTTGGATTGGAATCCAATTCCAAGAATTGGATTACCCCATAATTGAATTTCTAGGATTCTAATTCTCCCAACCGAACGGGCTGTTAGTAACTTAGTCAAAATTCTAATATGAAATGAGGTAGTATCAAAGTAATCAACCTAAAATATTTTTCAAACAACAAACTTGGTCTATTAACCACAAACTAAGTTCGACTTACAGATTCGGTGATGCTTATAAAATTACAAATTTTCATTTAGTTACAAACAAATTAAAACTGAACTAATATATGAACTTGTAAACTAATTAATAAACAAAAGATTTTGGTTCAACTCAAAGTAAACGGAAGAACATCAAATACTCTAAACCTATGGCTTCGGTGTGTGCTTCACCAAATAATCAGAAATGCAACACTGTCGGCTAAGAGCTAAGGAAGATACAATATTATCATATTAATGCTTACCTTGAACTCCAGGGCTATACCCCTTCTCCCCCTTTTTTTAAGCAAAAAATATTCCTATTGACCGTGTGTGAGGTACTGGACTTCTTTCATAGAGTAAGTGGTACCTTTACAAAAAATCAGCAAAAGTAAGCGAGTAATCGAGAAAAAGAAAATCAATAATGTAGCAAACCTATGTAACGAAGACTATATAAAACCAACATTAACATGAACTTCAATAGATGTAACCTTCTTCGGCTGTTATTGACGTTGTCGCTATAACATAAGAATACATCACTCGAGAAATCTAGAATACCAAAATTACGGAAATCATTAAAACTACGAAATGAGATTACCTCCTTAATATGGACAAGGGTGAGACCCTATCTTGGAAGTGACACAATAATAACCTGCGGAAAATGAGTTAAACATAACCAAAAAAAAATTGATTGTTATAACTGATATGCTGACAAAAAACAGGTGTACCAGAAAATAGGGATGCTCTTGTTGAATCAGCATAGTGTTAGATATTCACTTCGCAGATGTATACTTGTGGTTGCAAGGCCATTAGTTAGAGGCAAGAGATCCTAGTGGGACGCATGTAGCATGTCCTGTACCGATGATACCGTTACAGACTCTGTATGATGTTTTGTCCAATGATGCATGTCTTCATTTCTTCTCCCCATTTGTTCAGTAGTGTTGCCCTACGCTTCATACTGTTGCCGATTGCACTTGTCTTTCGTCAGCGGATTAGCATTGGCACTTTTCACAAACTGTAGGCACAATGACTGGAAAGTAGAGAACCGCCAACGCTATACTGAGATAGCCTGGTGGGACCAAGCTCATATTGCGCCCGTAATTATATACGAAGGGGTCTGTAGAGATTGTCGCAAAGTTGACAGGAAATTATAACAAATTAAACGAAACCCAATGCAATTGAAGCCAAAATAAAGTAAGCTAACATCATCCACAATCAAAGAATGGAAATTAAAATAGGCAATGTATGTCAATTCAAACAAATAAAACCAACATCATCCTAGTTCTCTGTCAGATAACCCAAAATAATGAGAGGCTTCGCTGATAGTTACTCGATCATATTAACCAAGTGTTAAATGCATGTCAATTATCCATGTTGCCAACTAAAACACCTCAAACAAAATTTAGTTTCATTAAACTCTTGCAAACCAATTGAATAACCTAATCTAAAAAAAAGTTTGACTAATAAGAAAAATAGAAAGCCACAATATGAATAAACTACATTCTTTAATGTCTGTAACTGCAAAACTGACTACACAGTAAGCATACAGAATAAACTATTTGGAATGATCTTGAAAAATGAAAAATAGGGATCAAACCTAAATATTAATATAAGCAGTATACACTGAATGAATCTTATTGTCCATCTCCTCAATCAATTTTTCCTTTTATTCAACATTATGCATTTGAGGTCTTGGTCTTCCCTCCAAGATAGATACTGCAATTTCCAATTAAAACAACCAAGAATATTCATACAATCCCTCAACTTCTAAAAAATAAGAATGAATCCAAGCATAAAGCGAATTCAATAGTTCGATCAAATGAAAGACAAACTAAAATTATAAAGAAATGTATGTTATAAATTTCGCTTCAACATGCATTTATTTTTCATTTTTAACATGCTTCAACTCAAGGTTCGTATTTTCAAAATTAAATACTCATTCTTCATTCCTATCAGTTTCAAAGTATTTTTTCCATACTTTTGTATCCCCTAAGAGCTTCAAAGCATTCTTAACCAAAATCTCCAAAAATACTACAAATTAGGCAAAATGGTACCTGTAATTTATGTTGGGAGTAAGAAACAGACAATACAGAAGCATCCAATTGTACCAAAATAGAATCTCTCTTTGTGTTCCCCTGGGAAAAAGAAGAAGAAGAAAGTTACTATCATGAAATAAAAACAATTAGGGAATTAAGTATGCAAGCTCAGGAATCACTGAACTACTCTCTGTGTACTGTTACACAGATTGCAATTAGATTCCAATTGTTGGTGGTTCTTACGACTAAACTTAACTTCCCCAAAACATAAAGCTCGTAATCAGAGACCTACAAAGGAACAAATTTGGAGGAATGCTCCAATCACTACCAAGTAATAGAAAATACCAAAACCTTGTCCGGTTAAACCGCCATTGCAACGACCATTTATGATCTCAATGAACAATTGTCTTATCGTTACCATTCACAATCTTCTTACACAACTTAGTGGCAACACTCACCTCATTACTTCCACATATGTCAGTAATGAGAGTTCCAATAGTAATCTTTCTTAGGTAGAACTTTTATTCTACCATTTTCTCAAGCACTTAAACCACATAGACTTAAAATTTAACATTAAAAATATCAATGAAATCTAAGCATACTAATGAGCTTGATATTTTAACCAACTATGTACATAAATTAAACTAAAAAATTACATTAACAACAACAATAGTTCAAATCTGTAACCTACCCATACATGATCAATAGCAAATAAATAACCACAATGAAGTTTGCAGATAGAGGTTGTTGTTGTGGAGTTGATGGAGTTTCATCTACAAAATTCTTTCCATCGAATGATTCTGCTGGCATATTCATCACTTTTGCAATTTAGCAAAACCATGGATTTAATTATTTTGTTGGTGGAATGCTTCTAGGGGTTTTGTTATGAACACAAATAAAACCCTAATCTGAGGTTTGATTTCCAGGATCTAATCTGAAGATGAAAACAAATCAAGTGAAATTTCTAATTCTAGCATAAAAATGATCAAGGGGACACTAAGAGACGTTACAAAAGATGGAGTTTCAGACTAATTGATGAGAAGATAGTACATAGGAATAAATCAAATAGACAATTCAAATTGGGTTAACCAACAAAAGAATAATATAGAGATGTAAACGGGAGGAGGAGATAAGGCAAAACTTACATTTCGAACCGGTGAGACTGATGCTGATCTGCGATTTTCGGAGACAATTTATAGAAGCAGCATTCAATTGAATCCATGAAATTGAATGGGAATTTGAGAAATCTCATCATTAGGACAAACCTAGAACCGTTACTGATTTCAGAAATTCAGAAATTCAATGGGAATTTGGAGCGACCATTAAATCACAATGAAAAGATGGAAGTACTGAATCTGAAATTGAATGAAGAAAGATTGAATCACAGCTAAAAATAGGTTTTAGGTTTTATTTTGGGTATTTAAAAATAGAGGAACGTGAAGAGAGAATGGAAATGTCTAAATCATTCACCCATCTCTTCCGTTGCATGCAAATGGAAAGACCAATTTATCATTGGCAATTTAAGAGGCTAGATTAATAAACTTAGCTTGGGACGGGATGGAAACTCGGCCATTGGATTAACCAAATCAATACATTAATCTTGGAGGGAAGGGAAGATCTTGTCCAGTAGTTAGAAATTGCAATGTATCCTGGTCGCTGGGTGACACACCAAACCCTCCTGTTGTATAAGCATTGATATAAAATAAATGTGTTTGGCGCAGCGCGACACATCACGTTTATTTTTCTGGCACATCCCAGCACACCACGCCTTTAAGCACGGCACATCACGACACATCATAATCTCCGGCACATCACAGCACGGCACATAGCACGCTAAGCACGTGATTTCGTGGGATGTGCTGGGCCAGCACGTTTTACACCTCTAAGAGCAGGGGCCAAGCCAGCTTGAAGCCTAGCTGGTAGCTTGGCTCCTAAGCTTAAGTTGCTTAAGTTTCTCTGAAGTTTGGTTTTCAAGCCCGTTTGTGCTTAATTTCGCCCTTAGTAAAGAATTCGAAGGCAGTTTTTGGGCATACCAAAAACATTTTGGGCATACAAATTTTTTTTTCCACCCAGGGTGGAAAAATAAGGGGTAGTGTAATTACTTATATATCCTCAAACAATTTAAATTACTAATATGTCCTTACCCTTAATGGTTAGGTTAGAAGCTTGTACGATAATCATAATATGTCCTAACATTTTTAGATGCTCTAAAGAAAAATTAATGGTTAGGTTAAACTTTTGTACGATAATCATAATATCTGCCGAACCTAGTGCATTTATAAGATTCGGCTCACAATTAAGTTGTGTTTTTATCCGAACTGTTCTTCACAAAATCTTCCGTAAGTGTATATGAACAATTGAAACAAATTTCATGCAAATTTCAAGCCGTACCTAGTCACGAAAAGAGATCGTAGGGGTTCGGCGTATTCGATAATCATAATATGTCTTAGAACCAATACAAAATTATTAACCCAGGAATGTACATGATCAGGTTCGCTTATATTCTACTTATTCAAATAGCCGAACAATGTGTTTCCAACAACAAGTTCGGCGCTTACAATTTCTAAATATAAGCCGAACCCTAAACATTTTTCTTCCAGACGATTCGATGTAGGGTTCGGCTTATTTGGACAATTCAAAACGAGCCTAGGTAGGTTCGGCTCTTAATCAACACTTCCAGCTAGCCGAACTGTTCATCCAAACTCACTTGAACCTTAGTGAAAAAACACAAACTTTTGATGATTTTAACCTACAAAAGCGAGATTAAACATAATATATGTTGGAAAAAAAATCAACATTCTGAAGATCAAAACCAGGAAAAAATCCCCCCGGATAGTGGCAAGTAATCTTAAAACTAATCACTAATCAGATTTATTTTACCTAATCATTACTATTAACACTAATCCTAAAAGGGCATATTTGCCATTACCAAAAAAAATTGGTTAAGGGGCTTCTAATATTGCTATTTACACTCCTATTTTGTCTTACTTGGTATGCCCAAAATGTTTTTGGTATACCCAAAAACTGCCTTCAAGAATTCTGACTCCTTGTCTGCACATGAGCTAGCGGTGACAACTCACCCCTCAACTATAGAGTGGTGATGGATAGATCGTCCATGGTTAGGCCCATGTGAAAATCCATGAGAAGGTGGTCGTAGTGAGAACATTCAATCACTGCTTATACTTTGGGATATTTTATTGTTAATGTGTTGAATTTTATTCGGAAATGCTACACTAAGTCCTAGTTAACGACCCACTCAACGCCCAAATGGCGTGGCGAAACAGCCTGGCCAAAAAGCAGAAAACACGTCGTTTCAAATTTAAACCCTTTTGACCCAAAATTCTGGCGGAAACCCAAATTTTTTCTAAATTTGAAATGTTACTTTTCTTTCTATGTCCACTACTCCACTTTCTTTGGATCTGTTTATCAGGAAAAATTCAGTTCATGTTCATGAACAACTCCAAACAATGGAGTTTTTTTTCTCTTTCATTTATCTACCGTTTTGAAGGGAGGTTTAACATCAACAATCAAGATGAAGAGAAAAGTGGAAGTTTCTCAAAAGATGCTGTTTTTTCGACTGTGAATGTAATGGTTACCCAAATTCTTATCAAATACTTTGGTTGATGTTCTTTTTCTATTTAATGGAACTCATTTAGTAGGCTTTTAGTCTGTGCAACTCTATGTAATTATGTATTGCTCCATAACTGTTTGACAAAATGTCTCTAAGACTCTAACTTATATAAGTACTCTGTAATGCTAAATTTAGTTTTATTTTTCTTCACAACGAGAGGCATCACATTTCCAATTCATATGATGGGACGTAGACGCCCATTTCGAATGCATGACAACCCGAATGCAAACTAAGGATCGGGATATTATTTAAACTTCATACATAATATATGCATAGAGCGTGCCTTATATAGGCAATCCAAAGTTGATAAACAAACCACTAACAATTTTTAAACCAACCATTAACAAATACTCCTTATAACTCGCAGCAACTGGTACCCTTAGCACCACTAACATAAACACTAGGTAAAACTACTGCAATATATATGAACAGTACTTTTTTTACTAAAGAAATGCAACAAAGGTATCTCTACAATTCAAAAACAAAGGGCGAGTTTCAATTTCCGAATCCAAAAACAAAGATGGAACAAAAAACTAAAAAAGCTTTGCTCAGTAACACTAGTAACTACTACTGAGTTCCAATTACTATTGGGACCTTTAGTTATTCTTCTCATGCAACTCAATGAGACCTCATCTTACGGAGTACATTGGACATCCTACCAAAAAAATAAAAAAATCATCACCAGGTTCAATATCATGCACTACTGTCTTGGTTAACCAAATTGTCCTCCATACATCCATGGATTAAGCACCTGAAGAGATAAGAAAACGACGACCCTTGAGTCACTTGCATTCGGGTCCTACAAATAACCACAACAAGTTCAATTATATTTTGTTCTTTTTTCTTTCTACAAACTACCAAAGTTTCCAGTTTATTACCAAGTGATGTAACTGAAAATAAGAAATTGTTATTTATCTAATATCTTACCATCGGCGGTCCTGCATAATTTGAATGTGGATTCGAATATAATCCCCATGGTTGGTATAAAGGCGCTTGTGTGGCATACATTGTTTGAGATTACCAAGTGATGTAATGAGACAAAATTGTAATTGATAGAAGGATGCTAAGCCACGTAATTTACTGCTGCAGTTACATCTTCTGCAGTTGGTGTTTATATTTTGGTTCTTATTTTTGCTACTGGAGGTCTGCCTCGTTTTTTTTCGGCATAGTAGGAATTGTCAAAGCATCTCCATCCCCTTCATTAGGTACACTTGCAACATTGGCCTTGCTCTTTGGGTTTCCATGTACATTTATCTTAAGAATGGTATAGACTTATTCATATCAAAAACTTCATTACATATGTTAGACATTTTTTCAAACAGTTAGTGAGCAATACACAATTTTTGAGCAAGACACAGTTTATACTCGATTGGAACGATTTTTGAATTGAATTACATAAACCCTAACAATTAAATAGAAAAACTTACATCAAATTAGTCATGCATTAACGAAAATTCTAACTCACCTTTCCTTTTGCGTTCAAAGATTCTCCATTTAATTCGTTTAGGAGCACCATTAGTTAGTTATCAATGGCGACTATGTTTTAGTCTTCTATCTAGTTCATGAGCAGCAAATGAATTTTCCCTCATAATTGATAAAAGAATCGGAAGAAAGTGAACTTTAAAAGAAAAATAACAATTCAATTTTCACAAACATTTGGGTTTCGCGCCCAAAAAATTTGGTTTCCGCCAAAATTTTGGGTCAAACACGATTAAATCGAGGACTGACGTGTTTCAATTTTTTCTGCCAGGTTGTCTCGCCATGTCATCTGGGCGCTGAGTGGGGTGTTGGATCGGACTTAGAGTAGCATTTCCGATTTTTCTTTTCTTTTTTTGAAGCATAAAGTTTGCTGCTTTTTGTGGTCCCAACACTTGATCTTCGAGTTAGCCAGTGGCTATAAATGTGCCACTAAGCATGCTGCAAATAGAGATTATCTTTGGAGGGAAGGGTTTTAGGTATAGCAGAGAAGACCAACCACTTGTTTTTCATGATTAATGTCCTTCAGATATTTTTCAAATCAACAAAAATATGTTGTTTCTGTTGTATGGCGATGTTAGAGTCACTATGTTTGTAGAAGTTGATATAATTGTCTTTTATGCAAAGTACTCAGTAAATGAATAATCTTAATAATTGAGTTTTGTTATAACCCCTGCTCACATCTGGTGTTAATGCAAAAAACCAAATCCATGTATAGCATAATTAAGAAACCAGAGGAGTAGCTTATCTTGATCCTTGATTGCATGTAGAATGCAGATAATTGACCTCCCTAAAGCTTATGTCTTCTGCTCAGTAGGATTAGCATACCTTTGCGAGGGAAAATGGATTGTAACTGATCCATCTTGCTCGAGTTTTACCACTTATTACCGATTTTAGTTTTTCGTTTTCTTCACGTCTCCAGGGTTTCTTATCGTTTTATGTGCTTACTGAACACTTTGTTGTCGATGGTAGAGTTTGGAAGATGATATTGTCAGCCAGGCAGTATTGAAGCTGGTAAGTCTGCAGGTCTGGAGTTGCCTGTTTCAGGTAGTGTAACTTTTTAATTTCAGTTAGTGAGGTGCAATTTTCTCTTCAAGTACGTTTACTTTGGAGTCTCGTACACCATACAATATTCCATTTTTGTATCCTATTTCTCCTATTCCCATTAATAGTTTTGAATACTTTAGATTGTTGAGCCTATATTCCAACACTCTTTTGCTATTGGAAATGCAAGGATAGTATGTAGTGTAATTTATCTTGTCGGCACGTGTGTAAATAGAAAGATTTCCTAGAAATAGATCACTTGATTCCCGAGAATTGTATGTAGTGTAATTTATCTTGTCAAGAATAGTATGTTCCAGCACAAATTTTGTCTGCGCTATACGAAATGGATCACTTGATTCATTTCCTGCCGATCCATCGTGAAACTCCTACTTTTGTTGATTTAGACTACTGATTAACAGATCCTTGCGACTGGTTGTAAAATATACTAAATGTTTTCGTTTTGCCAATCTGTCTGTAATTTCTCACGATTTCCCTCTTGGTATTATGCTCCTTGTTTTTGACATGGCTTACACTTTTTTTTTGGATCTTTTTATAACAAAGTAATGATTCTTGAGTTATCTTTGCCGTGCCTTATATTCTGCAGGTCGTGGATCTCCTTGCACCCTACCAGAAAGGAGGAAAGATGTTGTTATCTGGTGGTGCTGGCATTGGAAAGACTGTGCTCATGGTTTGTCTTTACAGATATACAGTCTAGAAACTCTTTTTTATGTTGCTTTTGTGTCTTGTGCATAATGTTATTTGCCTTTTGTGTTGTCAGGTTGTTTTCTCTGTTTTTGCTGGTGTTGGAGAACGTACTGGTGAAGCTAACGATCTTTACAGAGAAATGATTGATAGTGGTGTCATCAAGCTTGGAGACAAGCAGGTCTTGTTATCTTTTTAGTCTATAAGCTCTAATTCCATTTTTTAATGTTTATTCATGTTCATGTGGTGGTCATGTTTCTCAACTATGTTCTTCTGTATTTCAGGCTGAAAGCAAGTGTGCTCTTGTAGACGGTGAAATGAGCAAGCCCCATGGTGCTCGCGCTTGTGTTGGACTTCCAGGTCTGACTGTGGCTGAGCACATTAGAGATGCTGAGGGTCAGGATGTACTTCTCTTTATTGATAACATCTTCTGTTTCACTGTGATAAGTGTCTTTGTCACATGTTTGGAGTCTTTGGATTGTCTCGAGTTTGTTCTTTCCGACTTCCTCTTGTGCAGGCTAACTCTGAGGTGTCTGCCTTGCTTAGCCGCGCCCCATCTGCCGTTGGTTACCAACCAACTTTGGACTGATTTTGGAGGTCCGCAAGAGCGTGCCTCAATACCACTAAAAAGGGTTCCATCACATCCATCCAAGCTATTTGTCCCTGCTGATGATTTGACTGATCCAGCTCCTGGAACCACCTTTGCGCATCTTGATGCCACAACTGTGCTCTCTAGACAGGTGTGAAACAGATATTTATAAGGTTTCATGCACATGAGATTTGGGTTCTATACATTTTTGATAACATTCTCTATGTATTTGGCATAATTATTTGCTTGGTATCTACCCTGCCGTTGATCTCCTCGATTCTAATTCTTTTCTGCTTTCACCTCATATCTAGAAGAGGCACACTACACCACTGCTCCTAGTGTACAAAAGGTTCTTGAGAACTACAAGCATCTACAATTTTGGGAGTGGATGAGCTCAGTATAGATGACAAGTTGACAGTTGCTTGTGCTCGTAAAATTCAAAAATCCTTAGCCAGCCTTTCCATGTTGCTGAAGTCATCAGTGGTGCACCAGGAAAGCACTTGGAATTGAAAGAGGGCATCACCAGTTTCCAGGTAATAAACCTTGTCCGGCTAATAGTAACATTTCAATTGCATCATTATGAGAAGATTCATTTGTGTATGCTTATCTTTAGTTTATAACCGAGACCAATCCTTAACCAAAATCTTCTCCAGAATGGACCTATGTTAGAAGAAGGAAGAAAAATTTCTGGAAAGATTACCTCCAAATATCCGATCTTGAAAGTGAATGTCAAGTTATTGGCGTTGTGATGTTAGATTTAAGGAAGGATTGCTGTTGAGTCTTGGGTAATTTAATCTGATTGGTTCTAGGGGTAGCTCAACATTTTGGGGGAGAATATGGTTAGGACTATTTCTGTGGATGGTACCTAAGGTCTTATTAGAGGCTAGGGGTTCTTAACACTGGTTCACCTATCTTTAAATTTAGACTCATTTGGATTTGACTTATTTCAATCTGTTATGCCCATCAAAATTGACTCAAGTATGAAAATCTGTGATTTTTATCCATGTGTTCATCATGATTTTTATTTGGATATTATTTGATTGATTTGAGATGATGTTTGGGTGTGATTCTCCGATTTGGGGATTATATTTTTCAATTCATTGGTTGACTTCTTTCAGATTTGGACATAGAAAGGGTGAGCATTGGTTGTTTTACTAAGAGCATTTGATGGGTCAGATGATCCAAACCTAATGGGGTATACTCTTGGCAATTTGTGTATGATCCTTGATGTACTTAATTTTGATGATACATAGAAATGTTGTATTTGTTTCTTGCGAGTTTATGAGGTTGGTGATTTTTTTTTTTTTTTTGTATTGCTTTTCGATGTTAGGGGAAACAAATGTGTCAGTTTATCCATAATGCAGTTGTATAATTTACTTAATAACAATAATAATATCATTCATCATGTTTTATCTTTCTGATTCTTTTTTTCTTCTTTCTACAGCTGAATAGGTAGGTTGGTAGAAATGAATCATGAATGTTATTGGAGAGAGTATTGACGAGAAGGGCGATATCAGTAAGACTCTTAACAGAAGTTTGCTGTATTATCTTGCAATTTACTTTTTAGAGATGTGTATCATGTTGCCAGCCGACCTATCGGTAGGTAAGATAAGTTTGTACTAGCGTGTCAGATGTTTTCTAAGATTGTTTAAATTTTCCCCGGCTAGGTCATCTTAGTTATTCATTTCTGTGCCATTTAGAGCCCTGTGCATATGATGATTACTCTTTATGTTGACAAGATCCGTTTGGTAAATTCTCGAGTTTGTTCTTTCCAAATCACTTATCTATAGTAATATTCGTGGAGGCCTACTCTTGAGGTGTCTGCTTTTGCTTGGTCGTGTCCCATCTGCTGTTGCTTACCAACCAACTTTGGATACCAATCTTGGAGGTCTGCAAGAGCGTGTCACCACCACTTGGAAAGGGTTCCATCACATCTATTTATGTGCCTGCTGATGATTTGACTGATCCAGCTCCTGCATCTACCTTGCCGTTGATTCTACCAAGCTCAGAAATCTTACTATGATGACTATGGAAGTACTAAACCATGCTAGCTCCAAATTGACATTAAGGTTATTAAAGTGTGTGTAGGTTGTGTTTAATAAGATAATTTCAGCACCATACCTAATCTAACTGAGTTGGAACTAGTGCTTTGTTAAAAAAGGTGGATTCATAATTGAATACTTATTCATTCATTCTTAAAAGAAGACAAATATATAACAATTTTGTAAACATGGTATTAGTTTTGGCAATCGCACAAGATGATATTTCAACACATCTCGAACTATCATTTCAGTGGTTTTAAGTGTAAAAAATAATGGGGAAGAATGCCAGAAGGGTACCTTTCTCTTGATTAGCTGGTAGTGCACTGAGTGTCGCTTGAGCAAAATCGTGCAGGTAATGTGGTTGCTTGAATACTTTTACCTGAAAAAAGTGACATCCCAAGTTTCAAGTCCAGAACCATAAAAGATGACTTGGAAACCCAAATATTAGAATGCAGAATGGTTGAGAAAAAAGAAACCAACGGAAACAGAACATGAAGAAAAAAAAAACTAGCTAAATTGCCTAGTTTAATTGGGGGCCAAGGAATTTATTTGGGGGCCACACTAGATGATAAAATAGGTCTCCCAATAGCAATTTGGGTCACCCCTTATAAAAATATTTTTCTAAATGGCTAAAACGCCCCTAAGTGATTAGAGTTAAAATTTAATTAATTAATGATAATCTTACTTAATTAGAGTTTAACTCTATTTTTTTTCGGATTGTTTGTCTGCAATTTAGTCCTATTTTTTTTTTCCCAGATCAGTATGAAAAGTCGTCAAGGTATTGAATTTTTTCATCGACGACCCTAAACAGTCGTTAACTTTAAGACTGTAAACAGTGACGACTCTTAACTGTCGACGATTCATTAATGGCGGAAATGTACGACAGTTTAGAGTCGTCAAGAAAAAATCAATTCCCTTACGACCCTTTGAAAGGGTCGTTACTGTTTTATCACTTAAAGGACGACTGTAAACAGTCGTTAATGTTTTTGTAGTGTCGTTATACACAGTCGTTAGGCATTAAAAAGCGTCGTTAATGTACGACAGTTTAGAGTCGTCATATACATACTCAATTCCTTGACGACTCTAAACTGTCGTTAATGTCATACAAAGGGTCGTTAGTTGAAAAAAAAATTTTATTAAGGGTAGAACAGTATACTTACAGTCGAATTAATATGACCCGGAAAAAAATTGGGGTGTACATGGCCCCCAATTAATTTCCATGGCCCCTAATTAAACTAGGCTAAATTGGGGCCTATGCCAATTAATTGGGGCCTATATATTACTTCATTTAACTTATACACAATGATAAGGGGTGTCTAAATTTAAAGCAAACTACCAAAATTACCCTATAAAAATATTAATATTACTAAATTACTCCCATCAACTCTTAATAATAAACCTAAAACTAAAATCAGTTTTCATTTCAATTTCAAAAACCGATTCTTCATCTCTTCTACTTTTTTTTTTTTTTTTTTTGAAATCCAAAATCGACTAGTGATAACAATCCCGGAATTGTTGAAGTTATTCAAAAGAAAACGAAGGAAGTGTTCGAGGAAGCCGAAGCCTCTCGTATCGCAGAAGATGAGGAAATGGGTCGAATCAGGTACTTTTCTATCAATCCAATTCTTTAAACTAGGTTTTAGTAACATGCAATCGCTTAGAAATCAAAATTTTCCAGGTTTTACAGAATCAGATTATGTTAGTGTACAAGTAAACCGATTATGTTTAGAAACGGTTTATGTTCTTGCTCACATAAACCGATTATTCTTCATGTGAATAGGAATCGGAAAATGTTAGTGAATAAATAGCCCGATTCAGTTATGGTAGGGATAACCGTTGTTTCTGTAACTTTTTTTTGGTTAGAATCGGATTACATATGTGTTCACAAAAACCGATTGTGTAGCCTTTGAATTCTTATATGCTTAGTCAATAATCGGACTTTATATGTATACCGAGAAAACGGATTCCTGGAATCGGTTTACATTAGCACTTATAAAATCCGATTGTTGGTTTTATTATGTTTGAAATCGGACTTTATATGTATATCGAGTAAACCGATTGTATACCTTGACTTAGAAAAAATGCATTGTTGTTTGTCTCTTAACTCCGTATTCTACAGGAGAATACAAGGAAAACCAACAAAAGCAAGCCGAAAAGAAATATAAGAGGAAACATGACCTTGCTTCTCCCAGGAATTTGGGACCTCGTCGAAAAGACGGTCAAAATTTGAATATTGCTTCTCACCGAAGGGCCACGGGGAGTAAATCCAAAGGGATCAGTATCAATGACCCACCACCTCCAGCGGAGCAACCAACACGTGAAGAATCTGATTCTGATACACCTACTGAAAAAGAAGGTGGTGAGGAGGAGATGAGCGAGTGAAGAATAAACTGGTGGAAAGGAAGGTGGTGAAGGAGAAAGTGATGAGAGTGAAATTGATGAACAAGAAGGTGGGGATGAAAGTGATGAAGAAGAAGGTGAGTAGCAAGTTGATGAAGAGATATGAGAAGTTCAAGAACAAGTGCAAGAAAAAGTCCAAGGAGGAGATGCTCAAGAACAAGGTAAGATAAATGGTAAGAATAAAGATGTTCCAAAGAAGAAGAAAGGTGACCACATGCCCGACCCGCTGAAGATGTTCCCTCGCGTCCCTAAGGATTGTGTTTACGGGTTACCAGGTGATGGAGGACACATGTTATGGGGGTACAAAGATAGTTGGGTCGCTGTCGTTTTCCATACCATAGTAAGTACCACCTGGTTTGTTTTGTTTTATTAGGATCACAGGGATGCCATTCGTCATATGAAGTCAGGAACGTCAGTGAGTATGATGAGGAAATGGCAACTGCAAGCAATGGAATAAACTGTTGTTGAAGTTTAGGAAGTAATCGATATAGTCAATTCTACGGGGTTGGTACCTGCGGTCGAAAATTTGGACTTTGGTTACGACAAACCTCTTTGTTCCGCCTTTGCCGAGAGATATTACGGTGAAACGGATACTTTGCATTTTTCGTTTGGAGAAATGACGATAACTCCAAATGATGTGAAGTTCATTACTGGGCTAAGAAAAAAGGTAAATTCGTGAAGCACGCTGATTACGCGCAAGAGCTTGAGTGGGACAAAATTTACGCGTTCACCAAGGCTGTGTTCCAATGGGATGAGGAGAGGACCAAGTCATATATGCTAGTAGTAAAGTCAAATCAGAGGATATTCCATCTATCGAAGCTGAGGGATAACTTCATGGGAAACAAAAAATCTTCGTGCTGAGGGAAAAGAGGTGACGCCGAAACGTATCATCGCCATGGCTAATGCGTATGTCCTCTACGTCGTTTCTGGTTCCCGTGTGAGTGCCAAATTTATCCAGATATTGCAATCATTTTACATGATTCATGAATACTCTTGGGGCACTACCATCCTTGCACACTCGTTGAACGAGTTGAGAAAGGCTTTTAGGGCTTGAAGGAACCAAATCGGGGGGAATATGGCTTTTCAGCAGGCGTGGATATATGTGTACTTCCCAATATTTGCTCAAAGGGATTTTGAGAACAAGGATGGACCACCAGTATTATGGAGACAAGTACACCTACATAAGTAAGCCGAAGAACCAAAATAAGGGTTATCTGAAGTTGAGACGCCAGTTGGACAACTTGACAACGACAGATGTTGTTTTTTATCCTTACACGGAGTATTTGGCTAAAGGAAAAGGAAAGAAGGTTGGGTGCAGAGAGTAAAGTGAGTATTTTGGGCCTTTATTTCACCCAATAGGATATGTAATGTACAACCCGACGAGAATCGCAAGACAACGCGGTTACGTACAAAAAATCCCAAAGGAGCACAAGATGTTCAAAATCAATGAGAAAAAAACGAAATCATATGATAATAATATTGACATTGTTCACAAGCCTTTACCATCATGTGATTATTGGGAAGACATAGCATTTCACAGATATCCTTTGGATGGTCCATCTCGAACAGACGATTATCCAATTTCGGGTTACATGCCGTGGTACCTCAATGTTTCGCATACTCGAGTGATACAAGTAGATGAAAGGACCAAGATAGAGGACAATGATACGGCTATCGAATGCTTGGTGCATATTTTTACTCAATTACGGTTTTGTTAATGTTATTAGCACTTTTTGTTGAATGTTTGTTCTTTAAAATGGGAACAGAGAAGCCGAGTCGGGTACTTGATAACCCAAGCAAAGATACAAATCAAGATGGGAAGAATGTTAAGGCCAATGAAAATATGATTGATGAATTAAACAGTCTTGAAGATGTAGAAGCTGGTGCAAAGTTTGAAGGTGTCTGAAGGTGCATCGATCAGCGCCCAAAAAAGATGTCTGAAGGTGCATCGAGCAGCGCACAACTTGCTAAACGAGGATGTGGTGGACATGGTAGTGGTGGGGAAGTTCATGAATGAATGGTTATATTCATGTTTAACTATGGATAATTATGGAGTCAAAACTTATGTCTTGTCTTAAACTTATGTCGAATTATGTTTGGTTATATTCCTAGTTTATGAATGACTTAATCTGGTTTCTTTTGAAAATTGTTGGTGTTTGTCTAAGACGCAATAAAATAACCAACTACAATGTGTGTGAAAAAATACAGGATTCTGGCATTTTTTTCAGTCAGAATCGGTTTACATTTACCTATATGTAATCTGATTCTGACAGTTTCCCAGAGGTTCAGTTTCAGAATAGGTTTACATGTACCTTTATGAAATCCGATTGCCATGAAGAAAAGTCTTGTAACTTCTGCTGCTTAGAATCGGCTTACATGTACCTTTGTAAAATCCGATTGTCATGAAGAAAATTCCTGTAACTTCTGTTGCTTAGAATCGGTTTACATGTGCTTTTGTGAAATCCGATTATCATGAAGAAAAGTCATGTAACTTCTGTTGCTTAGAATCGGTTTACATGTACCTTTGTGAAATCCGATTGTCATGAAGAAAAGTCATGTAACTTCTGTTTCTTAGAATCAGTTTACATGTACCTTTGTGAAATCCGATTGTCATGAAGAAAAGTCATGTAACTTTATTTTGCCAAGAATCGGATTACAGGTGCATTACAAAATCCCGATTAATGAGAGGCACAATTTTTATGTTTTTGCAAGGAAATAATCGGACTATGTAGACATACCTAAACTCCAATTGTTTGATTTGAATTTGAAAAAAATAGTCGTTGAGTCCTTATCTATTTAAGGACAGCCTCTTTCAGCCACTCCCATATCACACACTTAGCCTAGAAAATGGAATGGAAACCATATGAAGATTTGTGTCTTGTTAAATCATTTGCTAATACGTTCCGTGAACGTCCGAATGAAATATATTCAATGTTTTGGAAGAGAGTTAAAGAGTTCTTTTACGGGTGTACCGCGAATCCCAATAACCGCAAATGGAGAGACTTGGCATTTCGATTCCAATACATTAAAGGTGCAATGTGAGAGTACGTAAAAATTAGAAATATGGTGTACGACTATCATCCATGAGTTCCTCTTAGGGAAAAAGTGAGTAATGCGATCATTCTTATACCTATGTCAAAATTTCACATACTAACATTTAAGAATTCATTGAATTTCAGCTGGAACGTTTCAACGGGCTGTGGAGAATCCGGAATGGGGAAACTAATTTCATTTGCCACAAAGAATATACGACGTTGTACAGACGTGCTCGGAGTTTCATTGACGAGAATTTGATGTATCAAATTCTAGAATTCCCATATTGAATCCTATATATGTAGTGCGCTAATTTCGTAAACTATGTAATCAATATTTTGTTTCCGAAAGTAAGGCATAATCGGATTATAAGGACTTATGTAAACACCGGTTTTAGGAATCGGTTTATGTGTGTATTAATTAAACTCTGATTCTGGGTTTACATCGTCATTCGGCATAAAATCAACCCAGAATCGGTTTACAAAATCACTAACATCAACCGATTCTGGATCGAGTCTTTTGAAAACAAATTAAAAATTTTACAAGTGTTGATTGTGCATTAATGAAAGTTAATTTCAGGATTAACTTGATTAAATATTATCTAATTATCCGAATTAACACTAAATTAACAAGGGCATATTAGGCATTAACATAAAAAGTGGATAAGGGGTTTTTATGAATTATTTCTTAATGACCCTATTTTTTTCATGTATCTATAGGCCCCAATTTAGCCAAGGAAAAAAAGCATAGTGCTCAATATTATATGGGATCTTAACTAGAAGTATGATTGATTTCCCAAAATCTTCCGAAAATGGTCAATCCGCGAAAATCTTCCAAAAGTAGGATTTAGACCAGTCTTGGGACATATATGCCATAGGATTTTATGGAAATACATTTTTTTGTCTTGTCCGTACATGTGATATCTACACATCGGATTTTTTATTATTACTTTTTTGTTTTTATATAATATTATTGTAAGTTTATTTTTGACTGTGACCCCACCATTTTTTATTGATGCCACATGGATGTGTGAATATTTCATGTAAAGATATGTAGAAATCCAGAATCTAGGAATAATATTATGTTTGATAAGTATAGACATCCATGTTTCAAACTTCTACACATCAGACACTATTCATAATTAACAAAAAGATTAATCATAATTACATAAAGATTATACGGTATTGTACAAGAATTATAGGACTGTACAAGAATTATACGGGATTAAAGAAGCGTTATTAGGCTAATAATGAACAATAATTTATTACTAATCATCCTTGATGTGCAGATGATCTTTGATTTCATATTTTCACTTCAATATCTTCGACTTCAGCTCTCCCAGAGAGCTAATTCATTTTCTTCCACATAACACACCACACACATTCGGAAGACTTTTATCTTTCTTATTATTCCTCTCCCTTTTTTCCTAAAGTGAAGCTCATCTATAAGATCCACATATCAGGTATGGGAAATCCGTTTTTTAGAAATCAAAATAATGTTTGATTTTGTAAACCCTATAAATTTGAGTTCTAATCCTTTTAGATTTTCATCTCCATGTGGATCGAAAATATGTTCTGATTGGAAATTAGAGTTCTCCATGTAGATAGAAAATAAGTCCTGTTAGGTTATGATATAGTTGATTATGATATTTTGTAGATATCAATTTTGCTTCAACAAATGATGATAATGTAAAATTGGATAGAAATTTTCATTTTGATCTCATGAAATAGGTTTCAAATAGGGGTTAATAGGCAATTTCTTAGTGGGTTGGATACAAATTCTGATTGTGAATGCTATTGTTCGATTTTGGTAGTGCGGTTTTTAAAGATGATTTAAGCATAAGAGTTAGATTAACATCATTGTGGATCAGCATGTTAGATAGGCTTCTGAAATGTCAATCTCAATGTGTAAGCATTATTCAGCAGTAGTGAGAAAATGAATTTGGGTTATCTTTAGTTCACAATGAAATTTTGTTGAAGTAGTTATTCAACACCCTTTTTGTTGTACCCTTTCTTGTAATTTCTATTGAAGTAGTTATTAAAGACATATCTACTTATTCAGTGGAGGCCCTTATTGGGGTACTAGTCTCATAATTTGGAGTGGCACCGGGAAAAAAGAAGAGTGTACAAACTTTTGTTTTTAGTGCCATTAGAAAGACCAATTCATTGAATTTGCGCTCCTTCGATACAATTTTCACTTTTCTACTGTATATTCAGATATTGTAAAGGTGATCAATGAGTTTTTATATGTTTCAGTTGCAGGTGGTTTTGTTTGATGCCTGATATGAAAGTACATGTTCACTACAATGGTGATTGGGTACAAAAAAAAGGAATTGATACATATACCTGGGTTCATTTACAATTATGGTTTTCCAGGGAATGTTTACTCCAGAGGATATGAAGAAGAAAGTACCGGGTGTACACGATTTTGAACATGGACCTGATTTCGAAGTCTATGGTCTGAACTGTTGAAGTTACAGGGTGTAGACAACAAATATTTATTACCGGACAAGAAACCTTGAACTCTTATTTTGAGGAAGCACCAAAAGTTCCATCTTTTTTCGTAATAGCATCTCGGAAAGAGGCATCTCAGAAACTAACAATAGATCGTACTCCTGGAACTCCTTTTACCAGTAATGTTAGTCAAGTGTGTTCAAATGGAACACACCTTTAACCCCATTAGACCATATCAGCGGTAACAAAGTGAATTCCTCGGTTAATGATAACTCCAGCATTGTACGGCACTGACCAAGTCACACTGATAGTGGTAATAACTTTATCTTCTTCTCCCTCTAATTTTCATATTATTATCATTTCCAAATCTCTGTATCCCATCCTGTGGATCTTAGTATACTTTCCTTGTAAATAACGCTCGTAACTTTGTTATGTTGCTTAGGCAACACATCACAAAGGGGAATCGATCCTTGTATGAGGTGCAACAATGTTTATGGAAAAAATGGGAACCGATCCTGTGGACATGTGCAACACGTTTTTAGGAAAAGGGGAACCGATCATATGGATATATGAAACACATACAAGTTAGATACCATATATATGTTGGGAACCGATCTTAGTACCTATTCAACCGAATTTTGGAAAGCTAGTGTGACTATGCACATCACTCACATGGAGGTACAACCGAAACTTGTCTTGGTAGAACCGTTAAACCCATGATTTTTGATTGAGTGTTCTTGATCAATCACATAGTTCTTGAAAGTCAGATGAACCAATTATAAACTTGTTTGGAAGTGTGGAAAATCGGTTTCAAGGTTGTAAATATGAAAGAGGAATTACAAAGTAAGGATTTAGACACACTTTGAACACCTGCTGTAATGCTTATCTTTTATTGTTCAAAGTTATTCCTTAATAGCTAAAGGAATAAAATCCCAGGATCGAAATTAAATAAGTAAAAATATTTTATTTAAGGTTTTTAATTTTATACACTACAACAAAACACACATTTAGTGACAAAATTTTGTGAGACCAACAAAATTTTGTCTACAAATCTAGTGTTTAGGGAGGAATATTTTTTTGTCACCATATATATTTTTTTCGCAACAAACGGTAAATTTAGTCTTTAAAGTTGTCATTGAAATTTTTTGTGACCAAATATGGTGACCAATCCTGTCTCTGTCTCTAAATACATTTTTTGTGACCAAATATAACGACCAATCCTGTCTCTGTCTATAAATATTTCTTTGTGACGAATTATTTCCATCACAGAATTGGTTTCTAGCGACAAAGGAAAATTATAGTTTCCAAACATATTATTGCTAACAATCCAAGACTTTTGTCCCTGAATGTATCTTACACTGACAAAATTACTTTGTTGCTAGAATGAATGCCCGTCAAATAAGGATTTTTCCGCTAGAAATATTAGTATCCAAACAAATTGTTGTCGCAAATGGATTTTTTTCTACCGACGGAAAAAAGATTTGGTCTCCGAAAAACCTATTGACGACAACGTGTAACTTTTGTCCCTATATCTATTTATGCAGACAACAATTACTTCGTCTGAAAAAACTATTGCTGACAACGTGTGACTTTTGTCCCTATATATATTTATGTAGACAAAAATTAATTCGTCATCTAAATGAATACGAAGCAAATATTAAATTTTTTCATTAAAAATTTGCTAGTGGCAAGACAAATTGTGGTATGAAAATACGAATATTTCGTGATTCAAACTATGACCGTGTCACTAAGAACCCCTGCACTATGAACGAAACCAACAAAGAAGATAACTAGTATTTGAGAACATTCTGTGAAAAGTTCAAAGTAATTGACATAAGAAAAATGCATGAAATGAGTGTTAATGTATGGAGGTCTTAAATAGTGAATGAGACATCAGCATATAGACATAAATGAAACTTTATATACATATTCCGAATGGGGCTTTAATAATTAGTACAACTACCGTATGAAGGTAATACTTGTGAAAAGCCATAGTCATATCGAAAAATCTGTCCCAAGTTGTTTTAAGGATTTTGACCAATGCATACCATTTCAGTGTAAATATGTTATCCAACATAAAACTTGGAGTATATGCATTGGGTCCAGAATTCGATCAAGAATTCCAGGAAAAAAGCAGCGAAAAAAATGGTATAATCTAAATTTCATACCCGCTATCATCAACCTCATCGAGTCATACAAGGATGAGAAAAAACTATTTCAAGGGCCTGCGTTTTGTCAATGTTTTCTCCTGGAAGATGATACAAAACAATACAGATGAATAATTAGTTAAAAGCTAAACGATTAATGATACCCAAATGAGAGAACCCTTGTTCAATAACGCAAATAAAATAGCCTACAAGTTTATCCTTTCACCCTAAAGTGGATCATAAATAATCTAAATAAGAAATACAAGCTAATGGAAAAGGGAATTAAAATCTCAAACAATATTTACGGCTTTGTTCTGTAGACAGCCTCCTCTTGAGTTTTTCTAGACTGATACTTCTATAAGTGGTGCAAAAATATCCAATCTGGACCGAGCAAATAGGGTGTACTTGCGACCCAATCCAACACCAAATCTAGTTTCAAAATTCAAGCCACTACCAAGTCCAGCCACTTCCCATTCTCTAAAATTATGAATTTCACCCAGACCAAGGCTTGTCAAATACCCATACACCCATACAATTAGTACCCCAAGCTCAGTTATATGATTTCTAAAAATAGCCCCACAGAAAACCCATTCATCTAGCACATTTTAGACAGTGGTTACTAAAGAATGACCACCAGTGAGCTCAGTTTCATCTCCATGATCGGCTAATAACCTTCCTCCACTGATCAAAGAGTAAATCAGTTACCCCAAATAAACCCAATCCAGCTGACATACGGTCCTTACTTCGTTGCTGCAATTTCATTTTTCAATTGAGATCAAGAACTCAATTTCAGAAGCATGAAAATCAATTCATCCAACATAAACCCCTAACTTTGCCACCACCAATCACCTCTTGTTTTAAACCAAGAGTTCACAGTGACATTTGCCTTGTGTTTTTGTTCATGCGGCAAATTGAATAATACAACGTTCACATACGTTTATGACTATGTAAAACTGATAGTTTTTCCATGAAAAGAACATTAAAGAAAACATACTAATTTATTTTCCTATGACTTTAACATCTAGAGTCCCTTGTATGTTGGGTTTTGGTTAAAGTTTAAAATTTGAATTAACCTAGTTGGGTTTTGGTTAATTGCATGTTTTGATTTGACCTAATTTCTAACACCAAATTGGTTAAGTTAAGCAATAATGAGTGACTTAAAAATATCCTGATTATGAATTCGCTTTTTTGTCTTCTAGCAAAACAAAAAAAAAATCAATTTTTTGTTTGTTTTTTCTCCATGTGTTGTGTTTCTAGACATTAGATTTATTGGTAAAGATGGTATAGGTGATTTTGTTGGCACTTTATGATTCGTAGATTTTAGTTTTAGAAAAGAAAAAAACATATTGTCCTTCGATTTTGATTATAGATTAACTGGAAAATCTATTATTATACCGAATGTTTCTTATTATTAGGGGATGATGGAAAGCTATCATCCATGTTGCCACCAACTTCTGAGCGCCAAGATCCCATAACGTTTCACCTAAATTTCACATTCCAGAAGCAAAGCGCATGTTTCGCTCACTGTGCCTCATAGGACTACCAGGTCCAACATGAGAGTTGGGTAGAATTTTCACATCTCCATGGCCGTTTTTAGTAGAATAGGATTAATCAAGGAGTTAGATAGTGTGACACATTCAAGTCCAATAATCAATTAATAAAGGAATTTTACACGATATTCTTTCCAAAAAAAGAGAGATATTTTGTCTCACTTTTAACGAGAAATTTCAGCAAATTCCCATACATATCGCTCTACACTCTCACCTAATTTATTAAGAGATAAATTTGTTCCTAAATATACACGAAAAAAACTTAATATTAGTGTGACCATGTTTGTGGGAGAAAATTACTTCTGTAGGTTTAGGTAATTTTTGGTGTGTGTGGATGAGAAGTGAATTTAAACCTTCAACAAATGTGCTGCACGATGAGCACTTTTGATTCGAGAGATAATATGTACAATTCTGGCCTAAACCGAAGACACGGCCGTTCCAGATTTGTTTCGGTCACAGGTGAAGGATGTGAGGTTGATCTTAGGGAGTGAAGCGAAGAAGTTGTTGAGAGTATGAAGGTGAAGGCTATTTGATGACTTGTTAACAGAAGGTTGAGCAGGCTAGCAAATGTTGCAGGCAAGCTCTGGGTGTTGAATACGATGGTATTAACACTTGGTTTTTCTGTGTTTGTTTGGACTTGCCTTGTTGGAAATAGGGAGGAGAACCTATTTATACAAGTCATTAAGCCTTCTTTAAGTCTCTCGTGGGAAGTGGAGGAAATTGAGTGAGGGAATAGTGGAGTTGTGTGTGAGTGTCACACGATCAGAAATGTCTACTTCTCCCATCTTCACTTAACCGCCCATGTCTTCCTGACACGTTCTTGTGATGGCGCGTTGCATGCTGCACGCTGTAAACCGCCAGACCAATACCCCAGTAAGCATCCCCCAGTTTGTGACATGATTAATGTCTCAAGTGTGTGGATCATGGGACCCACAGAAAATAGAGTAGAGTGAATCGTGAACTAGGTACAACATCACATGCATCTATCTTCAGGTGACCGTTGGAGGCTGCGTAGGAATGTCAAGCCTTGGTCGGTCACCCTGTGAAGAAGAGTGGCGGATGGTGACCACAATGATACCTTGTTTGCTGGTTGATTCGCACTCTAGGTCATTCGTCCAAGCTATCAAAGTTGGACGGACGAGATGGGTTGCAACCCTACTTGCGATCATTGGATGGGAGGCGCGCATGCTGCCTCTTTCAACCCAAACGTTTGCATGATAAGGGAGTTTCTATGGAGGGACCGATTGGCCCTGCATGGAGGTGGTACAATGGTGTTAACGCCCATCCCTTCTTGACTCGCAAAGATTTGATATAAGCCACTCAATTTAGATGGCAAAGACTAGTGGTCGAGATTAGAACTTATGGAGGGGCTGTGACATGCCACCTTTGGGCACGCGTACCGAGGAACTTGACCACTCCCGGTCTTGGACGATCAGCTAGGCGTGAATATGGGCCCACGGTGGTCATGCTAGCATATTTGACTTCCATCCAAGCCTGCGAAGATGGATGTATGAGATGATTCTACGACATATGGTGCCGCAAACCCTAATTAGGGTTTTGGACCGACCACTTTGGGCGACCTATTTGAGAGTTGCGTGCCTCCTTTGGGGAGGCTGGCCACGCATGTAGAAACCTTGGTTGACGGTGAGAATGTACATACTTGCTCCATGGATCTGGGCGCGATCTAAATCATCCAACTATGCCTGCGAAGTTGGATGGTCGTGATCGTTTTGGATCTTCTCAACCTGCTAAGGCGTCAAACTAGCCTTATTTGGGAAATTGTATCTTGCACCACGGCTTGCCTATGAGGGAGTCAATCATGCAGGTGGAAAGTGGGCCCGCCAACGGTGCACCATCACTTTACGGCGTGTTTAAAGTGTGATATAAGCCGTCCAACTATGCCTGCGAAGTTGGACGCTCACGATCAATAGAAGCCCTTGGCCGCGCGACATGCCTTTTTTGGCCGAACGGTTTGGGACAACCAATTGTAGTTGGTCTTATCCGACGGGTTATGTGTGAAGGTGGGTCTACGGTGATCATGCCGGCATGCTCTGGACCCCCTGAATCTATATATATACCCTCCATCTATGCCTGCGAAGATGGATGGTTGAGATTTTTTTGCGACACATGTAATATGCCGCTATTTGTTTTGAGCAGGTGAGACTAACATGGGTAGTCTTGCATGTGTTCAACGAGGCTAATATAACCCGTCGTCAGGTAGCCTACGGGTGTTTGCATGTCGAACACAAGGCTTTAATTAAAGCATTATTAGTAATGTTGTATACCTACAAAAAACCGGGATGGTTGCTACATGCTCCGTTCTGGGTATATTAAATTCACAGGATGGTTGCACATGCTTTGGTGAATTAATAAAGTGAGAAGTATTCGTCATTTGTATGGTTTTATCCTTTGCAGGATGTCAGCCTATTAAATTAGCTTCATCCTTTGCAGGGTGGCAGCATATTAAATTTGGTTTTAAAATTTTAGCCCTAAACTAAAATCCACCATCAACAGACCCATTCAAGTCCAATAATCAATCAATAAAGAAATTTTACACGATATTCTTTAAAAAAAATAATAAAAAAATTGTCTCACTTTTAACGAGAAATTTAAGCAACTTCCCATACATATCGCTCCATACTCTCACCTAATTTATTAAGAAATAAATTTGTTCCTAAAAATACACGGAAAAAACTCAATATTAGTGTGACCCATTCAAGTCCAATAATCAATCAATAAATGAATTTTACACGATATTCTTTCCAAAAAAAGAGAGATATTTTTTCTCACTTTTAAAGAGAAATTTCAGCAACTTCCCATACTTATCGCTCCACACTCTCTCCAAATTTATTAAGAGATAAATTTGTTCCTAAAAATACACGGAAAAAATTCAATATTAGTTGACACATACTCTTTATACTATTCTAAAAATCGGGAAACATACAAATCCTAATAAGAAAATATCTCACTGGATTTTCTTTTTTTGTTTTCAAGGGTCGTTTTCAAGGAGAAGAAGGAACCGAAGAATGACGTCTAAGATATTACTAGCATAATTATAACTAGTTATTATAATTATACTTATTTTAGATATGGGCTAATGATTTTATTATTGTTCTAGAAACGACCGATAACTTTCTCAAATAGGGGCCAAATTTTTTACACGGGGTCGAGGTCATTCATTAAACGACTGATAACTTTCTATCACTTGTAATTTATACTTTTGATTACAACTTACGAGCCTCTCTTTGATGTGGAACAGATTTTTTTCTCGGAATAACCCATAATTTTCGAGGTTTATAAAGATCTATATGCTAGCAGGGATCACATATGGTTTAAATACGAAGACCAGATAAAATTTGTAAGCAACATAAAGACATATGATCTTGATTTTTGTCTAGTTATTTATCTTTAATTATGTCATTTACCTGTAAACTAAAATTTAATTTTTATAAATGATAAGATGATTCATCTCCAACAAGAAAGCATTATTGAAGAATAGCAAAGATATGATATTAACGATGTGGTTCTTGGAAGAAGATTCAAAAGAAGAGACATGAGCATTATGCCTTCCAGAGATTTGGTTGAAAACCTAGAAAGTAAAATCCGGAAGATGCAACAATATTACGAATTATTCCAACAAGAAATATCGATTCAAATGTTGAACCTGGATGAATAGTTCAAGTTATGAATATATATTTTCAAGTTTTTAGTGTTTAGAACTAGACGGATTTCAATTTATGCTAGTTTTATTGTTTTTAGGTTGTTTTCCATAGTAATGGTAATCTCACATTTAAATATTTTATTTAATAAAACTTAAATATTTTGTGCTCCATATATATTTGTTATGATTTTATGATTGTAATAATAATATAAAAAAGAATTAGAATTTTTGTTATTATTTTCGTTTGTGGTTCATAACAAGCTTGTAGAGACGAATAATTTTGTCTTTGAAACTCTCTTCTAAGGAAAACAAGTAGTTCTTAATAAAGTATTTAGAGAATAAAAAAACCTCTTTAATGAAGATATCTGAGAAATTCATTTTCTAAGGCAAAATTAATTGTCATTGATTATGATATTTAGAGGCGATTTTTTAGAGAGAAAGCATTTGTCTTTGAAAAAAGCATTTTGAAGTAAAGTGAGTTGTCATAGATGGAATATATAGGGACAAAACATGTTGCTTTTGGAGGCAAAAAAAAATTGTATTTGAAAGTTCGTTTTGAAGGCAAAATGAATTGTCTTTAATAATAAATTTAGAAACAAAAATAAATATTTTGGAGAGGAGGAATTTGTCTCTGAAAATTCTTTCTAAGGCAAGAATTTTGGTCACTAAAAATATATTTAGAGACGAACAAGTTAGTCCTCAAAATTTGATATTTAGGGGCTATTGATTTTTCCTCTGATTAAATTAATTAGAGATAAAAAAAATTGTTTCAAATAATATACTATTAAAGACAAATTAAATTGACACAAAACTTTCGCCTCTGAGACAATTTTTTTGGTCTTAAATACTCATCATTAAAGACAAATCAAATTGACACAAAATTTTCGTTTTTGAGACAACTTTATTGATCTTAAATAGTTATCATTAAAGACAAATTAAATTGACACAAAACTTTCATTTTTGAGACAATTTAATTGGTCTTAAATATTTATCATTAAAGACAAATTACTTTGTCCTGGAATTTACATTTTTGCGACAAAAATCTTGCTCGCAATAAAATACCTTTCGGTGTCGAATTTTTCCGTCATTAAAATAACTTTCGCAGACAATTTTATTTCGTTGGTGAAAGAGACTTTTGTTGACTATAATTATTTAGTTGTTAATTAATTTTTCTTGTGACCGTGTAATTTTGTCGCGAAATACTTTCCCAGACGGGGTATTTGAGACAACTTCGTGACAGAAAAAAATTCATCTCAAAAAATATTTCGAGACAAAAATAGGGGATTTCCTGACAAAGCTTTTTGACACTAAATCCCCATTTTCTTGTAGTGATATATGGAAAATAAGAATTAGTAATGTGCATTTACTAGTTAGAGATTTTCCAAGGAGATTTTCGGTCAATATTTTGGACAGAGCATTTCCAGGAATTATGGAAACCGAATTTGGAACGTATTGTATATCTTGAGAATATTTTCGGTTTTGGAAATTCCTTGGTGTCCAAACTTCCTTGTTTATAAATATTTGAAGTTTGCATTTCGGGCAAACTAATCCTTCGTGGAAGCAAACTTCCTCAGTTATTTTGTTACTAGTGAAGCCGCCTATTCGGAGAGGAGAGTAACCTAATTAGGAGAAATCTCTTACGGTCGCTCAGTTTAAAGTCTTGTTTGGATTGAGAATCTCTATTAGTACCGTTGGTGGGAAACTAGATAATTTTGGTGTATCTTGTATTTTCGATTGATTTGATTGACTAACGGTAGTTGAACTTTGATTGCACTTAGTTTGTTTATGCTTGAGAATCTTCTCTTCTGATATAAGATTCACTCAAACTAGATCGAAGTTTCGACAGGGATCTTCAGACTGTTATTAGTGTTAAAGACGAGCAAACTCCGTTCTGTGCATGATTGATCACAAGTGATTCAAGTTGTTGCGTGGAGGCGTTTATTGAAGATTTATGAAGATTTTAAGACAAAGAAGATATTGAATATTTCTGACTTGGGTTTATAATCTTTGGTGTGCAGTCGATTATATTGTAAACTGGTATTAGAGCAGTCGATTATACCAGTTTAGGGGTTAATTTGTGTGATCTACACTACAATTGGTTCTCTGGAACAACTATTGGTATTAGATTGAAGAGAATAAGATGAGGCAATATAAGAATTAGAGATGAGAAGAGAAGTTAGGGTTGAGAGGGAGCAGAGATGAGATACAGAAGAACTCAATAATTTATTTCATTATTCTATTCCCCTTTTCAATACAACAAGGTTACCCTTATATCCCCAGATACAACTCTCACAAACCACATGCACATCACGAACTACACACACGAGTTAGTAACTACTACTACTAATAACACCCAACGCCATATCCTATAACCTAGCCCGCAATGGCTACCCTTAACTATAATGGATAACCCCCATTGGGACATGAAAAAAACCCACCTCTTCAAATCATCCTTGTCCTCAAGGATGTAAAATGTGAAATGACCTCAGGTATACGAGGTGTAGGTAATATCGGATAACGAAAGGCATAATTTTTGCAGCTATTTCTTGAATACAGCAGGAGATGTGAACGTAACTTCAATAAGCTTCAAATCAAAGCCCACATACCATGGGTCTCCATCATGTGATCCACATGCTCCATACTTGGACATAATTCCTACTGCAATACTAACCAATGAGGCACCTCTTCTTGTGCTTATATCTCCAAAGTTAAAAACCTCAGTAGCTTCAGAAGTCTCGACTTGTTAAGAATGTACAGAACTCTCACTGTCCATCCTTATTTCCGTTGACCTCAGGGTACACAAGGGATGGACTTCTCCACTACTTGTTGTGGCATGACATACATGTAGGTAAATAAACACGTGGAGCTTGTGTATATCGATTGTGATGATGCAAATATAAGCAGAATATATAAATATCAAAAATAGAACTTCACTCTGTATTGGTATGTTGCTCTCAATAATGAGGATCTTCCATAGCTTTTGGTGTTATTCGCGAGCAATTAGGCCCTAAACAAAACTCGACCCATTCCCTCTTTCATAACCAACAATACATGGAACTGTAATGCACTTTATTACCTCCGATTGAGTCTTTAATATACTTCCCTGCTCATTACATTCACCCCCATCATCATCTAATCAGTAAAATGAACTTGGTGTTAATTTGTTATGATACCTTTCCCATGTAACCAAGAATAAATCCGTAAAATATTCACTAAAAACTTTATTAAATCCGGTGAAGACTAGTTGTGATTCTCCATCAATAACTTGTGAAGACAATCTTGTTGTGATTCTCCATCAGTAACTTTTGAAGACAATCTTATTTTACTGACATTTCTGCTTCTACTTGTGAAACCTTATTTGTTGCAGAAGCCATGGTAGCAGTCCGAGAATCGACTGCTCTGATAACACAAATAATCTTTGGTGTGCAGTCGATTATACCAGTCGATTAATTACTTATATCAGTAAAAGAAGATCTAACTGTAATCAGTTTATCCTTGTGGTATATTATATCGATTAGTTGTGTAGATATGCATCAATACAATTATTTGTGATTAAAAGTATTGATTGCAAAATCTTAACAATTAACTTTGGTGGTTGAGAATAAAATAGATCTAAGGACCTGACGAAGGAGTTTATTGAGATAAAGCCTTTGTCGAACTCATATCACTTGGTTGAAGAGAGTTTCCACCAAACAGATTTGTTGTTCCTTTACTATTTGGAATACGAACTAAAGGAATTGTTCCAAGTACGTGACTTATTTATAGGTAGGAGGCGTGGGAATACAGACGGAACTAGGTTAACTATAGATTTAGTTGCTTGGTCTCAACTATACGAAGTTGGTTTGATTTTGTATAGCGGCTTGATCCTGACAGTATTCAGTTCTGGAAAAGGTCCCGGGGTTTTTCTGCATCTGCTTGTTCATGAAGTATCTCTATGGAAATTTCATTAGGATCCCACTAGTTTTCGTACCTTTGCCAATTTATATTGACTAAAAGGGGGAGAATTAATGTGTAGTTCATACTACAAATACATATGGTTTACAGATCATTATGTAATTGGGAGTGATTTTCATTGTGAGATGAAGTATTGACTAATGGGGAGTGATACGTATCACCATAGTATTATTTTAAAAGTTATGATGTAATTGGACTTTGATGCTGTGTAATAATACTATGACACTGTATAAAAATGATTGAGAGTGACTGTTTTCCTATTGTTATGGCTACGGATCTTCAACAACAATGATTCTTTGTTGAACACGATCAGAATCACTGGAGTACTTTGAAGTGATGAAGATTTCGAGTAATGTTGAAGAACCAAGGATATCAAGAATTTGGACGAGAAGATACAAAGTTTATTTATTTTGTAATCCATATGTATTGATAGTTTTATCACTAAAATTTACAAAGGTGGAGATTGTTAGAGCACTGCTCGGTCCAACTCGCAAGCATTGCTATCTCAAGCTTGTTTGTCAATTTTAGCCGCCAAAACTATAAATCTTGATTTCTAGTCTACTTATAGCTATGTCTTGGATTCATATAAATAGTGTAGTTGAGAATTAGACTTCACGACGTTCATCGATTGAAGACGAAGAACTACTAAGGGGATCTTATGGGACTTCATTAGCGAAAGGTATGTGGAGACTTGAACTCATCTATTACTCAAAAGTATATCTACTCTCTATCCTATTTGAGACAAAAGTAGTATAGCTAGACAAGTGACGCATCCAATTCAATTCAAACCCTAGGATAGGGGCTTATTTCAAATTTATATCCAATTCAATTACATTCGTTAGATGTGAAAATATGTAGCTCTAAAGACAAATGACGTATGGACTAGACACTAGACCAGGTCTCTAGTTCTTTCTCTCCGTTGCCTAGCTTTCAAACTAAACGTTTAGATATAATAGAAGAAACTGAACTCCGAACTCACCTACCTTTATTTTCGCTTGTCGTTCATCTAACAATGGAGTTGAAAAAATACCGGCCACCAACAGCAGCGCGTGCTAGCTTTCTCCTCCATTCATTTCTTGCTAGTACAATAGCAGACTTTCAGATATATATAGCCAAAGCCCGAACAAAATCTAGAGATTAAATATTATAAGCTTCAAGACTTGTGAAATTACGTGGACCCTCACCAACGGACCTTTACTTTACGTAGACTCGACCAGGAATACATCAAGTAGGAGTATCTCTTGGTAAAGACAACCCATGAAGTAAGGTAAGGTTTCTTGTTTAGTAACGATTGAACTTTTCTTCTCTTCGAAACAATTATCTCAAATCTCATTCTTTACTTTTGTCATAGGAAGGATAATGGACACTTCTTCAATTGGGAGTCATACCCATTCAATGAAAGCGGTTGCCTCTAGGACCTTGAATCTAAGAATTTTCAGTCTACGTAGGGGCCAAAGTGAGAAATCCTGTTTTATTAGCGGAGCAGCTGTTCATTTGCTAAAAATTTCGGATGCGTATGGCCAAAACCTTTGATATTGAATCTCCAGGTGGGGTAGGCTCGAGAGAAAGAGTTGAGGAGAGAACGACCATACTATAGATGTAAGGCCTTGTCATTATTAGGAAGAGCATCCACTGGAATTCTAGAATTTACAGAAGCTGGCAATTCGAAGGTCATGACAAGTAAAGTCCATTGAAGAATTACTTGGTTGTAAGACAAGCGAGCCTATTTCCTAGCTATAGATTTGTCAAGTTCGGGGAACTCAGACATTGAAAGGAACTATGATATGGAGAAGGGGACTGGGTCCAATATGAATGGCATAGCTCTTGCTTCACTTTAATAAGCCTATTGATCAAAGGAATCACCTAAATATTCAATGGTCGATAAGGGGATAGCCCGGAGATTTCACTTACATCTTTTAAAGACTGGGTAGATATTATCATTTCATTTATTACTCGGATTAGACTCCAATGACTTAGGTAAAAGGTATGGAAATGCTACAACCTTTAGATTTAAACCAAGTCGATTAGATGCCAGGCGCCCCGTCTTTTAATTTTGTTGACAAGACCTGGAGATATTAGAAGTGAGAATGTTGACATGAGTAACGAGAAATCCTGTGAAAAACAAGATCTCCTGCCAGTTGAAGGTTTTCTGCTTTCAGTGAATCTACGCAGAGTGAATCGGTCCCTAAGGAAAACCCGAAAGGGCTTAGTCCGATGGGTACACGAAAGTGACGAAGTTCTATTGACTACTGAACAGTGCATGTCTCTTGGAGAGTCGTATCGGGCAGAAAGATAGGGGCGAAAAGACTCATATGTGTTACATGTGAGGGGCTCATCCCGCTAAGGAGCCTTGCCTTCTAAGAAATGAAAACAATACATCATCAAAACCTTTCTGAGTCGGCCTTCCTTCAGGTGCCTTCCATAGTCAACAAGGTTGAAACTTCCAAGAAAAAACTTCGAATTGGGAGGGAGATCTTCCTAATCAACTGTGACCATACCCCAAACCGACAAAGGTGAACAAGTAGAGTATACTAGGGCGTTTGAGAGAACAATAAATAATGGTTAACAAAATGGTCCATAGATCTCGCGGATTGGGTTTCACCCGCAATTTTGTGGACGGATACGGGTAAAGTCTGCAGTTCCAAACTTTTTGCTCACCCCTACTCAATAATCATACAAGTCTATCTAATGGTTCTAGACCCATTATGGTATCTCATTCTCTACCTTTAACATAACTAAGAGTTTACTAATCCTACTGGGTTGATTCTATAGTCCTTATAATAAGTCTTAAAAAGATATACAACTTTGTAAAAGGAACCGAAAGCTATTTCGGACCATAAGTGGTCCCGAAATACCAAATAAGGTTTCTGGCTCTAAGCCCTAGTCCACCAAACCAGCCCATTAACCTAAGTCCTGGTCCATTAGGATCAACTAACGGTCACTAACCATCGAAAGGGTCTATTGACTAGGCATGCAGATGGAATCAATTTTTGAATGTGCCATCCTATACGCATGATATGCATTGTTCTCCAAGGTCACTTAGAGATGTGATAATTGAATTGTGGGGCCATGAGGTTCTAACCTTTGCAAGGAACAAACCATGGCAATCAAAAAGTCTTTCACAAGCAAAGGCCAAAGAACTTTAATTATTGTGGGCGCAAGGACGAAAATCTTCTTCGAGGTGAATCGAAATTTACCAAGTGATATACAAAAGATCACTATTATACATACCACACAACAGAAATTAACAGAGATAGGGGGGACGTAAAGAGTGGTGAACATAACACTTCAGGGGGGATTTACAATCATTGTGGGCGCTATGATTCTATCTTTTTCTTTCTTTTTTTGGGGATAAATACAACAAAGAATTATATAAATAGTGAAACAGAGTTACATGGGAGAAGATAAGAGATAAAAAAGAGGGACCAAAGCAACTTACTCCAGTCGACAGAACCGCTGGAAGAATAAGAGTACTTCCGTAGGTTAAAAGACAAGTTGGTACTGAGAACCTAAACCAACAAGACACAGGGGAGGATTCACATGGAGAGGTAGGTGTGCACTTGCCCCCCCTCAAATGTGAGCTCCCAAGCCTAATTTAAGATAGTTTATCCAATTTTTGGTCATTTTAACCCTTTTGCACCCCCTTAAACATGCATAAATTGATAAGGTGCCCACCCAATTCTTGATTTCTGGCTCCGCCCCTGACAAGACAAACTCAAAATAATTATGATTCTATCTTGATGATACGTATTAGTGTCACATGATTTTGAACTTTTGCAAAAGCATATGTAGATTGATAAATAAGTGAACGGCTAGAAATCCATATCACATGCCAAACAGGGACGGAGCTATAAATTTTATACAGGGAGGTCTAATTTAAAGAATAAAAATTTAAGGGGGCGAAATTATAAGCTTTTTTTTTTACAATAATAGGATTTATAAGGGAATTTTAATAGATTTCAAAAGTTTCCAATATCGGTAATTACTGCCAACAAGTTTCTCTACAGTAGGCTGAGAAAGAGAATTACTTCCACCATCCATGTTGATCAAAACAGTAGAAAGTATAACATCACCTCTGCAATGGAAAACTATGTTAAAAAAATTCAATGAGTAATAAAATCAAACACTCTGTGAGCAATGAAAAAGAACACACACTCTATTACTAACCTAGCTCTTGTATACCATAACACAAATGAAGATCGAGAGATAAAGTAGTAAACACAGAGAGATCTGATAAAAAAATAGATTAAATTATCTCAATGAAATAGCAAATGGAAGACAGTAAAAAAAATAGTTTCAGTGAAGTGTATTCAACTGACCTTTACATCTCAATTTATACTAACCAGTCGACTAACAAATTCCTGAAGGTTCTCCTACTTTTATTCCACTAACTTAAACATGGACTCAACTAACTCCTACATTGACTGAACTGAAATATAAACTTGCGACTAAATCAAAAGACGAAATCAAACTTACTGCAATCTCGGAGCTGCACTACTTTGCGATACTCCCCCTTAGTGCAGACTCCCATCAACCACTCCAAGAGACCTTCTAAATATTTTAAACTTTGCTACCAGAAGTGCCTTTGTAAATATATCAGCAACTTGATCTTCAGATCGGATTGTCTGCAATTGAATGTCTTCAGTTAACACCTTTTCTCGAACAAAATGGTAGCGAGTTTCGATATGTTTGGTACGTGCATGAAACACAGGATTTTCAGCAAGCCGTATTGCACTTTCATTATCACAACAAATGGAAACTGGATAGTTAGATGTTGTAACCATTTCCTGAATGAGTCTTTTCACCCATATGCATTATTGGGTTTCCATAGAAGCTTCCACATACTCAGCTTCACAACTTGAAAGAGCAACAGTAGTTTGCTTCTTACTACACCATGAGATTGCAGCTAAGCTAGTATTAAAACAATAACCAGTGGTAGAGCGTCCATCATTTACGTCACCTGCCCAATCTGCATCAACAAAACCACTTAAAGAAAACAGTTTGGTCTTTCTGTACATTAACCCAAAATTCAGAGTGCCTTTCACGTAACGAAGAATCCTCTTTGCTGCAAGTAAATGGCCAACACAAGGCCTTTTCATGAACTGAGATACCACTCCTACATAGTAAGTGATATCAGGCCTTGTAATAGTTAGATAAAATAAACTTCCAACAAGTTGTCGGAAGAGTGTCGCATCCTCCAATAGATGTCCTTCTTCCCTTGTTAATTTGAGAGATGGTTCCATTGGTGTAACCATTTCTTTCGAATCTTCCAGGCCAAAACGACTCAGTAAAATAGTTGCGTACCCTTGTTGTTTCACAAAGTAACCATCTGCTTTTTCAAATTCCAAACCGAGGAAACACCCAACTTCGCCCAAGCTTTTCATATCAAAACGTACAGACAAGTCACTTCGAAGACGATTTATTTCAGTATCATCATCTCCAGTGATAATCATATCATCCACATATAAAATAAGCATTATGCATATTGTACTTGTCTTCTTAATGAACAAACTTGAGTCAGAGTTTGACGGTTGAAAGCCACAAAAATTAAGATATTGAGAAATCTTACCATACCAAGAATGTGGCGCTTGTTTGAGGCCGTACAATGCCTTCTTGAGTCGGCATACATGATGAGGATATTGCTTAGAAACAAATCCTCGAGGTTGTTGATAAGTTCATTTTGCACATATATTTTGTGTTAATTCCATGCTAGTATTTGTTGGTTTTCTTGCATATTATTGTGTGCTACGCTTATTTTCTCTTATTTGTTTGTTATTAGGTGAATAATCCAAAAGAAGTGAATTTTAGCTTAGTTGTGCAATAAAAGAAGCTAGCTAAGAGTGAAGAAGAGCCAAAGACCAAATGTAACTTGTTAAAATACAACGGCGAAAGAACAGAGTCATTCGGAGTTCGTATGAAGAAGTTATGGGAAAAACGAGAAGTTAAGCTTGTCAGTTCTCCAGAACTGACAGTTAAACAATACTGTTAAAGGCACCTAGTCTCATTACTCAGGGGGGTGACACTATATTTGAATATTGTTAAACGCACCCATTATATTTACTTGGGGCACTTCATCATCATCAGACACCATCGAGAGATACATGCATGGTCGGACACGGCATGATACTGTTAGCAGTAATGAAGCCAGTGATGTGTTGATGGAACTCGAGCTTGGACAGTAATGATGATAAGGAGAAGATTCTGCCATGGAACTCAAGTTCAACAGGAGAGTAGCATGGCAGAGGAGCACGAGCTGCTGCACTAGGAGTCTGGGAGTGTTGGCTGATGGCAGTGACGAGGAGGAGCCGAACTATGGTGGCTGCTATGGTGGTGAGCTCTCTGGAAAAATGCAGAGAAGAATGAAGACTTGCTGCTGCCATGGTTTGCCGGTGTTTGATTGCTGTCGTGAATCGGGAGAATTCATGGAGCTCGAGCACGGGTTGTCGGAAGAAGGATGACGACGGTGGTGAAAAAAAAACAGGGAGATGATGGTAATGATACTCGACTGGATGTTCTGAGAGACAGTGGAGCCAATATATGGCGGAGCTTTGGATAGAGATGATCGCTGGAGATGACATGTAGTTGATGAACTCGAACATAGCAGAGACGTTGGTGTATGATGGCAGAGTAGGAAGAAATCGAGTTTAATGAGCTTTTGGAGATGTGGAAAGTGAGGACATGAATGAAGATGGCATGGAACGTTGATAGTGGTTGTTGCTGGTGTTTGGTTGGGACGTCAACGGAGCAAGTTCAGGCATGCATGAATTCAACAAATGATGCTCGATGACATTGGTGCTGATGATGTTGCGCATAATGATTTGCACGACGATAATGCAGTACCCACTGTTGTTGAGTGCCTAGCGCACAAAGTAAAAATAAATAAAAGAAGATCATGAGTGGTGCCAAAAGTGTCATATGCACCAACCGTCCCATAAACCCAACATGTGCAAAGAAAGAAAGGGAAGCAGATGCATGATTGTCGGGTGTTTTCTTCCATATAAATAGGGAGCGAATTTAGACAGAATGGAAGGGACACACCTCTCCATCTCACACACCTCTTCTGCATATTTTTCTTTCATTTCTTCTTCTTCTTCTTATTTATTTATTTGTTAGTACTTTTAATTATGAGTAGCTAAATTTCTATCTAGGATTAGATAGGAAATCCTACTATGTGTGCTAAAATGTTTTGACTATTTTCTATAATAATTTTCTTGGTCCTTATTCTTGATTCGTAAGGATAATGATTTTCTTCATGTGTCCTATGATGCTTTATAATTGATTTATATATTCTATGTTAGAGACTAGCATTTTATAGTGAACAAGATTGTTAATTCTTTGAGAAAATTAATTGCTTGAAAAGATTTATTTTTCGAGACGTATTATTTGTCCTAAATCGTCTTGAGTAATTTTGGGAGAGTATTATAGGGAATAATTATAATCATTTAGTATGTGTAGTAGTGATGGAATCTTGACATCCTAGTCTCCTTTTATTGAACACAAAAAATCATTTTTAGCATTTCCATTATTTTATAAGTTTTATAAAAATCACCATCTTTTTGTCTAAAAACCGAATCTTTAAAAAAGTCCGAGAATCGAATCCCTATACTTACCACTTGTAAAACTGCATCAGTTGTTCCATAAAGAAATCACAGTCTAATTCTCCATAAAGAAAAGCATTCTTCACATCCAATTGCCATAAAGTCCACCCTTCGTATGCAGCAAGAGAAATAAGAGTACGCAATGTTACCATTATCGCAACTGGACTGAAAGTCTCTTCATAGTCTAATCCATACTGCTGAGAGAAACCACGTGCCACAAGTCGAGCTTTGTAGCGATCTGCGGTGCCATCTGCCTTTTTATTTAACTTGTAGACCCATTTGCAAGTAACCAAGTCAGCGTCATCCGGTTTTGGTACAAGCTCCCATCTAAAATTCTTATGCAATGCATCTATTTCTTCACGCATCGCAACTTCCCATTCAGCAACTCCTTCAGCTTCATTATAATGCCTTGGTTCACCTTCATAAGTAACTCCCATCAGAAAGAAATAAGTTACAGACAAGTGATTACCTTGAACCTCATAATCAGATAGGTGAATAGGTTCCCGTCGTTCTCTTGTAGACCTGCGGACAACGACTTTCTGAGAATCTCCATCTCGAGAAGTATAATCGCCAGCCCCATGTTCTCGAGAATCAGTTTCAAGAGAAAAGGTATCTAAAATAGTAGTATCGACACCATCATATGGCGTCACTTCATCGAACACCATGTTACGAGATATTGTGACCTTTTTTGTCTCAATATCCATACACCTCCATCCCTTCCTGTGTGAATCATATCCAACAAACATACATTTTCTAGCTTTCGGGTCAAGCTTAGTTCGATTGATCTTGGGAATATGAACCTAACAGAGTGAACCAAAAACCCGAAAATAATTCACATTTGGTTTAACAGCATAAATTTTTTCAAAAGGGGATTTATCAGTACCTGGCCATGGAGGTAGTAGATTAATCACATGACAAGAACATTGAATAGATTCTGCCCATAGAGCTCTAGGCAGTTGCTTTTCATGCAACCATGACAAGCGCATTTCAGTAAGATGAGCTAGTTTTATTTCAGCAACTCCGTTCTGTTGCGGGGTGTCAGGACATGTCAATTGGCGACGAATTCCATGTTCTCTGCAGTATTTGAAGAACTCATCTGACATAAATTCTCCTTCGTTGTCAGTACGTAAACATTTAATCGGCTTCCCAAATTCCTTTTCTACTTGCATTTTGAATTTTACAAGGATCGAAAAATCCTCATCTTTGTGTTTCAAAAAATAAACCCAAGAAAACCGAGTGAATCATCCACAATTACCATTAAATATTGATAACCAGCATAACTAGGTGTTTTTGTTGGTCCCAAAAGATCCGAATGAAGTAATTGAAATAAAGAAGTAGACCGATTTGTTGAACTTTGGAACGGAAGGCGAAATAATGGCACACCTTCAAGCAATTGTTTGATGGAAATTTGTTGTAATAACTGATAACCAACATGACCCAGTCGTGCATGCCAAAGTGAAATACTTGCATTTTGGCTTGTCTTTTCAACATAAGCTTCACCAAAAGATAAAACATATAAAGAATCTCTTCTTTGTCCAGTAAAGAGAACATCAACATAAACAGATTTGAAATTTGAAAGAATTTTAACATCATTTGGACCAAATAAAACATACCTCCCAAAATCAGTTATTTGCGGTACGGAAGCAAGATTCTTTTTTAACCCCGGAACATGATAAACATCTGTTAACTCAACGCCATCAACATTAGAATTGTCTTTAACATTTAGTTGACCTTCTTTTGCTACTGGGTGTAGAGAGTTATCAGCAGTAACAATAACTCTCCTTCCTTGGTGTGAACGAACTTCAGAGAAGAGAAGCATTACCTGTAGCATTATGAGAACACCCAGAATCGACAATCCAATCTTTGGTATAATCAATGGAATTATTAGAACCTTTTCTTACATTCGTGGATGATTCACTAACTTTAATAGAAAAACATTGCTCCCAAGCTGGTTGATTATCTTCCTCTTCTTCATGAACAACATTAGCATCTTTATCTGCAAGCTTTACACGACAATTTGGTTCTATGTGACCAGATTTGCCACACCTTTTACAAACAATTTTCACCCGGCAGTGCTTTTTGATATGTCCATTCTTACCACATCTATGGCAGGATATGGCTTCATCTGTTGGTTTTGTAGTAGACTGGTTTCTACCTTTGTCTCTGGTGAAGAGAACATCCTCGACTTCAGAAGTAGGCTTGCTGGACATTTGCTTGATTAACGCTTCTTGATTGGATAGCAAGTTCTCTAGCTCAATGACAGAGGGATGAGTTTTCCACCCTTGCACTGAAGTAATATACGGCATAAATTCCTTCCTCAAACCACGTATAAGATAACGGCGCAATCTAGCTTCTTTAATTGGATCATCCGGTTCTAATTCTGAAATTCCATAACAAAAATTCTTAACTTTTAAGAAGCATTCTGGAATAGAGAAATTACCTTGACTTATCACAGCAAGTTCATTCTCCAAATATTGAAGTCTTGCAGTATTTTTCTTAGTAAACAAGTTTGCAAGAGCATCCCATATCTTCTTAGGTGTATCCATATCACGGATCTGGTCAATAAGTTCTCTACCGACTGATGTTCGCAATGCATACATAGCTTTCCCACATTTAACCTTCCACTTACGGCGTGCCTTTGAATTCTGTGGACTGTTCACTGGAATTCGTTCTGCACCTAAAACCAACTCCCATAAATCTTGTCCTTGAAGATAAGATTCCATACATAGTTTCCAATATTGGTAATTACTGCCAACAAGTTTCTCTACAGTAGGTTGAGAAAGAGAATTACTTCCACCATCCATGTTGATCAAAACAGTAGAAAGTATAACAGCACCTCTGCAATGGAAAACTATGTTAAAAAAAATTCAATGAGTAATAAAAGCAAACACTCTGTGAGCAATGAAAAAAAAACACACACTCTATTACTAACCTAGCTCTTGTATACCATAACACAAATGAAGATCGAGAGATAGAGTGGTAAACACAGAGAGATCTGATAAAAAAATAGATTAAATTATCTCAATGAAATAGCAAATGGAAGACAGTAAAAAAAATAGTTTCAGTGAAGTGTATTCAACTGACCTTTACATCTCAATTTATACTAACCAGTCGACTAACAAATTCCTGAAGGTTCTCCTACTTTTATTCCACTAACTTAAACATGGACTCAACTAACTCCTACATTGACTGAACTGAAATATAAACTTGCGACTAAATCAAAAGACGAAATCAAACTTACTACAATCTCGGAGCTGCACTACTTTGCGATAGCTCCGTCCCTGATGCCAAAGTTTGGTAAAACTAACGGTTGTGTTAGGTTCAGAGGTATCGTACAATATTTCGAAGAACAAATGAGAGAATCAAGTGCTTGGAACTAATATAAATAGGCACTTGATGTACCATTTATCATTCAAGACATAAGTTGATAAAAAAAGAGTGTGTTAATTAATTTATAAAGAAAATAGCTCTTGCTTAACTACTAGGATTCTTCTTCAACTCCCTTTTCAGTCATCCACGAAGTATCCAGCTCCAATAATTGACGAAGACATCCCGGTATTTTAGATCATTGTTTCTTTTTTGTTGATGACTTGGTGGAATTTTTACTCGAACTTGATGATTTGGTGGAATTGAATTTGTACTGATTTTGGAAGACTAATTGAGATTGTTGTGTTCTTGCTTGAGTTTTATGTAATGGGTTTCATGGTTTTGGTTAATGATGATGATGAATTGGTTTTCTTCTTTGGTTTAAGAATTTGAATCTCTTCATCATCATCTTGTTTGATGGGTTTCTTATTTGGTTTAAGAATTTGAATTTCTTCATCATCTTCTTTAGTGAGTTTCTTCTTTGGTTTTTGTTGATCATCTTCTTTAATGGGTTTCTTCTTCGGTTTTAGAATTTGAGTATCTTCATCTTCTTTGATGGGTTTCTTCTTCTTTGGCTTTTGTATTTCTTCATCCTGTGTTTCTTCAACTGAGAACAATTTTCTTGTACCAACAATGCCCTGTTTTCTTTGTTCACATGGTGCATATAGACAACAAGTCAAGAGACCATTACGCGCTTTGTGTCTCACACTTGCAACCCTTGATATCCTCTTCGCGCTTGAACACAATTCTTCTTCTCTTTGGCAATACCACTATGTTATGCATTAAAAATAATGATTGAAAACACTTTGCTTGATCGTGTTAATAATTCAAGTTTTGATTATAAGGTTGTTGGTTCTTTATTCATATCAGGTTTCCTTTTGTTCCTGTACTCAATTCATGTGTTTAGACAATGAAATTTGAACAGAATAGAGTCTGCGTAAAGTTAATAAATCTCACTCTCTTAAAAATGGATACAAAGACTTCTAATGTGAGATTTATTATCTTGACGCAGACTTCTACCCCGTTAATAAAACATGATTCAAAGTTATGATTAGAAAGTCGTATACATATGGTCGTTGGTTATTGGGTTATTCATATCATGTTTTTTTTTTCATGTGTTTAGCGCATCCGCGATGATGAACTAGACAAAATAAAATGTGTTAAACCTGGAGGACTCGGGGGATATTCGTTGGAGAATTGAACGGAGTAGAAATCTGCGTAAAGATAATAATATGCCGAATTATTCTGTCAGATATGTCATAGCAATCCTATTCTGGTAATGATTTGTACCTGTTATTTTTTATTTATTTTTGGTTTTTAACAAGGGTATATGTGTTAAATCTCATTATTATATTTGGTGGATAAACATGACTCTCACTACCAATCAAAAAATTAAAATCGCTTTGGGAGCAGCTCGGGGTCTGCATTAGCTGGCGTTCTAATGAAGAGCAAGATTTGGATCGCCTGACATTGACAAGACAAGCAATGTTTTAGCAGCTGCTTGTGGGGTGGTCAAGACTTTGACCCAATGTTGACTAATTCTCTAAACTGAAAAGTGTGTGGTTTTCAAAGATAAATTAAATATTAAAAGTTCCAGGGTCCTATGCGCGGGGTTGGTTGTAAGTTACTAAGTTAATCAAATTATCTAACTAATCTTATACTAATATAAAGAAAAGAGGTAATTGTTTGGTGAAGCTTCTAATTTGTTCCGGACACCCGTGGAAAATACTAAGCTACCCTTCATTTAAAATCAGTCATAGTTGGTACACCACGTAAATTTCTGAATATCCAAGGGCACTAATATAAGAAAGGCTTTCATTCTTTTGCTAATTCTTCTTTTCTTCGTCTCTACCACTTTCTCTGTCTCAAACTCTCTTCGTCGAAACTCCCCATCACCTCCGCATGATTTCTGAAACACCTCCACCATGAAAAAAAAAACACCGGATACGCCAAATCTGAGACCTAACATCGGATTTCAACACAGGTTAGTCGATTCTTAAACTTATTTTTCTATAATTTTGGTAATATCAATCATTTTTGACCTAAATTTTTAATTTTGAAATCAATGACATGAGAACAGAATCGGAGGTACAGGTTAGGTGCTTTAGTTTGAATGGGTCTTTCATGGAATGAATTTTCGAATGGATTTTCATGAAATGCAATCTTACCTTTAATCTTTGAGTAGATTGTCATGAAATGAATGATCTAACTAATTTTAATACGGCACTGTAATTAGAATGACAATTTATCAAGAAATGCCTTGACACCATAATTTGTGATCTTCATTGTTTGTTAATTTTCCTCATAAAAAAAAAATACATGTTTAAAGTCCAATTTCGGTGATAAGTTTACAGCTGCTGATATGCTATTCAATCTAACTTTGAGGAACCAGGATTTATATACTCTTATTAAAAAAAAAAAACTTAGATTCAATGAGTAGGCAGTGTAATGTGCTTGGAACATCATCAATAGATCAGTGTACTAGCAAAAAGGTATCCCTGGCGTAGAATGCCCCAAATTGGTTGAATAAAGTTCCTGGAATTTGCCAAATAGTGAATATTACAATGTCTCAATTTAGTTGACTGCAAATTGCATATATGCACATGTTGGACTGAATTGAAAGGTAGTAGTGCATGGGATTCCTGGAAATTGCCAGATAGTGATATATATTTCTTCCCAGATGATAATTATCGACTATTTCTAGAGTCACATTTCTTGCCATGGGTCCGTGTTTATGAAAATATATGGTCCTTAATCAATGTGTTCATCAAAATCTGGCCAATATTGTAAACTATTGGTCACCATCAGTTCATGGACAAAGGATTTGAAGTAAATTATCGAAGTACATGGAATGAATTTCACCATCTAACACATTTCCGATAATTGCATAGTAAGCCTATTTTGGCCATCCATCTTAGGTAAATTGAAGTACTTACTTGAACATGTCGAATGTTATTCGCCTTGCTATACATGTTTTTGAATTTACTATTTTAGAGATTAAATTATCACATAATGTATTGGTATAGGCTTTGCTGATTTTCCAGTTTTGCACTGCGAATTTTTGGGAGCACTAGATGGTTGTTAGTTTCAAGCTTTCTCATACAAACTTTTCACTTCTTCTCTGTCTCTCAGCAAATGGATTAGCAAGTTAATTGATGAAGTTAAGTTAGTTTGTAAATTTTTGAGGTACAAGTTAGGTACTTTAGTTTGAATGGGTTTTTATGGAATGAACTTTCAAAAATGGATTTACATGAAATATCTTTGGTTAAGCTGTAATTTGCTAGGAGGAACATTACCTGCAGCATTAGGATTAGGAATTTCTTCTTTGTTGATGCACTTAAGCTAAGCGGGTTGCCAAAACCAAATCCAATTTGTTCAACATGTAAATTTCTAAATGTCCAGTTACGGCTAAATTTGTTCAAGAACTTGCTGACTAGGCTATTTTCAAATTTCGTAGGTTATTTTCTGTTGGTACTGTCGGTAAATTCTATGCCCTAAGATGTGATGGCAAAACCAAATCTAATTCTTATCTCTTTCTTCTTCTCAAATTAAACTTGACCAAGTATGTATTTAGATTCAATTTTGATTGTTCATCTTCAGTTTTCAATATTATTTGTGTTAACTGTTTAAAGAATTAACCAAAAGACTTTTCTTTTTTTAGTTACATGAATTGCAACAAATAACATAGGAGTACTATTACAAATGCTCAGCTTCTAATTACAAATGGAGGTTCATCATAGTCCTAGAATACAAGCGCGGCTAGACATAGAAGCTGAGAAGAAAGACAACAACAAAGAGATATTCGATTAAACAATTGGCGTATTTCTGAAAAGGCAAAACGAGCAGCAATGACAGAAAATGAAAAAAAAGAGCTTCTTCAAAAATGACGCAACGCTTATCATATGCGAGCAGCAGCACGAGATACACATGCACACAAAAATGAGCATGAAGCATCAACAAGTTCTGGTATGTTTTTTTCAGCTGTGTTACTGTGTATAATTGTTTGTTGCTTATTAGCTGTGTATGTTTTGAGCAGTTTACGTCACATTTCGTCTTTAAATCATGTGAATGTTTGGTTAGGAATTGATGCAAATTCTGATTCCCACAAATCACATGTCAGTAGGGATTCCTTTTGAAGTTAAAATCTGAATCTGAAACCTTACTATTAATTCACTTTAGAACATCAGTTTACTGGAATATGTAGGACTTATAGTACACTCTATTTGAGTTGCTTGCCCTAATCTGTAGAATTGGAAAACATCAATGGTAGAGAGTTTTGATGGAATCAAATCAGGGTACTTTTCCCATTGTAGTCTTTGGTTAGCCGGGGAACTCTGTCTTCGTTGTTGTTCCTAAGGTGATCTAGAAGTGACCGCTGTAAGTGTTGTTCAGGAATTTGATCAGAGAAGATATGTAAATTTTATTGAAAGGCTTATGATGTCCGTTTAAATATTGGGTTCGAAGGAGCGAACAATTTTTTTAATTAATTTTCCCAGTTGGTGAGATTTCAACAGAAAAGGTTTCTTCTGTTTGTGTTCAATGCCAGCACTTAATTTGGGTCTTTTCTCTTCTTAACAATATTCCTATTTCCTTTCTGTTGGAGTCCTCATTATTGGTATCTCTATGGTTTGTTAGTCAGAGTCATAATTTATACATGACAAAAACATATACACTTTTGTGTGTTTAATCTGCCTATTGATCCGCTTTTGGACTTACAAATTTTATTCAAAGGGTTCTCTTGATTCATGTTGGTTAACTTGGTTTGTCAGATCAGTTACTCCCACAGTTTCATATTCGTGGTAATATTTCATCTTTCTATCCTACAAAATAGATTCTTTTCTACTTCATTTTCCCGAACTTCGCTCACTTTTGAATTGATCATATAATCAGTTTGTAGGAAGTGTATCTATAAGAAACTGACAGATGAAGATTGGCTTATCCAATATATATTGTTATGATTTGATTCACCTCAGCAAGACAATCACACGCTTGCCAGTAATTTACTCATGTATGTCATCGTTTGAGTTGTACTGATGTAGCCAAGACATGTATTTCGTTTGAGCCGTCAATAATATGAATACTCAATGTAATTTTTTTTTGGTTATTTCTCTTATGCAGCAAAGGAACAATTTGCTGTCAGGATTGATGTAAGTGAGCCGGATCACAGTGGCAAGGGAAGCCGGATCAGAACGAATGTACCAGCAGGCGCATCGCGCATGCGTGCTATACTAGTATATATAAAGAAAGAGGGGGATTTTCGACCGTCGTACGGATTCAACCGTGGCACAGAAATTGTCAACAATGCCCCTCCGTGTTTTCACGTTTTAGCATGTATTTATGTAATAATGTAAAAGTAAGAAGGTTGGATACGTAAGAGAGCGGCACAAAGGGGATGGTTCGAATCTCGGCAACACAATTCTATTTTTGACTTCAAATTTTGTTCTCTCTGCATCTAATTAGGTTAGAACCTAATTAGAGAGACAGAGTTTCGGCGAAGAAATCAAGGACCTCCATATCCTCTACTCGAGCCAAAATTTCAATCAAAGAAACAATCTCACAAAGGTATTGTGTACTTCTCTCTTATTTATTATGTTCACAATACCTTTGTGATTAGGGGTTGAGATGATTTAGCTTTAATCATCAGTCGAAATGTTTGTTTTTGATTGTCATGCTCAAAAATTGAGATGATTTTTGGGTTCTCTTTTTTAATTCTGTGTTCGATTTTTTTACCTGTAAATTATTGTAAAATCCACATTTGCTTTGCTAATTGTTAGATTTTTGTGGTTCTGAAAAATGAAATTTGGTGGCTAAGTTTAGAGATTCTGTTATGTGGATAATTGATAGATAAATTTAGTAGTAACATTTGGTTTCTACTTAATGAGGTTGATAGTATGACTGGAATCTAACCTTATGTCCTCAAGATTGAACATTTAATTCAAAGAGAACGAAAACCTCCTTTTTCAGGAAACCGTTTACATTGTCAATTTGTGAACTAACTTCCATTCACATTGCCAATTTGTGAACCATGTGGTGTACCATTCTCTGTTTGAAGAAATGCCTGAAAGACAATGTAACCAATTTGCTACCTCACCTTTCCACCACTTTCTAACTCTTTTCCTCCACTGTCACCATGAGTTAATGACATATTTGCGTTATTTGTTTGTTATTGTGGAGTCTTCAGAACCTCATTAGACAAACCATAGTGCATTCCCATGTCCCTGTGATTTGGAGGGTATCTTTGCAGTTAAAATTTGGTTATTAATAGAGGCATAGACTGACCCATGCTTAGTGACTGTAACATTTGTAAACTCTTAATTGACTATGGCAGGATACAATGCAAGGATTATGACCATTCCCCTTATTATGATAGATCGAAAGGAAGAACCTATGCAGAACCAACCATTAGGAGGCTTATTTAAATCCTATCGTAGTAAGGATATTATAACCAAAACTTAATTTGATAATGATTTGACCAAGAATCGACCGATTTTTACAATGTTTTTTATGTACAATGCAGCCTGCGGATGTATATACATATCTTGATTTGGAGCAGCGTATAGTTTGGCTCAAAAGTCATTAAGAGGGTTATCCTCCATGGAAAAAAGACTGTTTTGTCGTCGGCCATGATCATCTAATGGCGACTTATCTTGGTGACTGATTGTGTACGAGGGGCAACCATCTATTTGACTGTACTGCGAATGTTCCTCAGTCTCTGTTAACTAGAGATGAACCTTTTTCTATCAAGTTGCAGTTCTAGCATGTTAAATTTACTTCTTTCTTTTTTTTCCATTGTTAATCTTCAGCAACTCATGTTTCATACATTTTCTGTATGTGCTTCAAAATGTTTCTCAATTTCTTAAATTTAATTTAATGGTCATCACAATAAAAGAATTTGATCTAAAAAGATCAAGAGAAATGTCAAAAACACTGTAAATGGATATATGTGATTGAAAAATCATTGAAGGAAAAAAAAAATCAATTTTAGTTGGAACATCATGGCAGGCGCATGGGGCGTAATTCAGTATTTTGGGTCTTTGGGTGTAATTCTTTTCCAGTTTTAATATATTTTTTTTTCTTGCAGCCAAAATCCTATTCTGTTTCTTCTAATAGGGGCGTAGATAGATTTGGGTTCCGTGATTTTGAGTGATCGGAACAGCAGGCGCATCCCGCGTGCGTGTTATACTAGTAATAGTTATAATAATTTCCACCCAATTTCTTTCGTTCGTTTCTATCGGGTTGGCAAAATTTTTACTCCCCTGACAACTTCATAATGTTGGGCAGCAAAGTCTCGAGCATCAACCTTGTTCTAAATTTGGTAGATGGTTTCTTCCTCTTGAAAACAGCAATCTGAGAGGCCAACCCTGGTTCCACATCCCCTATCACTGAATTCGACGCTGTAATTGACTTTAGTATCTAGATATGTATTGACATGTTGTTGTGAATTTTTGATTTGCTGGAGATGATGCACCAAGGGCAAGGGCTGTATTCCCTAGTATTGTTGGTCGTCCACGTCACACCCGAGTGATGGTAGGAATGGGTCAGAAAGATGCTTATGTAGGTGATGAGGCTCAATCCAAGCGTGGTATCTTAACTTTGAAATATCCAATTGAGCATGGTATCGTTAGCAATTGGGATGATATGGAGAAGATTTGGCATCATACGTACCTTTTACAATGAGCTTCGTGTTTCACCTGAAGAACACCCAGTTTTTCTTACTGAAGCACCTCGTAATCCAAAGGCTAATCGTGAAAAGATGACCCAGATCATGTTTGTCATCATACCTGCTTATGTTGCTATCGTTAGCAGTTCACACCTTTGCAGCACAGGTAAGGTTTTTACAAGGAATATCCACGCCAACGATTTTTTCAACAGCAGTTGGATAATGCAATAGAGAATCCAAAAGAGCACCTGATCTGCAGTTCCTTCGCACCCGTAATCAACCTGTGAAATAAAAGCAAAAAACGGTATGAAAAATTTAATATCATTTGAACAATTTACCCGAAATCAACCTGTAAAAATTCTAATTTTTGACCAGATGGACAAAATTTGTAATTCAATGTTTCAATGATTGGTTATCAGAAGATATGTATTAGATTGTTCAGAGAAATATAGTATAGAACCACCTGTCACAATACAGACAACTATTGGTGAACACAAAATTAGACTGCAAGTGACATATGTCTAACACCTCCCCTCAAACTTAGCACCAATGTAGTGCATAAGTTTGGATAACAACCTGAAAAATACATCTTTGGCAAGCAACTTAATGAACAAGTTTGCAATTTGGTCAAGGAGAACGTAATCCCCTTTCAGAAATCCTGTAACTACCAAATCGCGGATAGTATGATAGTCAAATGTGACGAGTTCTTGCATACAGACAAGATTTAAAGTAAGACTCCCAGCTCCCAAGTTATCACAGTAAAGAATGCAAAGAGTTGTCAGAGGGGCAAGAAATACCAGACCCCAATGAACCCTTCACATACCCAAGTATCCTCTTGGCTAACTGAAATGCATGAATTGAGCCACATAATTCACAGCATAGATAATATCTGGCCTAGTAAATATTAAGTATTGAAGGCCACCTACCAAAGACCTATAAACAGCAGCATCCAAAAGAAGAGTGCCACCATACAAAGATACTCTTCTGCCTTGAGCAACAGGGGTTTACACTTTACAGGGTTCAGCAATCTATCATGTTATGTTTTTTAAGCAAATCCCTTAAGTCTGACTCAACAGTAAAGACTGACAAGAAGAATCACGAACTGCCTCTATCCCTAAAAAATAGTTCAAGGACCCTAAGTCTTTCATTGCGAATTCTGTGTGTAGAGAGTGAACAAAAGAATTCAGAACATCATCAGATGAACCAACCAAGAGAATGTATACAAGAAGAATCATTGTAACCCCATTGTGCAGATAATAGAACATTGAAGTAAAACATCCAGACTTCCGAAAACCAGACCGAATGAGAAAACTACTGAACTGTCAAACCAGGCTAGAGGAGCCTCTTTGAAACCATAAAGCGAATTCTGTAGATCTATGTTATAAAAGGCGAGCGCCTTTGGCGCTTAAGCTCCAAAGGCGCACTAAGCGCATCACCAGCGCCCGAGGAATCAAATTCTAAAGGCGCCATGGGTTGGTGGTATATATGTCCTTCTCCATCTCCTTTTCCTTGTTCTTTCGTCCATTCTTCTTCATCATCTCGCCAACATCAAAGTATGGAAACTTTATATACAGAGAAATATCAACATTATTGAAAAATCAGTCAACATTGACAATCAATGATAAATATATGGAAACAAATAGTAATCAAGTTGGAATAACGTGATTAATGATCAAGTTTTAAGGAAATAACGTGAATGAATATATTTTCTTTCTTTGGCAGAAAATCTCGGCTTTTTCTCATTCCTCTTTCTTCTCACGTGGTTTCCTATTTCTATACAAACTCTCCTATTATTCCTCCGCCAGCAAATCCTGGATTGGTACTGCGTATAACTTCCATATTGAGCCAAACAGGACCGAGATTTCTTCCATGTGTCCGTGAATATCTTTTTCTTCCCTTTTTAGTCGAGAATCACTTCAAGTCTCCTTTTTTTTTTTTTGGATCTTGAAGACTTAGCTTCCCTGTTTTATCTCCACTAACTAATCCGAAGTCAATCCCATGAAAACCTGCAACTAAATCTCGTCCAAAATCTGAAAACATGCCGACGAACAAACATTTCTCCCTCCATATTTTAGTTCTAATAAGGTAGGGAGGGTATGATGATAGTGGTTCTTGGGACTGTATTCTTTTCGTTATTTAACAATGCAGTGGTTTGGAAATCTAAAAGAGCAAATACTGTATTGGTGATCGCCTAGGGCGCCTTAGGCGCGCCTAGGCGTTCAGGCGTGAGGCGACGGGCTTGGCGCCTCGCCTTGCCTAGCGCCTAATACAACATAGCTGTAGATGACATACATACGAAGGAAATTCACGAGACACAAACCCAGGGGGATGTTCCACATACACATCCTCATCGAGATATCCATGCAAGAAGGCGTAAGATACGTCAAGTTGTCTAATGGTCCAATTATGACTCGGTGCCAAACTTAGAATAAACCTGATGGTAGTAACTCAATATCTACTGATAGTCGACACCATCAACCTGATGATATCCCTTGGCAACCAAGCATGCCTTATGCATCTCGTCCCATCTGACTTAAGTTTGGTCACAGAGACCCATTTACATCCTAGGACGTTCATACCAGGACAGGAAGGTACATATCTCCGAGTATTATTCTCATAAAATGTTTGTATACTCTTATTGACTTAACCCATTTAGGTTCCTTGGCTGCTTCCTTTAAAGATTTGGGCTCTTTATAATAGAATCCAACAAGGCTGTAAAGGCCATAGGAACATGATGTCTTGCATTTAAGGTTGTAAGTTCTAAACCTAGTGGTTTTTTAATTAACCCAAGAGTCAGAATCTAGAATTTTCTTCTTAGACTCACCAAGCAAAATGAGCCTGGCACTTTTAGGGGCGACCGATTTGTAATTAGGGGCGACACAAAAGACAAAATAGATTGAAAATACTTATATGCCCCTTCATAATCGGGAGGTAATCCATAATCGGTAGTTTGGGGCAACTCTATATTCGGTAGTTATATGAACTATTTTGACTACCGATTATGGTAGATTTCGCCAAAGATTATCTTGTATAATCGGAAGTCATGGTAACTTCATTTACTACCGATTATAGGCTCAACAAATTCGAAAAATAGAGGATTTTGGCATAATCGATTTTGGGGCAACTCTATATTCGGTAGTCATATGAACTATCTTGACTACCGAATATGGTAGGATATTTGCAAAGAGATCCACTGTATAATCGGAAGTCATGATAACAATTCATTTATAACTGATTATAGGCTCAACCAAAATTTAGAAAAAAGAGAAATTTTGCAAAATCTGATTTTGGGACTACTCTATATTCGGTAGCTATATGTTGGATATTTTCAATAATGTTTGCCGCTACTAAGGGGGGTCCTGGGGGGCGTAGCCCCCAGGCTGTGGTCGACCTGGTTAATGAATTTGAAAACCTATTCGGTTTTCCAGAAATTTTCACAAAACGTGTTTGTTCCCATAGGGTTTCTTCATTATCGGAGTCATGATAACTATGATTTTGGGGCTACTCTATATTCGGTAGTTATACGAAGTATATTGACTACCGATTATGGTAGGATATGTGCAAAGAGAGCCACTTTATAATCGGAAGTCATGATAACTCTTCCTTTACTACCGATTATAGGCTCAACCCAAATTCGAGAAAAAAGAGGATTTTTGCAAAATCAATTTGGGACTACTCTATATTCGGTAGTTATATAAACTATCTTGACTACCGATTATGGTTGGATATTTGCAAAGAGAGCCAGAATAATCGGAAGTCATGATAACTCTTCATATCTTACCGATTATAGGCTCAACCAAAATTCCAAAAAAAAAGGATTTTTGCAAAATCTGAATTTTGGACTACTCTATATTCGGTAGTTATATGAACTTTCTTGACTACCGATTATGGTAGGATATTTGCAAAGAGAATCACTGTATAATCGGAAGTCATGATAACACTTCATTTACTACTGATTATAGGCTCAACCAAATTTCCAAAAAAAAAAAAGGATTTTTGTAAACTCTTAATTTAGGGCAACTCTATATTCGGAAGTTAAATAACCTAAATTCCCTACCGATTATGGTAGCATTTTTGTCAAACGTCTACTGTATAGTCGGGAGTCAATATAACTTTATTTACTACCGATTATAGGATAATCAAAATTCAAAAGATTTAGGATTTTATTTTGGGGATACCGTATAATCGGAAGTCATACAACATAAATTTACTCCCGATTGTTGATTACCTACCGATTGTATAGTTATCTACCGATTGTAAATGGTACTTTGGCCATTAAAAAAATGCGTCGGAAATAACCTTCCGATTGTGAAATAACCTACCGATTATTTGCTATTTTGTCGTTTTGTGTCGCCCCTAATTACAAATTGGTCGCCCCTAAAAGTGTGGGCAAAATGAGATAGAGTGGTTGACCCTAAAGCTCTGAAAGAAAAATGATTAACATAAACGTTCTCAGTGTTATGCTTCCTACATAAATAGATAATACCAACACCTTGTCACCTGGTCCAAGTTCTACAATTACCCAAAAGAAGAAGAAGATTGATCTGTAAATTATGCATTGGACGAGTTTTAACTTCGATATCCTCATAAGTTTGACAAATGAGAGAAATTATATCATAGTGTTTTGTACGATATTAAAAAAAAAAAAAAAAGCCTGGAGCTTCTCGTGACTACTGAATATAAATTGCACAAAAACATATTTTCCCAGGATGTATAACTTCTGTAAGGATAGCAAACAACATACTATGAAGAAAGACCTTCCAAAGATCATTCCTGCAGCTATTAGGAAACCCAGCAAATTAACAACTAAAAGCTACTCTTCTTCAATGCTCACATTTGCCATCATATATTCATAATTCATAACAAAACTTTGGTTTGTAGTGACCACTTAAAAAAAAAAGATATATTACTGTGATCACCTTCTAACCGCTTGAACCATTTAGCTCCAGGATCCAGTTGACTGCAGATAAAAGGAGCTAGATCTTCAGCATTTCTAAACTGCGTTTACAGCTCTGGTGCAGATGGTTCATGTTGTACCTGAATTATGAGAACCAAGCTTCAAAAACAGAAACACACTTAAACTTATGACCGGCAACCTTGGTTTTTAGACATGACAAAGTTACCTGAAACCATATCGTTTACAAAGCATGTCGTAACTCATATTCTTACCTGAATCATTGGAGGGCTTGTCCAAGAGGGTGGCGGAAGTATTGTTGGCATTGGCTTTAGCACATATGGTAAATATATATGCCTACTATGCTTATTATCTGAAGGCACAATGTTGTTACGAACGAAGAAAGGATGGCAAAGCTCTTAATATGTACCTGTCCGGATGTTGTATGCCCAAACATAATTCCGGGTCCCCAGAATAACAACACTCCTATCTACCGGATTGAAACCCAATAGCTGGGTTAGTCTCACATCAAATCCATTTGGTGGCACCTGAGCATTTTCTAAATACGAACGTAATTTGATCTCAATTTCATTTAAGATGTCGTGTAATGAGATATCTTTGTGTAACACATGCCACTTCTCCCCTTCCAGTACCCAAACAGTCAAAGTTTTCCTCATGTCAATTTGTGCAAAACAGACCAAACCTTGGCTTCACCAAGACAACGATTGGGAATTTTGGTAAAGGTCATCTCTCTTACAGAGTGACGACGAATATTCCCTATGTCGCCATGGTCAGGCAAATCAATCAACCTACATGTACTCCTATTATTTGTTTCATTGAGATTGTAAGCCATCAGTTTATTTTTCCCTTCAATCCAGTAGAGAATTCCTTTATGGATGAGTATAGCGTTGCTAGTTACTGAGAATTCCCAAGTTACAAGTTGAGGGCAGAAAACTTGGTAGACATTCCACACACCCAATTCAGAAGAAAATATTTCGATGTTGAATTTGTTGGATTCCCCTACAAAGTGTGGTATACGCACAACCCTGTAACTGGCGGAAGCTTGCGAGGAGAAAGAGTCACAGACCAGAGAAGACAAAGACGAGCTGATGCTCGCTGGTGTGGTTGGTGGAGGCAATAAGACCCATTTTTTGGTTAGTGGATTACAAACATAGGAATGAATACCTCATGTTTGGTGAACAAAGAACTAAACCATTACTCACACCAAAAACGATTACTACTGGTTGATTCAAGAACTTTAATGAAAATCCATCATGATCAGGAAACAATTAAAATGCAAATCGAGACAGGTGTATATCAATTGGTTGTGATGAGCAGCATAAAATAGAATCCATGGGGATTGTGTATTGATCTGAATCCATTTGTTAATGAAATTAGGTTCTGAAAGAAGAGATAGCCATACCTTAGATACGCATCTGAATTTGTAGATTGATTTAATAGGAAGATGTAGACAAATCTCAGACCAGATATCATCAGTGAAATCCTTGTCTGGGGTTTTGTTGAGATTCCTAATTGATGATGATGATAATGAAGGAGAAGTTTTAGGGAACTTATTACTATAATCGGAAGAAGAACCTGCCATCATGATTCTTGTTCACTAATCAGTCACCGAAAGAAAGGGTCAGATTTTATTGAAGGTTCAAATGTGGAGGTTCAATCCTTGGAGGAAACAACTGTGCGAGAGAGTGGGGCTGCACATGGTTCGGTTCGGTACGGTTGTTAGCCAAAAAAACAACCGAAACCGAAACAACCGAAACCGAAGTGCTCGGTTTTCTAATTTTTGAAACCGATGAAACCATTTAGCATACTCGGTTTCATTCGGTTTTGATCCTCCCGGTTTCGGTTTTGATCCTCCCGGCTTTGGTTAACCGAAAGTTCTGTCAAATTAATAGAACTGACAGTCAATTTTACTAAAGATAGATTGTAAACCAACCCGTGAAACTGGTTTTTTACAATGTCATAATACACAACATACATAGACACCACAAAAAACAAGAACTAAAGAAAAAAAAAACAAAATATTCAGTAAAATATCATCTCCAGATCAGGGACGGACCCAGGATTTTCCCTTGGTAGGGTTGGATTGTAACAGCCGATAATACGGCCGAAGGCCGCGGCAAATTTTTTTGGAATACATCACATAATTAGTGGCCAAAGAGTGATCTATCCGTACAATACTAAATAGCTAGGGGAATAAAAGTTAAAACGAACACAAATAACAGAAAAACAAAGTGATTACCAAAATAGAAGAAAGTAGGAGTAGAAAGGTAATGAGTGGAAGAAGATTATTTACTTTAAACATGATTTAAATTTTGATCACCTCATAATATGGGCTAAAAATCACATACAATTAGCTAAATACAACTAATATGTGGGCTAAACATAAAATTAGACTTAAGTTTCTATACAAAAAAAAATTTACCCAAAAATTAGGGACGGGCTATAGCCACCTTCAGCCCCTTGGTAGGCCCGTCCCTGCTCCAGATGCACTTGTATCTCTGTTTGCACATCCATCTCTAATTTTCTCAGGTCTTCATAAATTCAAGCTGGTATACATAACCCCATGAGCATCTGTTGTAGATCAAAAACATGCAAAAGAGAGATCCTCCATTAGTTCAAAAGTAATCGATCAATTAATCGAAAACTTGCAACATAGATTCGAAAAAATTCATGCAATTAACACCTAAAATCTACTACAAACATCATTTGATAATATGTGTATACAAAGTCAGCCACTCCAATCAATCTAAGTAGAAATCACACATCTACATCTGCAAATTACTTTATGAATCATAAAATTCATAACCCAACCTTAAAATACCAAATTTCCATACTTGAATAAGAAAAATCAAGAAGTTATCACACCAAAACACTAAATAATGAAGAACTGGGTATCACTGGGTATCAAAACGGAACATAAAATTTGTTGAAAAATATTACCAATTAAACTCAGATCAAAAACTTTAAGATTTTTAGCCCAGTTTCTTCAAATTCATAATAAGAACTAATACCCTTAGATCCAACTGGAGTTTCTTCTTCCTTTAGTGTTGGACTGATTGAAACATCATCAGATTTAACTAGAACTTTAGATTTCTTCTTCTCTATTCTAAATTCAACAAAAAAAAGTTGGTGACTGAATAGAGATGAATAAGAAGAAAATGGTAGAGTAATAATTATAGGTAGCTTTAATTCTTAGTGAATGGAAAGGATAAAGAAGATTACAGGGTTAGTTGAAAAAGAAAGGGAGAAGGAAGTAGCAGCCGTGAGACAAATAATGAGAGTGAGACTTCTTTTGTAAAAGAGAAGGAAGGGATTGATAAATGATAACCCTAAAATTTGATGGCTATGATTTATTAAGAAACATATATGGCTAGGATTAGTTAGTTTATATGAGAAACCGTTTCATCGGTTTTCTTGGTACGGTTTTCATCAACAACCGTAACCGAAACCGTATATACCGGTTTTCTAAAATTAAAAACCTAAACCGTTGCATTCGGTTTCACTTCGGTTCTGTTAATTATTCAACGGTTTCGGTTTAATTGACGGTTTCGGTACGGTTTTGTGCAGCCGTACGTGAGAGAGATGGCTTTTCTGATGAGGGGCAAGGGCGCAAAGCAAACAAATGAAGGCAATGACTTGAATTATATTGCTAGATAGAAGGTTGGGGGCTCAGCGCTGTGGTGTGGTGTGTGTTTCCTGGCACCACCCATTTTCTTAAGAATCTTTTTTTTTTGGGACCATGGTTTTATTTTGGGTAAGATATTAAAAGTAAATCTAAGTCACCCCTTATCTATATATTTATATTAATGCCTAAATTACCCTCCTGATTAATTTTGGGTAATGATTAGTTAGTGTTTATAATAGGTAGTGTAATGATTAGTGAAATGATTAAGTTAAAGATAATTAGTGAGATTAAAAAATCAGATTTTTTTTTTAAATAAGTAGAATTATTGAGAGAGTAAAGTTAGAGAAGATGAAGAAGGAAAACATGAAAAACGATGGATTTTACCAACCACAACCGGAGGAAAAGTATTTGGGTACCCAGGCATTCTTCAAACTTAGATAATGTTGGTTAAATTGCTCCAAATTTTCAAAAAAATGTAAATTTTTAGAGTATATTTGGGCTTGTTCGGTTACCTTATGTGTAGAACAGGTTACCGAACTCATCTTAAAGTGTAGTTCGGCTACCTTTTCCAAACACTCGAAGATTCTGAACTCGCTCTTTAATGGATGTTTTTAGTTGTTCTTGATTAACAGACATGTTACCGAACTTTGTTTATAGGATTTACAGAGTAATTTTCTGTTGGTTCGCAAGCTTTAACCCAACAACATATCTAACCGAACTCCACATGTATGCAAGTAATGAAGAGTTCGGTTTGTCAATATTTTTTGCAAACAAACCGAACATAGTGGGACAAGCATTTCGGTTACATTGGAATTTTATTTTATTTTGTAATATGGGTAGAGTTCGGTTAGTAGATAGTTTTAGAAATTTTTACGAACCAACCGAACAGAGTAGGAAAAGTTCGGTTAAATCATAACTCAACATAGTGGGAAAAATAACACAGTTCGGTTATATTCGATTTATATTAATGCCTAAATTACCCTCCTGATTAATTTTGGGTAATGATTAGTTAGTGTTTATAATAGGTAGTGTAATGATTAGTGAAATGATTAAGTTAAAGATAATTAGTGAGATTAAAAAATCAGATTTTTTTTTTTAAATAAGTAGAATTATTGAGAGAGTAAAGTTAGAGAAGATGAAGAAGGAAAACATGAAAAACGATGGATTTTACCAACTACAACCGGAGGAAAAGTATTTGGGTACCCAGGTATTCTTCAAACTTAGATAATGTTGGTTAAATTGCTCCAAATTTTCAAAAAAATGTAAATTTTTAGAGTATATTTGGGCTTGTTCGGTTACCTTATGTGTAGAACAGGTTACCGAACTCATCTTAAAGTGTAGTTCGGCTACCTTTTCCAAACACTCAGGTTACGGAACTCGCTCTTTAATGGATGTTTTTAGTTGTTCGGTTAACAGACATGTTACCGAACTTTGTTTATAGGATTTACAGAGTAATTTTCTGTTGGTTCGCAAGCTTTAACCCAACAACATATCTAACCGAACTCCACATGTATGCAAGTAATGAAGAGTTCGGTTTGTCAATATTTTTTGCAAACAAACCGAACATAGTGGGACAAGCAGTTCGGTTACATTGGAATTTTATTTTATTTTGTAATATGGGTAGAGTTCGGTTAGTAGATAGTTTTAGAAATTTTTACGAACCAACCGAACAGAGTAGGAAAAGTTCGGTTAAATCATAACTCAACATAGTGGGAAAAATAACACAGTTCGGTTATATTCGATTTTTTTTTATTTTTTATTTTGGTATTATGGGTAGAGTTCGGTTACTAACTAGTTTTAGAATTTTTTGCGAACAAACCGAACAGAGTGGGAAAAGTTCGGTGAATGAGAACTCAACATAGTGGGAAAAATAGCATAGTTCGGTTACATTGGAAAAAAATTTCGTTTTGTAATATGGTTAGTGTAGATGCATTTTACTACAAACTACATCCAAAGGATAGAAAAGCAATGCCCATCTCAAATGAAAGTAAACACTCCACAATGAACACAAGATATACGTGGTTCGGTATGATTACCTACGTCCACGGGGGTGAAAGGATGAATCTTATTACTTTGAAGTGTTACAAAGGTGTTGCTCTCCGTGGGATTTCCTTACAAGATGCACTTACTACTCACTTACTTTTTCTTAGTGTTTACTCGAGTTTCTCTCCTTTTCTCTCCCAAAAATACAACTTAACTTTCTTGAATGCAAGTCCCTATATTTATAGTAGAAGTTCTATACAACGAAATTAAGGTGTTGGTCATGTTACATCTATTTAGCAGTTCTGTGATCGGGCCGGTTCACGTCGTCTCATGTGGCCGATGTATCCCGACTCCTAGACTATCCTTCGTTCGGGCGATCTCTTTAGGTGCATTATTAACACGATGTCGCCTATCTTTTACTTTCGTCCTTACGGCTATCCGATGTAACCCGTTCTTTCTTATTCGTTTGACCATAGCTCCTCGTTTGACCCGCCACGCCTTATCTTGTCAGCTTTATCAGGAGTCCGGGTCAAGTCTTGTCCGACATTATTACGCCTGATCCACGTGGCTCCTTAAATCTCGCGCCCGGTAATCTTCGCTCTGTACTTCGCGTCTCCTCGTATTTGGGTACACCGGTTCTAGGATGTTGCCACCTGGATCTACAGATAATTTACACCTACATTTATGCCCCTTCTTTCGCTCGTGCAGCAGACACGAGAGGAAGAAATTCATTTCAACCGCCACGTCCTCGTCCATTCCGCAGATCCCGCCATGCAGCGTCCCACTATCCCCACTTTATTACCTGTAACCGTTGTCATTGGTTACAACTTGTTCTCTTTAAATAGCCCACTCCTTTTTATTTTTCTTCTTCTTCTCCACTTCTCACTTCCTCTATTGCAACCTATTCTTCAAGAATTCTTCGTTACTTTGCGCTTAAAAACCCTAGCTTTCTTGTTTTTCTTCCTTCATCTCCTTTTCCCCAATTGTTACAGTAGTTGTTGTCGCCTCATCTTTTTTTTGTTGAAAACCGAGCTTTGCATTATCTCCATTAATGGCTTCTTATCCTTCCATGACTGAGAAAAGGTCTGTTGACGACGTTTTTTCCGAGTTTGATGCTCCTCCCATTGCTTCTCCGTTTTTTCTTGAAAGTCCTTCTAGGTATGATGATCGCGCGATAAAATCTATTTTTGCTGATAGCTCTTCTTCTATTTCGTGCAGGTCCGAGAAAAGGGTGAAGGATCTCTCTGATGAAGTGTTCATTGAGCATCTGAAGGAGAAGTACGATCTTCAAAATTACGAAGTGACCCTTCTATCGGGCCGAAACGGTATCTTGAAGAAAACCGATATGAAGAAGCACGAGCAATCGGCTGATTGTGTGGTCACACCTTGGGTCAACTGGAGCTGGGCCTTCATCTTCCCTTATACAACCCTGATAGCCCATTTTATTACGAGATTATTTCCCAGATTCGGCCTTCTCGTGCTTTGGCTCAATGGAATGGAAATACTTTTCGAATTATGAACGAGTGGAGGGATCGCCGCAATGGTCATGGTTCTGTTGCCGAGTGGTCGACCTACAAGCCCTGGGACGCTCCCGAGTATACCGTTGCCAATTTTCTTATCAACTATCGAGCTGGTACTTCAACCTTGGGCGAGCTTGCCGGTTTTGCTGTTAGTCCTCATCGGGTCAAAACTATGCCCGAGGGTGTTGAAAGGATGATGCTGGATGCCGATCCTATAGGCCAACCCTGCAACAGGCGACCCCGTCATTCTAATGATCTGATTTATCCCCGAGTTCCACTTCTTGTTCGAGGTCCAATTCTTCATGGTGACTTTCCTTCGCCTACTTTTCCCGCCGAGCCCTATTCTTTCTGGATGGTTAATGATGACAAGGACGACAAGGTATGCGCTTTTCTTGATTTCTATCTTTTTATATTCAGGCGTCAATTGGTCACTTATTGTTGTTTGAAAATTTCAGGTCGGTTCCACCAAGACTGTCGGGTCTAGGAAGAGAGGTGCTGGCACAAGGGTTGAGGAAGACCATGGGAAGGTAACAAACATAATGATTTTCTTATAAGTACATGTACTTGCCCCTGTTTTTTGCCTTCACATGTTCTGACGAGACACTTGTGCGGAAACACCCAAGGCACGATGATGATGACGCGGGCGATGTTGACCCCACTCCTCTTAGGCGTAATCCTGGTAGAGGTAAGCAAATTGCTAAGCCACCTCCGAAAATGGGCCCCATCATTGATCTTTCCGATGAGGATGAGCTGTTTGGAGAGAATGTGTCGGGTGAAAAAGGCGATGAACAAGGTGTGGGCGACCAGCAGGAGCCCTCAGAGACGCCCGACGTAGAGAAGGTCGTTACTAATGTACCGGTATAGCTTCCTTGTGTGCCTCGGATTACTGAGGGATCGTCTTCTAGTGCTGAAACTTGCTTTACTGTCTCTGGACCGATCATGAACTCCTTGGGTGCGCTTACTTCCTCCGACTTTGGGAAGTATACTGGTGAAGAAATGTTGAATGATGTACCCTGTTATGGCAACATCTCCTTGACACTTGACACTGTGGTGAGCGTTTCGTTTCTGTATGGTTATGCCCCGCTTCTGATTTATGTTCTTAGTGTCGCTTATGATGTAAAATCGTTTGTTTGTGTTAGATTATGAACCGCGTACGCTTGGATGCCGCCAATCGCCTTCGAGATAAGAAGTTGATAGAGTCTCTTCAACTTCAACTTCAGAATGAGAAGGGTCGCGCGAACGAGATGGAGATCAAACTTGCAGACGCTCAAGGTATATGATCATTCTTAACTTGTGTTGATTGAGTTTATCGTGCCAGTATTCTGAGTCGGGTATCCTTCTTCCTAGCCGAGGTATCTAGTATAGGTATAGACACTTCTTCGGAGTTTAGGATTATGAAGAGAAAATGGGATATTGAGAAGGGTCTAGTGGAAAATCTTCGTCAACGGATGGCAAACAAAGACGACAAAATAGACCGTAAAACTGAGGAAATTGCAAGATTTGAGGACGAGTTAGAACGACATCGCCGATTTGATTATGATCCTGCCGAGATGGACAATTTACGGGCTCACTTGGGATCTTCTCAGCGCTTTGCTGCTGAAAAAGTTGCTTTAGCCACAAGTTTGGAGCTAAGGGTAGACGCTCTACAATTACAGAATCGAGACCTTCACGAGGACCGCTGACGAATATTGAGAGATAAAGATGTGGTGGAGCGAGCTAATAGCGATATACTGGGCCGAGTGAGTGAATTTAATAAAGTTATGGGCGATTTAGAGTGGAGTAGATCGCATCTTGCAGTGTTCCAAGCGTCGCGTAATCGGTTAATGGACGATTGGACCGAGCACAAGAAGTATTTCCCCAGTAACGAGTTCAACGAGCAACACTATAACGAATTAACCATGAAGTTGTCCAAGGCCGAGGATGAGTTTTCCAAGTCGGTAGAGTCGCTTCAGTCGGTGTTTCCCTCCCTGTCAGGTCTCTTAGACGATGTGTTGAGGTCGTTCTTTTAGATCTAGATTGCGCTTTATTCTTGCAAAAAATGTACCCGATGAATAACATTCTATCTTTGTGATTTTGTAGCCGAACAAAAACGTTCTCAGGAGCTGAATCTGGAGGTTCGCCGATTGAAACAGGCTGAGGTCGATTTGGGCTCCAAGTTAGCTAAAGCTGAGGAAAACGCTTCCCAGATTACCCAACAACTCGAGGATAAACGCGTCGCCCATGTGGAGGAGTTAGACCAGAAGGTTCAGGTGGGCATTATGGACTGGGTGTAGAAGAAGCGGCTCGAGGTCGCGCAGAGGAAGGACGGCGCGGCTCCTCCCAAGGCTTAAACTTTCTTTTTGTGGTGCTGCGTCACTATGTTTCCCCTTCCATCGGGTTGTAAATCGCTCTGAACACTTCTCCCCTTTTTAATTTCCGCTACCTCGCTTGTTTGTTTTAATGGGGGTGCTGCGTCACCGATGGTGTTTGTTTTATTTTCATTAGACGCTTCGTTTCGCTTGGTCACATGACGCTTTCCGTATTTTCTTAATTGTCGCATGACGCAATCGAGTTCTCCTTTGTTTCATATGTTATTCCTGCAATCATTGTTCAAGTAAGTCAGTATTCTTACCATTTCTGTCGAACACACACAACAAGGAGGGTCATCGAGCCCTATGTCATGTCCTGATTGTGGTATCTCATCACTATCTCTTTGGATTCAGTGGAAGGGTACCATTCATCCTAGTTCTAGGCCCAACAATCCCGAGTGGTTATCGACCAACCGATCTCGGGCAAGTGGACACGCCCACTTGCGATGGTGGTGACCTTTCAGATGTAAGTAGGCCACCTAGCTGAGTAGACCTCGTGTCTAAACAACCTTTGGAACTGGTTTACAACCACCAGAACCCTTAGGCTACCTCGGCACTTGCACACGCCACGCCTCGAGTTCGAATATCCAGCGATCGTAAGGCACCTCGGCACTTCCACACTGGCGTTGCCCCGAGTACGAATGCCCATTCGAGTGTAAGTCACCTCGGCACTTCCACACTGGCTTTGCCCCGAGTACGAATGGCCATTCAAGTGTAAGTCACATCGGTACTTCCACACAGGCATTGCCCCGAGTACAAATGACCATTAGTCGCTCGTGCCCTATCCCATACCCCTCACGGTTTCACAGAGACAGAAGACACGTTTGCTTACCGCTTTTCCGCATCGCCCATCCAGGATGGTAGAGTTTCAGGAATCGGATGTTCCATGGTTTAAGCTCTCTTGTTCCGTCGAGTCGCAGTAGTCGATATGATCCCTCGCCCGCCTTGGATTCGATTATATATGGCCCACCCCACTTTGGTGCTAGTTTTCCGCCTTTTTTGTCGCGCTCCCATTCAGCCAAAAATTTCAATACCTGCTGCCCGGGATAAAATTATCTCGGTCGAACGCGCTTGTTGTATTCCCGTTGTAACCTCCTTTGATAATTTTCCATTTTTTGTAACGCCATTTCTATTGTTTCTTCCAAGCCGTCGAGTTTATCCAAGATCATATCGGATGACACGTTTCGCCTCCAATCTTCGGTTCTTGTGGTAGGAATCATCCCTTCTGTTGGTAGAATCGCCTCGGTTCCGTAGGTAAGCATGAACGAAGAGAATCATGTAGCTTCCCTTCATGTGGTTCTGTATGCCCATAGGACGTTACATAGATCCTCGCACCAGTTGCCATATTCCCCGTCCAGTTTTTTCTTCATGTTATCGGCGATTGTCTTATTAGTGATCTCGGCCTGCCCATTGAAATGGGGGTAAATCGGGGTGGCTTTGCTCCTCCTGATGTTGTAAGTGTTGAATAGAAGATCAATGTTCTCGCCCTGTAGTTGTATTCCATTATCATAGAGTATTGCAGCTGGGACCCCGAAGCGACAAATGATATGTTCCCAAATAAACTTAAAGACATCTTTGTCCCGAATATGCCTTAGTGGTGCTGCCTCTACCCACTTGGTAAAATAATCAGTGGCCACGATCAAATACTTCCTTTGCCCCGTTCCGACATGTAATGGCCCGACAATGTCCACTCCCCACTTAGCAAAGGGACACGGACTTATGATTGAGTTTAACGGTACGCCGGGAGCATGAATGTTCTTCCCAAAACGCTGATATTCTTCGCAAGCTCTTGCCATTTGCTTTGCTTCCTCGTTCATATACATACAAAAGTATCCCATTGTTTTTGCCTTAACCGACAAGCTTCTTCCCGAGCTGTGATTTCCAGCCGCCCCATAGTGTAGCTCGTGTAGGATTATATGGCCCTCTTCCCTGCTTAAGCATCGTAGGAGTGGTCCTAGGTAAGATTTCCGATATAAGATCCCTTCCCTTAACTCGTAGGCGCCCGATTTGCTTTTGATCTTGTTCATCTCGGGCCGACTCTTAGGTAGCTCACCCGTCTCTAAGTATTGATGTATTGTCTTTCTCCAGTCGCCTTCTTTGTATCTCTCGACTGTGCTAACGGCCACCTCGATCCATACGTCGGGTGTTTATGGGATAGACGGGTTAAGAAGCCTCATAACGCGTATCCCTTCGATGCTCGGGTCTACTAGTTGTGAGGCGATGTATGATAGAGCATCCGAGTGTCTGTTATCCTTTCGGCAGATATGACGGAATTTAATATCTGGTATTTGCTTGATGTAAAATTGGGCGAGCTCCCAATATTTTTGCAGCACTGGATCGTGTGTAGCGTATTGGCCCGTAATTTGCCGGATCACTAGTTGTGAGTCACTAGTCAGTCGAACCTCATGCATCCCCATTTCCACAATTATTCATAAGGCATGGATCACCGCATCATACTCGGTGACGTTGTTTGTTGCCTTGAATTCTAACCTGAACGAATGCACGATCTTCCTCCCCTTTGGCATGGTAAACACCAACCCGAGGCCCGATCCGTCTTTGTTTGACGCCCCATCAACAAATACTTCCCATCTTGTTGGGCTACTGGCGGCTAGTAGGTCCTCTGGATCCTCTTGTTCTTCTATCATTCCCGGTATATCTTCTACCTCGTCCTCATCACTGAGGGGGAAATCTTCCAAGAAATCGGCCACTACTTGTCCTTTGATCGCGGTTCTTGTCTCGTATATCACGTCATATTGTTTGATTATGGCTCCCCACTTGGAGATTCTCCCCATCTCCCAAAGACTATCCAAGACCGCCGATAGGCGATTTGGTGAGCACCGTATTCGATGAGCTTGAAAATATGTTCGTAGTTTAGAAGGGCAAAGGCTAGCTAGCACCATCTCTCCATTCGGTGTGTAGTTCTTCTCGGCCGGACTTAAAGTTTTGCTAGCGAAGTATACCATCTTCTCCACGCCTATCTCTGTTTTGACCAATATCGCACTGATGGAATAGGGTGTCGCGCCTAAGGATAGAGTGAGAATTTAAACGACTCGGGCCTTTGAAGAACCGGAGGCTAGCTAGATGTAGCTTGATATTTTGAAAGGCTTCTTCGCTTGCGTCCATCCATTGGAATTTTTCTCCTTTCTTCAAGATGTCGTAAAAGGCCTTGCATTTGTCCGATGACCGTGATACGAATCGCCCAAATGCGGCTATGCAACCATTTAGTTTATGCACGTCTTTTACCGTCGCGGGGGATGGCATTTCAAGGACGGCTCGTACCTTCTCGGGATCTGCTTCTATTCCCATGGGGGTGATGATGTAGCCTAGGAATTTCCCCGACGTGACCCAGAAGTCGCACTTGGCAGGATTAATCTTCATCTTGTGTTTCCTCATTGTTTGAAAAATCTCTCGAAGGTCTCGGACGTGGTTTTTTGATTTTCGACACTTAACTAACATGTCGTCCACGTAAACTTCTATGGTATCGTGAATCTTGTCTTCAAACATGTCGCCTACCAATCTATGGTACGTAGCCCCAGCATTCCTAAGTCCGAATGGCATCTTGGTGTAGCAATACAATCCTCTTGGTGTGAAGAAGGAAGTATGTTCCTGGTCCTCCGGTGCCAATGGTATTTGGTTGTAGCCCATGTATCCGTCCATTAAGTTCATCGCCTCGTATCCCACTATTGATTCTACTAATTGATCTATCTTTGGAAGGGGAAATCATCCTTCGGCAAGCCTTGTTCAAGTCAAAATCAATACATATTCTGAATCCCCCTTTCTTTTTCGGTACCACGACCATGTTAGATATCCACTGTGGGTAGTGGGACTTCCTTATTATTCCAGATTCTTGTAGCTTCTTCAGCTCTACCTCTACTGCCGCTTGTAACTCCGGCGCGATACGCCTCATTTTTTGTCTAATCGGTTTGAACTTCGGATCAATTTTTAAGTGGTGACAGCAGACCTTCGGGTCAATACCCTCCAAATCATGCACTTCCCAAGCGAATGCATCCAGGTTTTCTTTAAATAACATCGTGATCTTACTTGCTTGTTCGTCCGATAGTAATGCCCCGATCCTCACTATCTTGGGTTCTTCTATCGTTCCCAAGTTTACTTCTTTAGTCGGCTCGATTGTCGAGAAGTTTGATTTGGTCTCCCTGACTGGGGACGCTTCCTTTAATTGCTATAAAGGGTCTTGTTCTCGCGTCTCGTGTGCCAGGACCGCTTGTGAAATCACCTCCTCCAATTCTTTTACCGCCTTTTCTTTGTTATTTTCTTGCCTTTTCCGAGCTCGCCGTTCTTCATTTATTTCTACATCAACTTTCATGCATTGTCGTTCCGCCTGGGAGTCGCCCACAACTTCCACTATTCCCTTGCAAGTCGGTAACCTTAACCTTTGATGGTATGCCGATGCTACTCCCTTAATATCAGCAATCCATGGGCGCCCGATAATGGCCTCATAAGGTGAGGCGACGTCGACCACACAAAAGGTGGTTAGTGTGTCGAGGTAGCCACCACCATCCGAAACCCTCAAAGTTACTTCGCCCTTTGGGATGGTTATTGTGCCGTTAAAGCCGTAGATGCGATATGTTGATGGGACGAGCATGTCATCTGAGATTTTCATTCTTCTGAACGTATCGTTGAACAGCACCTCGACTGAACTTCCGCTATCCACGAGGATCCTTCTTACTCCCTACTTCTCAATCAATAACGCGATGACCAGTGGATCGTTGTGTGCCTGTCCGTTTGCTAGGACATCCTTAGCCGAGAAAAAAATGGGCAGCGTCATCCAAGGTTCCATTGGAAGGGACTTGGATACGCTAAATATTTCTTTACCTTCACGATCCCTTTTATGGATCCTAGTGGTGATTACTGGGCCGAGGGTGTGATTTTTCATAGCCGAATATGAAATGGTGCTCACGAACTGATTCTCCCTATCGATACGGACTTGATGAACTGGTGCATCGGGTGTTGCTTCCGGCCTAAGGGGGTGTCGGACATACTGCCTCAAATATCCATCACGGATGAGGTGCTGAACAATATCTTTCACTTCTCGACATTTGTTGGTGGAATGGCCCCTATACTGATGGTAGTGACAGTATTCGGGATGATCTCGGGTCTCTTGGAACTGTACCCCCCTCGATGCTGGGTAGTTGATGTCGTTTCTCTTCTCCACTTCCTTGAACACCTCTTCCAAAGAAGCGTTTAGAGGGGTATACGATCGGGCTTCCTGCTTTGGCTTCTTTCCTTGGGCCATCCATTCCCTCTTCTCACTGCTCCTCGGGGGGAGGGGGGTCCGATCTCTTTTCTGGTCGCCTGATATGGTCTCCCGTGACCGTTTTAGTTTAGGTACAAACTTCAGCACTGGCTTCTTTTACTCCTCTATCTCTTGATTCGACCTGAATTTCTTCCAGGGCGATGTAGTGTTCTTGCATTCGTCTCATCTCCTTTAAGGTTTTAGGTTTTTCGGAAAACATGGTAATCCAGATGGGGTCCGATCTCCCCAACGCGTTTTCAAACCCAAAGATGGCTTGATCCACCGGTACCTTCCCAATTTCAGTACACAGTTTCCTCCACCTGTCGGTTAGGGTTCTCAAGGGCTCTCTGAATCTTCGGGCGAGAGTAAAAAACGTGTTCATTCTTTGCCTAGGTCGACTGTTATGCATGTAGGTCTCAAGGAAGGCCTCGACTAGCGCATCGTACCCGTTAATCGAACCAGGTGTGAGCGAATAAAACCAATCTCGCGCCTCGCCTTCCAAACTAGCTGGAAAGAATTTGCACATTACTACCGGGTTGTTTCTCCATTGGATCAGTGACATGGTATACATCTTAAAATGCTCGATCGCATCGCCCATTCCATCAAATCTAGAGGGGAATGAAGGTAAAGTACACTTGGGTGGGAACGGCATTTGTTCCAGTTCTTGAGAGAAAGGCGTTTTCTCGGCTTCACTCATAATCTCGGACAACTTATTCTCTTCGCTTCCGCCCGAGAGTTCCTTGATTTTTGCTTCCAACTCCTCAAGTTTGGCTTTAGTTGTCCGATCTTGTCGCTCGTCCCTTCCTCTCCTTTCTTCGTCGGTGGACGAATCCTCGGGTGGTCCATATCTCTTCGTGGGGGGTACCGGAGGTATTGGTGGATGACCCGACTGATTGGGCTGATTAAGGTTACTTGGCCCCCTCGTGGGTGGTGAGTGTTCGGATCGGCCGCGATAACCCGATGTCCCTCGGCTGGACGACCCTCTTGATCTGGTCCGTTGGTTTCTCAGTTGGTAGTTCTCATACTCCAAGGCTAGATTTCGCTGCTAGAGTTCCCTTAGTGCCTCTTCTTGTCTCCTCTGACTCTCCAAAATGGCCAACAACGTCGGGTCCGTACTTTCGTGACTGGAATGTCCATTGGGTTGGTGTGGTCGAGGCTGTAATGGTGCATATGTGGGTGGTTGGGGTAGTATTGGGTTGGTTACACAATCGACCACGTGAACAGTTGTCGGGCCGATGTTACTTACTGCTGCTCGCCCCAGATGAATCTGCCTAAGACGCTCTTGTTCCCTTCCCAAGGCTTTCTGGTACTCAGCTTGTTGCCTCATCCTTTTCGTCTGAGCTTGTGCTGCAAGTGCTTCCTCATCGTCATCGGTGTCTGAAGATGTAAGTCCATCGATTTGGTCAACTCTTCTCTGAGTCAATATAACCTGGTCCAGAGGTATGGTGTTATCGTTTCGCCCCAAATCTACTTCCTCGTCTACAACAGGCATTCCTCGCGCAGCTGCATGAGATTCCTCGGGCGGTGGTTGGCGAATGTCTTCTTGCCTCGGCCCCGTTATCCATGCCTGCATGCTGCTGCTAGTGACTGTATGATTCCTCAACATCCTAATTGTCCCTAAAGTGCTAGCCATCGGTCACGTCGCGTGATAAGCCAAGTATCGCCCGTCCCTATGTCAGCAAATACGAAAATAACCCCTTACTTTGACCTAATTTTTAAATAAAAAATTCAGACATAAGGGCAGAAAGTTCGACTATACGACTGCTGTCACTGTGTAAGATCTACTTCAGTTGGTAGGTGGGTATTGTCCCTCTACCCTATTTTGTCCCTATGCTGAATCTGTGGCTGACCTCACTTTCCCGTCGCTATCACTCCGTACGACGTCGCTGTCTGTACTCAACCTATGCATTTAAGTTAGTTTCGTCTTTTATTCTACATGTTCCAAATCATTGATCTTATGCACATGATGCTTAGAAAAAAGTACGACAAGTAACCCCTAGAATCAAATCAAACTTGTACCAGCTCCACTTTCTCGAGATCTAATTATGAACTCTCCGACGACTTATGCTACACCTCCGGCTAAAAAATTCTATACGGTTGACAGTTTATCGCACGATGAAACATCTACAAACGCAAACTTTTGGTTATTCCAAGCACCCGACTTCATGCCGCAGCTAAAAACAACTCGTTTAACGCTAACAATTATACCACTATCAAGAACAAACAGTCGTCCTTTCAACAGATTCTTCAGATAGCTTCTAACCCTAACTGTTAGTCGCTGGTGAGATCGTGAAGTCTCTCTGTTGATCAAACTATTGAAGATGTTAAGAAGACGATGCTATTTCGGATTTGAAGTAAATGACTCAAAAACAACCGTTATTTTGAGCCAACAGAGTTCATCATAGCTTCAACTTCAACACGTTAATCGTGTATTGAGGAGCTGTTGATCGTCTCTGAAGGTTTTTACGGCAAGGTATCCGGAGATCTTAGTCATATACCCTTAGTCGGCGCCAGAATGTAGATGCATTTTACTACAAACTACATCCAAAGTATAGAAATGCAATGCCCATCTCAAATGAAAGTAAACACTCCACAATGACCACAAGATATACGTTGTTCGGTATGATTACCTACGTCCACGGGGGTGAAAGGATGAATCTTATTACTTTGAAGTGTTACAAAGGTGTTGCTCTCCGTGGGATTTCCTTACAAGATGCACTTACTACCCACTTACTTCTTCTTAGTGTTTACTCGAGTTTCTCTCCTTTTCTCTCCCAAAAATACAACTTAACTTTCTTGAATGCAAGTCCCTTTATTTATAGGAGAAGTTCTATACAACGAAATTAAGGTGTTGGTCATGTTACATCTATTTAGCAGTTCTGTGATCGGGCCGGTTCACGTCGTCTCATTTGGCCGATGTATCCTGACTCCTCGCCTATCCTTCGTTCGGGCCGATCTCTTTAGGTGCATTATTAACACGATGTCGCCTATCTTTTACTGTCGTCCTTACGGCTATCCGATGTAACCCGTTCTTTCTTATTCGTTTGACTATAGCTCCTCGTTTGGCCCGCCATGCCTTATCTTGTCAGCTTTATCAGGAGTCTGGGTCAAGTCTTGTCCGACATTATTACGCCCGATCCACGTGGCTCCTTAAATATCGCGCCCGGTAATCTTTGCTCTGTACTTCGCGTCTCCTCGTATTTGGGTACACCGGTTCTAGGATGTTGCCACCTGGATCTACAGATAATTTACACCTACAGTTAGAGTTCGGTTACTAGATAGTTTTAGAAATTTGGGCGAACCAACCGAACTCGCAGTTCGGTAACCTAATTTTAAATCCTATTGAACCACATTGTTCTTCGTGTTCTTCCTTTCAGGAAGTTCGGTTAAGAAACTAGGGTTTTTGTGAAACGTGTCCTAACCGAACAAGGTACTGTAACTTCCATATGAACCATATTTTGATGATTTCTATTCAAATAAAAATAATGAGTTTTTGATGATTTCTGATTTGCTAGAGGTGCTAAATCGGGACCTTTTCCATGTAGTCTTGTCGTTTTCTTTTGAAGAACCATTCTTATACTCGTTTTTTATTTTGTGCATTTATTTTTATTTTTTTTGTGCGGCTAGGTTTAGGGATTCTTTGGTTTTTGTTTTAGATTAAATTAGGGGAGGTTATTAGGTTAGGGTTAATTTTAATTAGGGTAAGGGAAAAATTAGTAATCTCATAATTTTAGGACATCCCTTAACATTGTAGGGTAGGTGGCCTAATAAGACCATGGTCCCCCAAAAAACCAATGGTCCCTAAAAAATGATTCTTTTTTATAACATGGTCCAACCAGATTAATTAGTTATCTATGGGTCCATATTTATTTAGTATTGACCCAATCAACCAGTAACCATTAGTGTTTCATACGTGCGGTAATAAAACGCATAAAATAATTGGTTTCTTCTCTCCATAAACAAAATATCTCTCACAGTTTCTTCGTCTTTCTTTTAGTCATCTTCTTCTGTATCGTTCTCTCAACTCCGTAAACATGGTAGAAACTATAGTGAAGATACAAGACCGAACATTACTCGTTCCCATACTAAATATTCAAAACAATATTGAAATCATGAAAAATCCTAAATTTAAGTTAAATAATTACAAAAACGTATTGAATTCATAACCTAGAATTTCAATTTCAATCAATAAACAAGAAAATCTACACAAAAATGGTGCAAACAAGAAGAATAAGCAAAACGACACTGAACAGAAAGTTATAAAAGACGATATTGAAGAATCACCAACAGATTTTTTTTTTTATAGTACATATATGATGTACTGAAAAAAATGGTTTGATTTGTTGTATATTTATAGATTCATCACTTATTTTGACATGCAGTTAATATTTACAGTGTAATATAGCAGTTCATATATGTTGTACTAAAAAAATATGGGTCAAATTTTATGATTTTTATAAATTCATCACTTGTTTTGACATTGCAATTAACTTTTGCAGTGTAATCCAGCAGTACATATACGATGTACTCAAAGAAACATGTTAAATTTTGTAACTTTCATATATTTATCACTTATTTTAGCATTGCATTTGAATATTATAGTATGATCCCGCAATACTTATACCCTGTACCGAGAAAGAATTGGTTAAATTTTGTGATTTTCACAAATCCATCGCTTATTTTGACGGTGTAGTTGATTTTTATATTATAATCCAGCAGTACATATATGATGTACTGGAAAAAGAAAAAGAAAAGGGTCTAGCCAGTGTTTCTTATTTTCATAGTTTCAACAATTATTTTGTACTTATAATCCAGCTGTACATATATGTTCTCCTGAAAAAATTTGGTTAATTTTCTTATATAAATAGATTCAACAGTTATTTTTACAATGCAGTTGAGTTTTACAACACGGTTTAGAGGTACATATATGTAACACTGAGCAAAAATGATCAGATTTTATGACTTTCATAGATTCAAGATTTATTTTGATATTGCAGCTGATTTTACAAAATGATCCAACTATACATATGTGATATACTGATGAAAAAAAATTGGTTGGATTTTTTGATCAACACTTGTTGATTTTGACAATGTGATTCATCAGTTCATATATGTTGAAATTCATTTACTGAAAAAAGACCATATGCATATTTCCAAATTCACATACTGAAAAAACTAGATTAATGAAAAATGCAAAGAGTATAATGAAATATTTCAGTACGTATATGATGTACTCAAAAAAATCTAGGTCGATTTTGACAATATCAACTGTCATTACATATTGGATGAAAAAACCAAAAAGTATCAATAACTAGATCGGCACTTTCTTACTCCAAGTTACACAATTTACAATTGACATCAGTACCAGAATCCCTCTTATTTGATGCATCTGCATAGAAAGTAATGAATATAGACCTGTTTCCCACAACATAAAACAAACCTTTGGCGAAACATGCTTAGAACCACAAGCTTATAGGTTCCTCCCCCACACCCAATGAACCACCTACAACCGAAACACTCTGTAGCTCTCCACTCCCATTGGAACACTTCCTCCCAATGCGACATCCGCTAACGACCTTACAAAATGTCATTTCCAATTCCACCTGGCCTCCTTGAGTCGACATTCCTACTGGCAGCAGCTACCTCATCCCTATGAGGCACGATTAATGTTAGTATAAACATATGTATATTGTTTGTTGACTACTCTGCAGAGTAGCTTCAGACATTCCAATGGTAGTACTAGTGAAGAATGGGCTACATGAGTAGTATTAGTAATGTAAAGAATTTGTGTTTATACGAGGAATAATATCTATGTTTATACAATTGATGCAGCAAATATGTACTCAAAACGAAGAGTATATAATGCCAGCAATTAACGGAAAAATATGACAAAAAAATAATTGAAACCAAATTATTGCATGCTAGTTATCCATCGGTAGTAGTGCCATCAATAAAAGTACTACTTCTCACAAAGGAGCAACACCCCATGACCCCTTTTTGATTTCCAGTTGCATAAAGCACTAACAAATTTAAGATTACATCATAACAAAACAAAATGAATGGTCTAAGAAATTCAAATAATAATATCTAAACAATAGTTCTGATAATGTTACGAAAAAGCAGATGACAAATTAGATTTCTTTTTTCTTCTGAAACACTATATATATTGTTGGTAGACTACTCTGCAAAGCAGCTTCAGATATTTTAGTGGTAGTTTAGTGACAATATGAGCTACATGAGTATTATTTGTAATGTAAAACATCTGTCAAATTCTAGGAGAAGCATTGGCCACATAAGTGATATTCATCACTACCTAGACGACATGCAAATTTAACACTCAAAACAAACTCCCAATTTCGGCAAAAATTTGTAATCTATATGCATATGACCAAAAAGGGAAAAATGAAATCAACTAAGATAGCAAGCAAATACAAGTATATCATGTTACATACAAACTTCACCTTAGAAGTATGCACAATGTAGGTACCTTGTTGGATGAAATGAGGACTAGGTGATGGTATGTCTCCTTGAGCACAAGAAGCCGAAGATTATAACAATTAATCGAGTACATATTTAGTGTACTGTTAATTTATAATTACGAGTACATATCTGCATAACTGCTTAAAATTTCGATTACACGTCCTTCGTATTGCTTACAAATTTATTAATTTATTCGTACCAGTGCATTAATGATTTGTATGAACTATTGCAGACAAATATTATAAATTTAGATCTATAAGTTCGAAGAAATAAAAGGATCATCAACAAATATCAGATCTGAAATATCACAGTACATCATTTATACACTTCTTTTCTCAGGAGTGCAACGCTTATACAATGTGATTTGATACAAAAATTATTTGTCCAAGGGAGGTAATCTCCGTATCTTACCAAACACTGCAGCTTCCAATTATATACTCTATAACTATACTGCAAACAGACCAGGGATGCTTACACTCATGTCATTGACAATTATTATTATTTTGAAGACAAAAATCAAAATCGTATTTGAAATTTCTTGGTTGCAAGGGGGCTTAAAAAGTTACTTTCTCAATCATGACATGCATATGTACCATCAGCTAATTGACATGTTATTAAGAACTTAAAAAATGCTTCTAAAAAACAATATTTATTTATGTGCAAGTGCAAGTGCAATCAATATAAGATCATAAAGAAAAATACACAAGACACTTACTAGAAAAACTTGGAAATTGAGCTTTATTCTCTTTGTTGAACTGTCCTGTTGGCCCTTCCAACATTTCATCATGGATCTGAAAATCATACAAAAATATAATAAATAATAAAGAGAAATTAAAATAAACAAATTATTGTATACAATCGGAATAAAAATGTCAAAAGAAATTTCGAATACACTGCTAATTTGAATAGGTGATAGGACAAGCTCACAATTGGACAATGGACTAGGCGATGATTCTTGTTTCGATTAATTATCACGAAAAAGAAATTAGAAAATAAAATAAAACTAAACTCATTCCTTTTATTCAAGTAATAGACTCCAGTATATAATCAACACATTTGATATGAACTGTTCAGAAAACCTAGTCTTTTTGTTTTCTCTTAAAATATTTCAAAAGAAAACCCGATATACTCACAGTATATCAATTATGCACTCAGTTAATTGGAAGTATATAGCAAATATGCACCCATTCCATAATTTAAGTAATAAACCTGGACAGTTTCATCTCATGCATATCCTCCATACCCTATTCCTTGCACAATTCTGATATTCCTAGGCGTTAAGGATTGATTTTTATCTAGTATATGAATTATGTACTCGATTTGTTGGCAATATATCATTGATTCTTTGGACAACCATAAACACAATATATTTATAAGATAGATGTTTATATCTTATAGGTACAAAAAAATCATTTCATCTTCGGCGCCCCATATATATTCATAGCCTAAAAGTCAACATCATGTCAAAATAAGTGATGAATCTAATAATATAACAAAATCAAAACAATTTCTTTCCAGTACGCCAACATACTGCTGGATCATATAAAATAAGTGATGAATCTATGAATAAAACGAAATCGAAGCATTTTTCTTCAGTATGCCATATATGTACTATTGGATCATGCCAAAACTAACAACATATAAACTACAACTATGAATGAATTTATAAAGAGATGGTCAGAAACAGAAATTAAGAACGTCAATTAAAACAAAAACATATGATATCCATTATATGATCATATTATCAATAATAAATTACGTTTTCAGTTAGTATTGCATATATGTACTTTTAATTCATACACAAAAACCAAACTGAAATAAACCTAAAAACAACATAATGAAACTAGTACAGTTGAATCAAGTGACGAAATGAACAAGAAACATGATTCCCTTGTGGATCTAAACTATTTTTATGAAATTGATAGAAATGCATAACAAATCAAGTTTAGAAACACAATCAAATATCAATTAATGATTAGATCTAATCATTTTTCAAAAGCGAACTATTTTTTTTTGTTACGATTGTATACGCAATTATTGAGATGCTTCGCTTTATCAGATCTGTGATTTTAGAAACGAATAAAAGGAAACAAATTAGGTCAAGTCAAAAGGTGTTCCCTTTTAAGAATTAATATATGAATACACAGATTATGACATAATTATTAGAAATGTAAAACCAAATTTAAGAACACAAACACAAAAACACTGATCATGAACCTTAAAAATTGTCATAGCCGGAGCTCTCACAGACGCATTGAGGGAGAAAGGTGAAAATGAAAGAAACATACTCTTTCTACTGTGTTTATAAGGTAGGGCTATTTTAGATAGTTTTTAAAATGTGCTTCTTAAGTCTCGCACGTGTATGGGCCATGGAGTTAAATTTTTGGTCCAAAATTTTCAAAAAGGACCTCTAGCCAGCGAGTACTTAATGGACGGACCTTCCACTAACTAAGCCCATTATATTAGTACCTATTGGTAATTCCTACTTTAAAAAAAAAAAATTCATATGTTTTTTTGGAATGCGACTACCACATTTTTTTTCTTCTTTTATTTTTCTTTTTATATGTTTTTTACTCTTATTTAAACTTTCTAAAGTTCAAACCGTAACCTATTGATTTAATCTGTCAAAATTTTAGACGACAGCCTGGAGCTTCTCATGACTAAGTGAATATAAAACTTCAGTATATTTTGTTTTCGTTTATCGTTTAGTTAAGTCTTAATAGCATAAAAAAATATTTTTCCAGGATACTTGTCTAACTTATGCAAGGTTAGCAAGCAAAATGTTATATGACGATATAAAATTTGAAGATCAATCCAGCAGGCTGCCTGTATTTTTATTATGTAGGTAAAATTGGGAATTTTCCCCAAAATCGACTGTCATCTTGGGAATATGTCCCAGGATTCCATTTTTCGGGAATATATCCCAACCATCCAAAATTTTGTCCAAAACCGTTAAGTAGTAAATATTTGCACACACTTAGATTACATATGCGAATTGAAAAATAGATATACTATACACTAACACCTTTACAAGTTTCAAGAACATATTCAGACAGAAAAACCTCGAAGAAATTAGAGAGAAAGTTCAGAAACATTTACGATAACTTGACTATTTAACGGTTCCTTTGATGGAAATCGTTACTTTGGGGCATATTCCCAGATTGCCTTCATTTGTTTAGCTTTAGCTGTGCTTGAATTCAGTTTGGTGTTTCAACAATCGATGAACTTATATATAGATTTGTTTATTTCTTAGTTATTAGGGTTATTTTTACGACTTACTGGTTTGTTTATGTTCTGACTAATGTGGGGGTTGTGATAGTCTCATTATCTTCAACAACAGTTTCAGGATTTCCAAAGTCAACAAAAAATACAACTTGTTCAACAAAGACAACAACAGAAACTTTATGATTACCGAAGACATTCCTTGAATAAAATAGTTTTAAGGATTTTAATTGAATAGTTTTGATGTCTTTTGATAGAGCATGCTTAACCTAGAGTTCTTGATATTTTATGCTTCAGATTTACAATTGTTTCTTTGAAAATCTACTTTTGCAATATTAGAATCACTTCAAACGGAAAGAAATTGCATGATATTAATTATATTGAATCACTGATAATTGGTTAATGGTGGAATCCTGAGTCTCGGTGCTTTTTAAAATTTTGATACAACCTTCTTTAAGTTTTCTAGTTTTAATTGAATCTAAAAAAACCCTTCACAAGTCTGAGAGGAACGACATCTTTACTACCACTTTCTACAACAACACAAAAATCTACCTTGGCAAAGAAACAGAGTCAATATTTTATTTGAGCTATAATTATCTAGAATAAATATATGAATCACATGAATGAATTTATTGGTGGAATCCTGAGTCCCAGCCTCTCGTAACATTGTTATCATCTTTTACAAATTTTCTAAGTGATATCAAAATTAAGTCTAAAATCAACAACTTCCTAAGTCCGAGAATCAAACCTTTTACTTACCACTTCAAAACTACATCAGTTTTTGGAGCCGCCGACGCAGACTTGTTTTTAGGGTTTTAGATTTATTTTTCTTTTTAGGTTTAGTTTTCTTTTTCTTTTTTAGGTTTTTATTCTTTTGTTCTATTTTTCGTTTTCTTGGGTATTTGTCTTTTGGTTACAGGTTTTGGATCTCGGATCGAAAAGAAAGTTGAGCCAAAGATTTTGGTGATTAATTAAATAAAAAAATAGTAGTCAAAGACAAAGCGAAAAGAAACGAGGAAAAGACAAAGAATTTTATTTTTGTTTTTGTTTTTATTTTATTTTTAGGGTTTTCCGAAAACTGTATTAGGGTTTATTATTTTTGTAATTTTCTTTTCTTTTTGGACATTTGGACTTTTGGACTTTGGGACATTATTTTTATTTTTACCCTACGGAAGGGTACTTTAAATATAAATTGTTTGCAGAGAAGGAGGACAATTACGATATTTTATATGCACCTTGGTTTCGTACACTGACATATGAGTCAGCGGCCTGAGTCGACTACAACCGATTCATCCCCCGTCTGGAACGGGAGGTAAGATTCTAAACACTCGTGAATCCCCTGTCAGCGAGTTACTGGACTCCTTCGTATGCATATATGTTGAGGACTAAATACGAACATTTATTTTTCTAGTAAAGGGAAAGGCCTGGCCATACAATATAAGGGTTTGGATTTCATCACCGTTCTCTTCTTGCCCGCCTTAGGAACACGTAACCTACGCATACCTAAGCCTTAAAATTTTGACTAGAACGAGACCGATAAGGTAACGAGATTAATAGGAAAGTCATTCGAAAAATATTGTTTACTCTTTTAAGCATACTTCAAAGTTCATGATGGTTTCTGTGAGCTGAATGCGTGACTGCGCCGCCTTGTAATATCGGTGAGGCCTTAGGTATCAAAGCTCCACTAAGCTTCCTTCGCCTCTATTCAACTTACTTTGACTCAGATTGACTCCATAGGGGTTTGCTTAAATTTTAATGAATTTACTTTCGAAAGATTAGAAGTTGGTCTAGAAACAATCTAAGTGGAGCCATCATGCTTTTTGTTTGATAGAAATCTATAGGTTTGATTTGGTTGAGTCGTCATTGATTTGTGATTGCTTAGAATCGATTTTCATATTATTTTTGGCATGCCTAAACGTAAAAGAGACGCCCTAGGTATATTTGTTAAAGAGAAACCTAGTAGTTCTAAGAGTCTCGATTACCTCAATTTAGAAAGTCCGATTTTTTAAGAGTCTAGTTTTGATCGTCCGTATTTTACTAAGGAGAGAATCCCTATAGAGCCAGAAATAGCAACTTTGAAAGCTTTGTTGCATCCGACTAGGACTACTCGTCCCTCATGTATCAGGTTAGATGAAACAGAAGAAAATTATGAACTTAGACCAGGGACCTTACATATGCTCCCAATCTTTTTAGGGAAAGAAAATGAAACCCCTATTTCCATGTTAGGGACTTTGAGGAAATTTGTAGTACCCTAAAGATTAGAAACCTTAATGATGATGATTTGAAACTTAGGTTATTCCCTTTTTCCCTGAAAGATAAAGCTAAATCGTGGCTATATAGTTTGGCTTCCGGTTCAATTCAAACATATGAACAACTTACATCTGCCTTTTTGAACAAGTTTTTCCCTAGGCACAAAACATTATCTATTAGGACGCAAATCTGCACATTTTCTCAACAGGAGGGAGAATCTTTGTATAAGTATTTGGAAAGGTTCAATTATCTATTAGCCTAATGTCCTCATCATGGTTTAGAAAAGGTTAGGTTAGTTTAGATCCTTTATGAGGGTTTAGACTATTCCACTACAACCACAGTAGAATCTATGTGTACAGGTTGATTTGAAAACCAAACAGTTGATGAGGCAATGAAATTTTTGAATGAAATCGCCGAAAAGACCCAATAATGGGAAAGTAGTAAGGAACCCCAGAAAACAATTCTTCTAGGCAGAGGAAACGTTAGTAGGGTAGAAGGGGGCAATGAATCAGATGCCAAAATTCCTGCTATAGAGAAAAGGTTAAAAGCTTTAGAATTGGGTCACACTAGTGGTAGATTGGAGCCTTTTTGGGAAGGCCAGGATAATGAAGAGCAAGCCAATGCTCTCTATAATAACACTAGATTCGACAACCGTCAAAAATTTGACCCATATTCAGAAACCTATAATCCTGGTTGGAAAAACCATCCAAACCTTTCGTGGTCTAAGGGCCAGAGTCAAGGTTAGTTTAGTAATTCTAATGCTCCCCCAGTTTTTGGTTACCCTAAGAATTCATTAGGCCCAGAAAATAAAACAACTAGCTTAGAGGAATCTATTAAGATGTTAGCAAAAACTCAGGAAATGTTAGCACAGAGCCATGTTAGTTTTCAACAGGAAACCAAGAAGAACATTCAAACTAATGCTCAGACCCTTGCTAAGTTAGAACTTCAAGTTGTCCAAATATCTAAGACCTTAAGTGAGAGAGATAACGTAAGGTTCCCTAGTCAGACTAATCCCAATCCTAGAGGAGTTCATGAAGTTGGATAAAAACCATCACATCAGTTGAATTAAATTAAAACCCTTGGGAGTGGTAAAATAGTAGACAATCAGGGAACTATGCCCGATAGTGAACATACTATAGTTCACCCCTCAGGATCTCACCCCTCATGAACATCCATAGCTGAAGAGACTGATAAAATTTCTGATGATGCCAATTCGTTTCCTGGGAGGTATGATTCTATGCCTATAGCCCCATTTACACAACTACTAGTGCCAACAAAGAGTGAATCCAACTTTAATGACATAATGGAGGTTTTTAATAAAGTTACCATAAACCTTTCGTTAGTATAAGCAATTAGGAAACTACCGGCTTATGCCAAATTCCTTAAAGATATGTGTACGCGAAAGAGTAAGCTTAGTGTCCCTAAGAAATCCTTTTTCGCTAGTCATGTAAGTTCAATCATTCAGAACACCACAAATCCTAAGTGTAAAGACCCAGGTTCCCCTACCATTGCTTGCACGATAGGAAAACACAAGGTAGAAAAAGCTTTACTTGACTTATGAGATAGTGTGAACTTACTTCCTTACCATGTGTACTTACATCTAGGACTTGGTGAATTGAAACCTACCAAGATAACACTGCAGTTAGCTGATAGTTCTGTTAAAATTCCTCATGGTATGATAGAGGATGTTCTAATTGAGGTTGACAAGTTTATTTATCCAGTGGATTTCGTAGTCCTGGATACACAACCTGTCCCTAACCCATAGAATCAAATACCGGTGATTTTAGGTCGCCCATTTTTAGCCACGTCTAATGATATTATCAACTGTAGGATTGGACTTATGAACATATCCTTTGGTAAAATGACCACTGAACTAAATGTCTTTAATGTTACTAGACAACCTTCCGATGATTTAGAGAAAGTTAATATGATTAGAAATTTAGTTCATGATTTAGTTCAGGATAATTGGGATGACAGTTTGTTTGGTGATTCTTTAGATGAATTTGATGAGACTATTTTCTTAGGTCAGATGGACGACCAGATTTAGAACTAAAAGAAGCTCTTGCGCATTTTAGAGACTCCGAAGATCCAGAAATCCAAGCAATTGTTAGAGGTTTGTCTGAAAGTAGTGATTACCCTAAGTTTGGGGGTAGTGACAGTTCTAGTAATTGTCAATATCACCCTTAGAAGTCCTTAACTTGGGACTCGCACCTATTGCGTCTGAGGTATCACTTGAATCTCTTTAAACTCCACAACCATATCCCCCTGATACTGTCCAGGAGGAAATCAAGCTATTAGAGACACGTTATTCAGATGAACTTGTTTGCCAAGACACTCATATGAATCCCAAATGGGCGCCGCAGAAAAATCCAGTTGTCTTACAAGAAACTTTCGATAATGTTGCACTCCATCTATTCATTTTTTTAATCCTTTACAGTTTTCTCATATTGGTGGCAGTATTATTTGGTTTTGATGATCCACAGTTGTTTCGGCTATTGATATATGACTTGAAAGGTAATTAGCCATTTTGTGGTATTTGACGTCCGGCTGAAGACTTTAAACTTAGCACTTTTTGGGAGGTAACCCAATATTTATGCAACATGGTAATATCTTTCCTTATCTCTTTTGCTTCAAATGGTAACAGTTTCTCCTTGTTCATGTTTTTAATTTTATCTTTAGAACATTGAGGACAATGTTAGATTTAAGTTTGGGGGTATGGGAGAAACTTTTTAGTTGCATTATTAAACTCCAGAGCCTAGATATTTATGCTTATTAAGGATGGCACAAACCAATATAAGTGGATGAAAGCATTTTGGTTGTAGGAGTTGAGGAACCAATCTGGTTAGATGGAAACATCTAAAGAGTCCATTCATAAAAGCACAGAGCTCAGGTGTTAGAAAAGAAAACATGGTAGTTTCGCCATATCCTCGTGATGGAAACATCGAAAGAATCCAGTGTGTTGATATTAGTCCAGACTAGTATATCAGTCCATAAGGATAGGTTCACCTTAGTCAACATCATCCACGTTTTTCTTTATATCCATCTTCTTAATCTATCCATGTGATTGGTAGACTCTGGTTTATGATGTCCAGAAACTATCTGAGTAGAGCTCTATCACTTTATATCAATTTTAGTGTGCTTGAGTGTATGGCTTCACATGGGTCGGGTTTGGCCTCACCCACCACCCAACCCACTGATGGTGGGTAACATAAGTTGTCACCCACAACCGACCCAACATAACAATGGGTCGGTTTTCACCCGACCCACTTTACAGTGGGTTGGATCGGGTGGGTGGTGGGTTACCCACCAAAATAAATAAATAAATATCTGAATTAACAGAGACTCCGCAGATAACATCTTTATCAAATCAGTTCTGAATATATAATCCTAATTAAACACCACTTTCAAATTAGAAAATTATACGATGCAATATTAGAAGAAATTACAAAGATTAGAAATTGTTTTAATTGTCTCCTAAATAAGATAACAATACAGGCCATTACTGTAAGGTGTTTTTAGATATTTTAATCTATGAATATAACTGATGCTAGCTCTACAAAATCAATCAAACTACCGACAAAATCAAAGATAACATATTTCAATCTAACACGAATTCGATCTATAAGATTAAGATGAGTAAGGTCATTAAAAGAAAAAGAATCAAACACCAATCAAGAAAAGTACAGAATACAACTCCGGTTAATAGATCCAATTAAATGGTGAGATTAACAGAATAAAAAATAGAAAATGATAAAGAACACACATGCTCTTCGAGATTCGTAACATTATTTTTGTAAACAATATCGATTACTAATACATCGATTATTTTTGTAAAGAACACACAATAATCCACAGCGTGATTTGAGAGATGAGAAGGGTTTCGTGAAAAATGGAGTCTGACTGAGAGAAGAGGCGGAAGAAAAGGGTAATGGGTTTCGTGAAAAATGAAAAATGCGATTGGGTTAAGGTGTTTTACTTCATCTCTTCAACCGATGAGATTTATTCTAGGTTAGAATTACATAATATAAGGGTAGCAATAGTGTAGGGTGGGTGGGTGGGTCGGGGTGGGTGACGGAAGTTTCTACCCGCAATCGACCCAACATACGGTGGGTTATGGCGTGCCTCACCCATAGTCGATCCATGTCTTGGTGGGTTGGGTCGGGTGTGGGTATTTTTGGTCGGGTACAGATTGGGTCGGTGGGTTGGGTCGGGTTTGTGCAGCCCTACTTGAGTGCAAACTCGTGCACAACAGTTGGAATTTCGCATCAGGGTACTTCCTCCTGTAGTCAATAAGTATTCCAACCAAGGAGATTATTTAGTTCCTTCGAAGGTTCTGTGTAGATAGCTAGGGTCTGGAGTATAAAGGTTTTGTGGGTATATCTCTAGTAAGCCCTCCCGAGACTATAACTCGGCCACTAGGGCCACATAGGGGTTTAAAGGCTTATTGCATACGCTAAATGCAACCGACGATGCCTGCGACAATGAGTTAGGATTTTATTTTGTAAATTTGATTAGATCGGGACTACCAAATAATAAGTTTGGTGGTATTTGATAGACGCATTTATGTGTCTATTTTAATCTCGATTTTCTATATTTTTAGTACCCATTTTTGTACTTATTATGGTGTTTCATGTGTTTGTAGGTATTTTTTAAAAATAAATATTTTTGGAAAATTCGGCTCAGAAAAGTTGCACCTGGAGGACACCTACTATTTAGAATCTCATTTTGGATAAGGGGCACTTCAATTACTAAAGGGTACACCATTGATAAGGGGCACCCTAGTTGTTATTTACACCCTAGGACAGCTAACAACTAGGGTTGTATAATCCAGATCTCATTTTGAAGATTCAATCCCTGGATTCAGTTTAAGTGGACTTGAATGGAGTAAACATGCCTGGTATGATTGATTAAATCAAGAAACTTGGGCTGTATAATCCGTATTTATTTTAACAGGGAAGAATAATATCGGGTTCTCTGTTTTGTGTTTTGGGAGAGTTATATTCGGATTTGGTTATCGAGTTGGACTGGGTAATGGCCTGTTACGCTAAAACAAGGCTAACAATCAATCAAAGTGCGATAAAATTGGTGCATATCTTCGGTTCTAAGGAAACAGAGGTGAAGGAAGTTGCGGGATTTCCTTTGACTGTATTTGGCAGGTGCGTGTAGTATTAAGGGGAGAGAACTCTATCTATAGTTGGGTTCTTCTGTTTTGGAAAGATTTGATAGCTCAAACACGCATAAAGAAGATTTAGAAGAGAGAAAAATCCGAGTATTGCTGCCGAAGAAAAAAAAGTTATTTTTGGGACTTCACTTGCTTTCTACGGGACCTGTTGGCTATATAACGGGTGTTGGGAGCTCAAGGAAGGGTTACGTACACTTTGGGGAGGTTTAGGAGCAGTGCAGCGTCAATTTCACAACTTACAGGTGAGAGGTTGAAGAAGAACATAGAACAACACTTGAGGAAAGTCGCAGAATCCGTGGCGTTTTCATTCAAACTCAGTACCATTTGTCACAATTTTTGTAACAATTAATTCTAGTTCGCAAAAGTTTGTGTTAGGGTTCTGTTAACAGTGGTTCTGTAACAATTATAACTGTTACAAACACTCTGTTTTATACATTCTCTTCTTTTTAATCAACTTTTGAGCATTAAGGATGTATTTTGAGAACATGGTTAATATGAGGAGCTAAAACCCCAAGCTGAGGCGATGGAGGAAGCCATTTTTCCAATTATTATATGGTAATTTCTATTTTAATTATTTTTGCAATTTCTTATTTGATTTTGTGCCTTGAATAAAATAGTTTTAAGGATTTTAATTGAATAGTTGTGATGTCTTTTGATAGAGCATGCTTAACCTAGAGTTCTTGATGTTCTATGCTTCGGATTTACCATTGTTACTTTGAAAATCTACTTTTGGAATATTAGAATCACTTCAAACGGAAAAGAATTGCATGCTATTAATTAGATTGAATCACTGATAATTGGTTAATGGTGGAATCCTGAGTCTCGGTGCTTTTTAAAATTTTGATACAACCTTCTTTAAGTTTTCTAGTTTTAATTGAATCTAAAAAAACCCTTCACAAGTATGAGAGGAACGATATCTTTACTACCACTTTCTACAAAAACACAAAAATATACCTTGACAAAGAAACAGAGTCAATATTCTATTTGAGCTATAATTATCTAGAATAAATATATGAATCGCATGAATGAATTTATTGGTGGAATCCTTAGTCCCAGCCTCTCGTAACATTGTTATCATCTTTTACAAATTTTCTAATTGAAATCAAAATTAAGTCTAAAATCAACAACTTCCCAAGTCCGAGAATCAAACTCTTTACTTACCACTTCAAAACTACATCACTTTCCTATCGGAGATAGAAATATCAAGCCAATTATTAAAATTGTACTCGTACGATAGAAACATCAAGATCAGATGACACAACTACAAGAAAAGTAGTATCGGCCTGGCTTCACAATCCAATGAAGTCTTTAAGTCGTTAACCTGGTTTTAGAAGAAGAAAACCAAAGGTTAAAGGAGAATCGACTCTATATTAGCAAACTAGTATCACAAAGAATGTGTGGGGATTAGGTTTCCCAGTTTCTAGAGTTCTCCCTTATATAGTCTCTCAAATCAAGGTTTGCAATCAATGTTAGCTTACTAACAAAGCATTCAATATTCACTGTTAGATGAAAACCTGATTAGGTTCAAGCTAATATTTATCAACCGTTAGATCGAAAACATTGCTTGTTACACACACATGAAATGCACGTTTGTAGGCTTGTGAAAACCGTACCAAAACTTGTACATTAATTCACTACACCATATCAGCTAATTTTCCACGCATATTGTTTTGGCTTTGCAACGTATATGGACGTTGTTCACTTTGCAACGAATATATCCGTTGCAAACCAATTAATATGTTGCTTTAATTACGATTAATTTTTCAATAATTAAGCAACGTATAATAACATTTAAAAACATTGCAATTATAGCAAAAATGATAATTATGTATTATCTAAGGGTTTTTTTGATAAGTTTTTATTTTTTATTACATGATATTAGGTTTAATTCGAAATTGTTTAAAAAAATGTGTAGAATTGTTTCCCTCAATTGTTTCCCAAACTATTTTTCACCTAAAAATTCCCATCCCTTCAAAATTTCATCAATAATTGTTTTCCCACCAAAATAAAATTTAGAATTATTTTCCCACTAAACTTTCCCTCCCAAGTTTCTCATCTAAATACATTTCCCTCCTTAATTTCCCCCATTTGACCAAAAGTCCCTCCCAATTGACCGAATTTCCCCCCACCCCCAGTTGTTGAGACTAATAAGTAAAAAACTGATATTTTGTGTCTTCACTCATATTCCAACACGTGTCTTATTTACCTCTCTCACACCTCACCCTATATCACCACTCGTCTCTCTCTCTCTCTCTCTCTTTTACTTAGTGAAAATTTTCTAAGTGAAAAACTCGTCCCTCTCTTGCACAAAACAGAAAAACTTACAACTTAATTAGCTAATCTCTCTCACAAATTTACCCTATATGTAGACTAAACTACAACTATTTCTCCCAGAATAGATCTAAGAATTTTTAATCATCTAGGTTGTTAATCTTTGAATCAAAACCTCAAAAAAGAAAAAAGAAAAAAACCTAATGAGATTTTATAACCTTAGAAATTTTATTATGTTCGTGAAATCGCAGAATACCCTAATTCAATGAAGCAAACAGTTGCGGTATAATCTCTCACTCAGTTTGTTATTGTTTTTATTTGATGATTTTGTTTGTTTTTTTTTTTTTGACCTAAAATTTGTTTTCTATTTACCCTTTCCAACTGAAGCAGCAGTGAGTTTATGAACAAGAAGAAGATGTACTGGTGCAATTAAGGTATATTTTCACAAACCCTAACTTTATTTCTCTTCTGTGTTGTTTTGAGTGTTCAATTTTTTTTTTCTTATTTGGGGTTTTATCTTTCTAAGTGTTTCAGTTTGGATATTTCTACTCATTTTAAATCATGGGTTTTTAGTCAATTATGAAATTAGGGTCTTCATAGTGGTTTATGAGTGATACTAACTCTGTTGGTGGAGATGCTCTTTGTGTATGTGGTAAAATAGTGATAGTATTCTTTGTATTAGTGTGGTTTGTTAAAAATTCCTTGATGTTTGAAACTAAAATGGAATCTCTAGTGAGGACTGAACTGGAAGACGATAGAATCTACTCTCAATGTTTGATGATATTGGTAGTGGAACCTTTTTATTTGGTATTTTGGCTTTATTTTACTGATACTGTATTTTTATACAGAACATTGTTGATGTATGTCATGTTTGCTAGCAGTTACCATGTGGTACTTTAAGGGTGTGAGTTTATGTTATATTTTGGCAGTGCTTGACTAGAGTATATCTTAAATCTCAAATCTGCAGTACACTATCTTCTGAAATCTGCAATGTCATCTAGTTAGATTCTTCTTTGAAGCAGCTTAAAAATTAACACGTCAAAATTTCATGTATATCTACCTAAGATCTAAATATTTTTTCCAGTCTCATTTGTATTCAGAAACTCAGACTCTTATCATGATAAGATTGTCATCATTGATATTTATACTCTAGAAACAGTAACCTTCAAACATGTCTTCATAATTATTAGTTTCTGTAAAATTCTAATGGGTTGTGTTCATTGTGTTTTTGTTTAAGTTTCAGGTGAGAATATCGAAAAGTAAGGCAAGGCAGGGAAAGACAAATACTACGTTTGGCTTGACTGACTTGTGATCTGACCATTTATGGGACAAAAGTTGTTGTATATGTATGTATTCATACTTCTTAGTTTCTGTAAAATTTCATTGGGTTGTGTTCATTGTGTTTTTTTTAAGTTTCAGGTGAGAATATCTAAAAGGAAGGTGAGGCAGGGAAAGATGAATACTACGTTTGGCTTGACTGACTTGTGAGCTGACCAGTTGCGGGATAAAAGTTGTTATACGGGTATCTAATATATGTACATTTTCAATGAATTCCGAATGGTTTGATGACTTCTCAGTTTGTTAGTTTCCTATGTCTCGTGCTCGGTATACTAGTTTTAACGCAAGTGAAATGGGATGTGACAGACTAGGACACAAGGGTCCCTTGTATAGATACACATTTAGGCGTTTAAGTATGTTATATCTAGGCACAATTATCTGCAATTGATTTAGTTATGTATCTTGTTTATGTAGTCGAGTGTTAATATATGCTAAGAAATATTCAGGTACATCGGTGCGTAAATAGAAATTTTATTACATACTCTAATTTAGTGGGAAAATATAAATATTGAATTGTCGAACAAGGCTAGTTTTAGTAACTTGTAGATCATTGGTTGTAAGGTCTATTGATGGTTGAGACATACAGCTGGTCCTGGTTAATACAATTGTGTTTTTATTCATCGTTTTAGATCAACAATTAGGGTATCAGTATGCAGTTGTCTGCACTAATTGGTTAGGTTCTTATGTTTCTTCTTTTTGGGGTTCTTTTTTATAGGTGTTAATTGTGCGCAAAAGTTTTTCATTGCTTCAAGATCGTTTGTGAGTGGTTTGTTGTCCATTATTACATAAGACACTGTGAAGGTTTCTTGTTTCTAACTTTTAGTTGGTCTTGAGCGCTCATTATTTTGATTTTTTTGATGCAGAGCGTGTAGAATACAATCGGCTAGACTTGAAAAGGTCAGGAAATTGTTTTGGTGAATAGACTTGTATCTTGCTAATGATTCTATCCCTGTTATATGCTGGTATGTGGGTAAAGATATGTTTCTTAAATCAAGTATAAAGTAGTGATGATAATATTGCTCCATGTTAGTTGAAATATGCTCCCAAGTTAGTGATACCATGATGTTTGTTCTATTATGATAGATATGAATGTTAGTCATGACTCCATAAGCTAGAGTTTTCTGTTTTTGGTGCAGTGTAATTTGTGTAGTCATACTTCCATTTTATTTTCTTGTCGTTATTTGTAATTATAATCTAGTTTGTGTTGGGGGTTGTAAAATGACTGAAAAATGTGAGAAAGGATGGATGACTGTTGAAGATAGGTGTAGTCCTATTTATATAGAAGGGGTGGCTAAATTTATTGCTTTTGCATACAAAAACAGAATTAGAAACTCACAGTTCTGCTCATGTCCTTGTCGTCGTTGTCGTAATAGGAAATCCATGACTTTTGCACTGGTGAGACATGATTTACTAGACTATGGAATGCTTGATTCATATGTATTTTGGTCTCTATACGGGGAGAAGTCAAAACTGAGATCAACATCAGCATCAACGCCGTATGTAAATTAGAACAATGAAGCAGATACAGTTGAAGAAGAAACAGTAGTAGAGGAATTCGTTGAAGAGAGTCGTCGGGATGATAAGTTAAATGACTTTGTTGATAACGCATTTGGAATATTCAAAGGATTAAATGAGAATGTCAATGCCGGTGATTCCGAACATCCCTTTCAGGAGCCTAATGTAGGTGAAAAATACAACAAGTACCAAAAGTTAGCGGAAGAGAAACTTTATCCAACATGTGAGAATGGTGTGACAACTCTTTCTGTGATTGTGGAACTGAATCATGTCAAGAACATGAAGACAAAGTGGCCTGAGTTTGCAAAGGAAGCGCAAAATGTGTGGTTGGGTATTTCTAAGGATGGTTTTAATCCTCGCGGCATCCAGTGTACCAGTTACAGTTGTTGGCCAGTCATCTTAGTTCCTTGCAATCTGCCTCCATCACTGTGTATATCTCGTGGTGATATCGTTCACCATAAAAAGGTGAATCCGAATGAGAGGAGGGTCTACATTTATCAAGTGTATGAGAAAGCAGTCATTATCTGGGATGCACCTCAAGGAGATGGTTGGTGTACCTTGAGTCAGGTACCACTTCCTAATTGGTTGAAATGGGCCGAGGATAGGCTGTCACCTATTGCGTAGACATGTTTATTATCAGGTAAGGAACTTTTTTTTTTTGACTATCAGCAGATGTTCAAAGACATAGAAAATCCTAAAGACTGTTTTTTTTGTAACGAAGCACTGCGATAAATCTAACAGACTGCTTTTTTTGGGTAATATAAACACTTGGCGAATCCTACAGATTACTTTTTGATGTTTTTGTTACTGTAGGAAGATTAGATAGACTATGCATCTGTCTAATCTATCTATAATACATTATGTAATTGTCTCAATTATATATATATTATTTTTTTCGTTTCGCGACTTTTTAACAGTCAACCCCTTCTTAACTCCGCTAATGCAAATGCATTGCTGGTCCCAATCCCAGGTAAAGGAGGAGGGGGAAGGTGCATTATCATTTTTTTTGTTCTAGCTTATTATTACCTGTTGGTGGTTGCTAGGGAGGACCAGCACTAAGGTTTTTGAGATCAAAGTGTGTGTGTGTGTGTGTGTGTGTGTGTGTTCTTATTTCCTGTAGTACGTAAATCAACAAGTGATCTTATAAGTTCAGTTTTGCTGGAACAGGTTGGAGAAGCTGAAAAGCTTGTTTGCACTCTTTTCAATCTTGTGATTTCAAGGCAACCTTCTATAATATTCACGGATAAGGTATGTTGCTCATCTGTAAACTGTTTAAAGTCCTGCGTCTTTTTCCTTCAATATACAATTCATAGATGGTATTATTAGCTTATTGGCTAAAATTTAAGCATCTATTCAGCAGTGATGTAAATATGCATTCCTGGAAACTTCTAAATGTCTCTTGCATCTACATGTTATGATCCAGTTTGATGGAGAGACCTCTAATTATGATGTTCTTGTAATCGTAATTGGTAAGCTAAGCTAACTCTCTTTGAAGATATGTTCGATCAGTTTAGGTCTCAGAACTTAAAAGTGATGGTTTAGATGTTTTGGAATTATTTCTGACTTCATAGAAATTCGGATGCAAGGCAAGATGTGTAGAGTTTTCTTTTTTTCCAGGTGTATTTTAATCAGCTAAGGGCAGAGTGTTAACATACATCATTTTTCTACTTGATGCAGGGGTGTCATAGAGTGTTTTGATTTCAATAGCAGCTGAAATCCTGAACTTATAGGGTACCACAATTGAACCTCTTTTTCTTTTAATTGTATTCTTGTTTTCAGCTTGATTTGGTGGAAGGACACCATTCATATGCTTCCATTTCTTACTTATGTTCACATCCATAGAAGCATTATCTGGTCTTTTTTTGTGCTCAGTTTCATCATTCCACATTCTGGTTTTAGATTTAAGAATTTATAAATCCATCTAAGGCGTATTTATGTTTTCACAGGTACAACTAATAAGGCACGAGAATTAAATGATGTTGTTTTTCACATACTGGTTAGGAAGAAACTATTATGATTCATTACAAGTCATTACATTATAAGTAATATATGAAATGATGATTGTAGTTTCATCTCCAATGTTGAATAGGTGAAGCATATTTATGCACCTCTACCAGATGAAGGTGTGAGGTGAATTCTTTTCAACAATAAACTCAAAAATTCAAGCAATTTCTATACCAGGTAACACTGTTCACACGTTATTATGATACTACTTGAACAGGAAACCCATTTTATTTACAAAATGTTACATAATTGGGCTCTAGGAGAAGCTAACTACCTTCAATTCTGAAATAGGTTCGTTTTCGTAACAATATTTCTTATTTGGTTGGTTCTTATTCTTTCTATAGGAGGAGATTGGAAAGACTTGTAAAAGAGACAGAAGGTAAGCATCAGCTACTTCCAATATACCAACCATACTATATATTCTAAAATATCATTTGTTCCTTCAGATTCAAGACTCCTATCCTGTAATTCTCATGCATAGGTTATTCCGGAAGCGATATACAAACCTTGTGTGAAGAAGCTGCTATGATGCCAATCAGAGAACTTGGATCAAATATTTTGACAGTGAAGGTCAATCAGGTAACTATGGAACTTCATTTCGGATTTTTATTTTGTTCAAATGCAAGCATCTGAAAAACTAGTTGGAGAAGTTTTTCATCGTTAACTTTAAGCTTATCCATTTATTCCTACATTTCAATTTGCATGGTATCCTTTAATTTCTGGATCTATAAATACCAATTTGGGTGTAATGTTTGTTAATTGGTGTCGTGAATGTTCTTTTGTTTAGATATGGGGAATCTCTCTGTGATTTACAAAAAAATAGTGGGGTGTGCAGGTTGAGAAGCAGGTGCAGAAATCTGAATGTGCAGGATCTAAATTTTTTTCATTAGCTGATAAAAAGTTTGCAACGGATATAAACGTTGGTTAAAGTAACGTTGCTAACAATCCAGTAATTTTCAACGTATATAAATGTTGCCAAGGCAAAACATGATGCCATCTATTTTTTTGGGACCCACTGACACGTGGAAAAACCACAAGGAATGTTATAATATACGTTGCTTAAAATAGGAAATACATTGCTGTATTTAATTAAAGCAACAATTATATCGTTGCTTTAATTAATATATGCAATTATGCAATAACATATATCGTTATATATTTAATTTAAGCAACGTTTGTAAGACGTTGCAAAAAAATTTGTGACGCTGTGGAGTGTACGTCACATAGCGTTCTTTTGAAATTCATATCAACGATTATAAAGTGGTAAATTGGGCATTTTGGTGTAGTGATTGGTTCAACAATAGTTAACCAGATGGTTAGCCATATGATAACTTTCATATCAACCATATTCTTCTTCACCATAGCTAGTCCAAATGACTCAAATTAACTAGTTAGAGAGTTGTTCAATTGCTTAGATCTTTATGTACTATACAAGACACAATCGAAGCAAAAACGATGTGATTCAGTCGAATCAATTCATGAACTATAAATCCACGGTTTGCATAACATTCTTTAGTTTATTAAGATAAGTTCACAAACATCGTTTTTAGACATAACCTACTCAAGTTCGCGGACTTAAGTTCCCGAATGGAGTTCACAAACTCCAACAGAAATTTTCGGGTTCAAGAACTATGCCAGTTCGCGGACTGGGTTCGCGTACTGAAGTTCGTGTACTACTCCGGTTTCACTTGATTAACAAAGTTCGCAAACTTCGGTTCAAGAAATAAGGACTTATACATATATTTTTTTCCACAACAATTCTTATATCTTCTAATGGTTATATTGTCTAAACTCTCATTTCAATCATTGAAACATTCACAGAGGGCGTTATATAGTTATTATTCACAAACTATTTTTCGTCAGAGCGATTTCCAAAATGATGAGACATAACATGACTTTCGTCACTAGGTAAAGATGAACTTGGATAAAGAAAAATCTTTACCAACACATATTTCGAGAAATAGATAAGCGAGAAATACTCAGCTCGAAATACCTCATGTGGTATAATCTTAGTCTATATAGTAATACGACTTTTGTCTCAATATAAGAGATAGAGTAGATAGACTTTTGAGTGATAGATAAGTTCAAGTCTCCACATAACTTTTAGTGGATGAAGATCCACTGGTTTCTTGAGTATTCCTTAGTCTTGTATGATAATTTCCATAGAGTTCTTGAGCTCAACTACACTTTTTATCCTAGTCCGAGACCTTATCTATAGTAGACTAGAAATCAAGACTTTATAGTTTTGGTCACTAACATTGACAAACATGCTTGAGATATCAACGCATGCAGGTTCGACCGATCAGTGCTCTAACACACAGTATGCGTAGTTGTATGCTAACTGTTACAAGTTATTCTAAGTCCGGGAACCATAGTATGCATACCCGTATGCGTACTGGTTTAACAGTTGAAGTCCGGGAACTTAGTATGCATACCCGTATGCGTAATGTCTTAACAGTTCAAGTCCGGTAATATAATTGAGTTCGGTCATGAATGAAAGTATGCGTACCCGTACGCATACTAGTGGATAAACCAAGTCTGAAACTCTAAGTATGCGTACCCGTATGCATACTTGAGTGGGTTAAGTTCTAAAATCGTGAACAAATATATTTATATAATAAGGAATGTAATCTTTGCAAACCGTGGCTATAATGTTCATGAATTGATTCAAGTGAATCAAAATATATTTTTCTTCAATTGTGTCTTGTTTACTTCTATGAGAATATAAACAATTGAAAAACTCTATAACTAGTATCATTTGAGTCATTTGAACTAGTTGTGATCAAGATGAACAAGGTTGATATGAGAGTGTTCATATGTCTAACTTCGGTTAACTATTGTTGATCCAACTAAGTGTACACGTTTAGGCACGGTTACCCATCTAAATATAAGTACATTTCATTTGTGTGTAACAAGCTAAGTTCGATCCAACGATTGAAAGATATTAGCTTGAATCTAATCAGGCTTTCATCTAGCAGTGAATATTGAATGCTTTGTTACCAAGGTAAAATTGATTGCAAACCCTAATTTGAAGACTATATAAGGAAGAAATCCAGCAACTGGGAAACCTAATCCCCACACCTCCTGTATGATACTAGTTGCAACTAGAGTCGATTCTCCTTTAACCTAGGTTTTTTTAAAACCATGATAGGTTAACGACTTAAAGACTTCATTGGGATTCTGAAGCCAGACCCAACTATTATCTCTGTAGTTACGTATTATGATTTTACTTTGTTCTATCATATTGAGTATTATCTTCTCTAAGATTTGCTCGAGATTCAATCTACGATAGGTAAGATAAAAAGTAGTCACAAACATCTTCGTATCATCGTTTGTGATTTCATAATATCTTGTTCCTCTCCCATATAGTTAAGATCATTGTAAGGTGATTGATATTACTAGGTTGTTCTTTGGGAATATAAGTCTGGTGTATCAATTGGTTCTTATTCACCTTGATTTATCAAAAGAGGGAACAAAACTCGTAGGTATTTCTGTGGGAGACAAATTTATCTATTCAATAGACTTTTCTATGTGAGACAAATTTGTTTATAAAGTCTTCGACTTTGGGTCGTAGAAACTCTTAGTTGTGGGGAGGATCAGTTAAGGGAATCAAGTGCATAGAGTCCTGCTGGGACTCAGAGGCGTAAGGAACGCGACTGTACCTTAATCAGTGTGAGATTGGTTAGGGCTCAACTACATTCCAGTCCGAAGTTAACTTGTAGTAGGTTAGAGTCTTTAGCGGCTTAATACAGTGTGGTATTCAAATCTGGACTAGGTCCCGAGGTTTTTCTGCATTTTTGGTTTCCTCGTTAACAAAATTTCTGGTGTCTGTGTTATTTCTTTTCCGCGTTATATTTTCTATATAATTGAACCGTGCCGGTTTGAGGACAAAAACATACAGAAAAAATCTGTCTGGAATAACAAGTTTCGACATGGTATTCATCCTGAAATACTATGCCGACACTCAGTACCGACATGGTATTCATCCTAAAATTCATGCCGGCACTTAGTACAGGCATGGTATTCATCCTAAAAACCATGGCGACACTAGTATCGGCATGGTATTCATCCTAAAAACCATGCCGGCACAAAATAACAGTAGGGTATTCATCATGAACACAAGCCAGGAGTGGATTGGAACTGAAACTGAAAAAGATTCAGTTTATGATTCTAACCCAAATGAAATTTTAAAACAACAACGACACTTTAAATATGATTGGTTATTATGTACCTTCTCAATGAAGCCATTTCTTCTTCTTCTTCTTCTTCTTTCTCAACAACAATTCAATTTAACTTATATTTAAGAACTTGTTAGGATTTGATTTTGATTTTGATTTTGATCTTGATTTTGATTTTTAGTTTTAGTTTTAAATTTTAATTTAGATGGAAGGGTATTTTAGTATTGTCAAACTCAAAAATCACCCATTAGCAAACGCTATTGGTTGGGGGAAGTAATTTATATCCCCCATTTAGTTTAAATATCCCCCAATCGCGCGTTCTTATATAATTCACCACCATTACATTTTGATTTTTTTTAAGGTTACAACTATTTTTACCTTTTCCAATTGTACATAAAAGTACATACAAGAAAAGTGGCCTTATATAAAGGGAAAACCCTTTACATTTTTTTCTTTTTTACAGCAAAATAAAATAAAAATGGAAAGGATAAAAAGGATGAAAATCATTACATATAATTATCTACCCACATTCTCTTTTTGGTTGGGTAAATTCTTTTCTTGATTATTTACATCCTCTTGTTATTTTGAGTTCGACAGTTTCCTCCAATCGACTAACTGATGCAAGAAATCCATGACATGATTGAAAACAAAAATGTTAGTGTTTCTAATGGTAAATAAGCTTAAAGAGAAAGAAACAACATGCAAAATTAAAAGTAGTTGTGCCTCTATATTTTTCAAATTACCTCGGCAGATTCTTGTACAAAATATGTTGCATAAGTATCTTTTGGACTTTTTGATACAAGAATCCCAAAACCTTGTCCTCTCTCCAGTAATACCTATAAACGAATTATAAACCAAATTAGATTTTGCATTTACTTATGTATGAAAGGAAATGTATAGGAAAAGAAATTTACACTACGTAAAGTATTTCTTCTTTTCGATCAAAAAAAAAAGAAAAATAATAATAATAATATAAGCCGCTTGTGGCAGTCTTTGAAAAAAAATAGAAAAAGGAAAAAGAAAAATGGAAATATATACTAAATTGCTAACGTAATACTCTTTATAATTGCTAAATTTAAAATAATAATTTATTTATTTAATATATACTACAAAACTAGTCGTAAAAATTCAAGGTGACCAAACTTGTGGTACAAAAACCCCACTCAAATGTTGGGATTCATTAAAACTCCATCTTAAACTAAACTGATACAAAAACCACAATTTTTTTTTTTAAAATGGATACAAAAACCCTAAATTTCAAAATTGGTTTCATCAAATTTTATGATGAAACGAAAAATTGGTTTCATCAAATTCTATGAGGTTTCATCAAATTTTATGATGAAACCAAATTTTGTTTTTTTGGGTTTTTGTTTTACTTTTGTTTTGACGGGTTTTTTTGTGGATAAATAGTGACATTTTTGGGATTATAACTCGTGGACCATATATACTATATATTTTTACGAAATAATTTTATGGAATAATTTTGGTGATTTGGGATATTTCTATTTTAGATTTTATGCATACTTTAACTATAAAAAAGTCACGTTCTTAATCCAAGCTATTGCCGGATCCTTTTAAAATAAAGATGTTCTTTTGGTTTGACTGTTTATGAACTCCTCAAGTTGTATTTGGGGAGGCAAAGAAATCTTCAAAACCACTTTTTTCCGTGAACTTATCACACATTGGAAAGTAGTTATCGATAGCAGATAAACTTTTGTACATACCAAAAAGGGGTCTTTTGAGCCTGTTACATTTTTATTTTAATACAATCTCAACCTTTTAAGTCAAAAAAAAAGTTGTATTAGAGAAGTATACATTTACCATAACAACATTTTTGGATCAAATCACAACGAATAAACTATTTTTGATTTTTTCTTGAGTTGAAGCTTTAGTTGACTAGGATGCATTGCTCATGTTCAAGGTGCTAATACTAAAAGAACCTGTCGTTTTGACCATGACTGTCCAGGGGCGGAAATGCTGACGGACCGATTATCTACTCAAGACTCGAGAGAAAGGCGACAATTATTGGGAAAGAGGGGGAAGGCGCTGGCACTGTATACCCTCAACGTACATAGCTGAATTTGGAATCACATATTCGCATCACAAATTTTCCGTCTATACATATATAGCCAAGTTGACAAAAAGGGCAAATGACCCTTTCTTGCTTATGACTCTGCCCCTGGATACTCGGATTTTTGGCATTTTTGCCATGTATTCAGTGAGTCCAGTCTAACACTAGAATCATATCTTAAACCGGGAACAGTGGTATAATCATATGATGGATAATAGTAAAAGCTTGTTAGATTTTGATTTATATAATTCACCACCATTACATTTTTAAAATGTAATGATTTTTTTTTTAAGGTTACAACTATTTTTACCCTTTCCAATTGTACTCCTAATGGCCTTATATAAAGGGAAATCTAAAGGAGGAGGAAAACCCTCTACATTTCTTTCTTTTTTTCCATCAAAAAAAAAAAAAAAAAAAAAGGAAAATCATTACATATAATTATCTACCCACATTCATTTTTTTTGATTGGGTAATTTTGTTTCTTGATTATTTACATCTTCTAGTTACGTTGAGTTGGATAGTTTCTTCCAATCGACCAACCAATGCAAGAAATCCATGACCTCGGCCGGTTCTTGTAGAGAATAAGATGCATTAGTTTCTTTCGGACTTTTTGATACAAGAATCCCAAAACCATGTCCTCTCTCCCTCAATACCTAAACAAATTATAAACCAAATTAGATTTTATGCATACTTTATCTATCTATATATATATATATAAAAAAAAAATGTAATTCAAGAAACAAATTTATTCGATTTTTATGAAATGATTTTGGAGACTTTGGATACCTTAAATGCATCTTCATCCGTCCGATCATCGCCCATATAAGGTGGCAAAACATCATTAGTGTTCCCGAATCCTAGAGAATATAAGTACCAAATAAGATGTTAATTAAATATATTCACGTACTAATAAAATTCTTAAAATCAAATGAAAAGAGTTAAAGAAAATAAAAATAATCTTACCTAGAGACTCTAGCAAAAATTCAAGAACTTTTCCCTTGTCACATTCAATAGTTGGTCGAATCTCCGATACCTAAAATACATCAAATCAAATCATGGAAATTGGAAAGAACGTCTGCTAGGAAAAGAACGGTCTGGCATTTGTTGCCTTTTGCGATCTGTTGGGAAGTTTGGAATGAGAGAAATAGAAGAGTTCACGGTGGCAGGGCTAAAACAAGCTTTGAGCTACAGATTTCTATAAAACAATGGATTCACCTATGGAGCTCAAATAAAGATGTTTTCAAACACTTTTCGGCTTCTCAGATTATGCACCAATGGGAGGAAATAGTTAACCTATAGTTCGGATTTTGACTCTGTTTGTTGTGATGGTCTTAAGACCTTGTTTATAGCCTGTACATTTTTCTCCTTTTTAATATATCCTTCCCTATTCAAAAAAAAAAAATCATGGAAATTAAATAAAAAAGTGCATGTGAGCCATGAGATTAACATACCTTCCTTATTCAATAAAAAACACTTATTCATTAATGAGAAAGAGAGATTGATGATGTCATTTCCATGAGATTAACATACCTTCCTTCCATGAGTGAGTTTCAGCTGAGGATACTCCTTCAACACTGATCCAACTGTCTCAGCTATTAAACTCCATTGCTGTCAAATATAAAAAATAAAATCAGCCATTTAACTCTCACATAAATTAAATTAAAGAATTATGTATAAATAAAATCACAAAAAATAAAATAAAATTGAATTTAGATTCTATACCTTTTCATCCACATTTCTATAATGAACAGATACACAAAACTTATTGTTCTCAACTTTGGCTCCATCAATTGATTTTGTTTTCTCAATTAATACTTTATTAACATGGAAAAATACAAATAAAAACCATTTATTATACAAATTATAGGCATTCTTTTTCTTGAACCAACAATTGGGGATATGGAAACTAATTGGGGGATATAGCTACGGGACAAAATAGGTGTCCCAATAGCAATTCTGGGTGACCTCCTATGTAATTATTTTTTTAATTCTTAATCTAGCCCCCACTAATTAGGATTAGTGATTAAGTATAATTAGTAAAATGTTAAGTATTTGGGGGATAAATTAGTGTGTATTTTTATTTGTGTTTGGGTGAGAGTAGAAGGAGGGAAAAAAATATTTGAGAGGAATTTCTTTTTTTGAAAATTGGAAGATGATTGTGATGAGAAAATTACTGATAATAAGAGGTTGAAAAATTGATTTTTTTTCTTTGAATCCACCATTGTTGCAGCAGAAAAAGCTTGGTGTCGGCATGGTATTCAACCAAAAACTCATGCCGGCAATTGTTGGAAATGTTCATAAATTGTTTGGCACTATCCGGGGGGGTTCGGGGGCGTGGGCGTTTATAGTCTTCATCAATGAAGAGAATTTGTTTGGAACATGGTACCGGCATAGTTTTCATCAATTCCGGCATGGTCATCATCACTTTCAGCATGATCTTCATCACTTCCGAATAAAAAAAAAAATCGTTTCCAAAGTGAGGTGAAGAGAATTTGATATAGAGTGGGGAGAGTTTAGAATTTGAAAGGGAATGGGGAATATTTGTGTTTCAAAGCTCTACCCCTAAATAAGATTAATAAGAAGTGGAGATGGAAATGGGGGATATGATTTTAAGTTTTGATTTTAAGTTTTTAATTTTTATTTTGAGGGAAGAAGTGGAGATGGAAATGGGGATATGATTTTAATTTTTAATTTTTATTTTGAGGGAAGGGTATTTTAGTATATTCATAACTAAAAGTCACCCCTTAGCACATACCATGGGTTGGGGGAAGTAATTCATATCCCTCAATTGTGAGTTCTTTTTCTTTTGTGTTCTTTGAATGTATAAAAAAATACCAAACTAACCTCATCAATCATGGGAAAGAACTCACTTGGTGGCTGAAACAAAAGACCTTGATCATTACTCTTTTAACAAAAAACAACAACCATTAGAATTCACTCAATTTGTCTTATTGATTGGATTCTTCAAAGTAATGGGAAAGTGATGTAGAACTTACTATCTTGGCACCTTTGGTTGGGCCTCTAATGTCCATTCCATGACTGCCAGCATAATACAGACCATCTAACTTGACAAAGCTATACACCTAAAAAACAAAAAACACAATTCAACTAACATAAACCATTCTTTACTTTAGTTATTTTTCTTCATCAAAAGAAGAAAAGAAAAACAGAACAAGAAATTGTAAATTGCAGTTTTACCTGATCACGATATCTTCCGCTAATGATGGCAGTAGGGAAAAACTTGGCGACATCCCTAACTGCGGCTCTCATCTGCTTAGACATGTAGGCTTTATCGGGGTCAGCCACAATGGGGAAAGTGTACCATCGTAGTCAAGAAAGACTACGATTTTCTTCCCTTGTGATGCTTCAATTATTTGCTCGAACATATTCAGTGCTGATGGATGTTGAACCTTTATAAACAAAAACAAAAGAATTTTTTTAAAATAAACATAATATCACAACTATCAACAAGGAATATGGATTAAATATTACCATCTAGGAACGATGTTCTTCAGACTGAGAGAAATCAGTATGCGTAGGAGATGAAGCTTTCATTGTCTCAACCCATGCACTTGAACCACTTTCAGTTTCAAGCTGTTTCAATAAACTCTTTCTTGTTATTGCTAAACTAATACTATTACTAGTTTGCAGAACTGTTGCTTTGGATGATGATGATGAAAACATAGATGAAGATTTCGACATTATTGTTGTTAATGCTAATGTTGATGAGCTTACATTCTTTTCAGCTGAAAACAATACATTCTGTTTCTTCATCTTGATTCAAAGAAAAATTCAAAGAAAAAAAAAAAAGAACAAGAACTTAATAAACGGGGGAACTTTAAGAGAAGTTGAAAGACTAAAACAGAGAGTGAAGGTAATCGAGAGGAAGAAGAACGTAGAGATTTGTAGAGGCAATAGAGTGAATAGCTAGTCAATTTATAGAAGTGGGAAGGGAAGGGAGGAGAAAGCGAGCTTTGAGGGACCCACATGAATTCTGGGGTGTGTTTGTATAGGCAGCGGTTCTATATGAACCATTAACCATATATACGTGTCCCAGTTCACATTTACTTGTCTTGAGTTTTGATGCATGCATGATCTAAAGTAAGAATGCTAGTTGCTTAGCCAATTAAGTTGCCAAAATTTAATGTGAAATTCTTACTAGTTTTGATGCAAGACTTTAGATATTGCTTGGCTTAAATTTGGAAGTTAAGGATAAGTGTTCCCCTTTTTTTTTGAAAGAAAAATGCTATTCAGTGTACTGTCATCCATCCATTTGGATTAGTTGGGCTCAGCTAGCTTTCCCGTTTGTCTGTACTCACCTTAGAATTAAATTAAAAATTCTATTGAGCAAGCAAAAGTACTCAAGCAAGAGAACCACATAAATAGCAATGGGGACCAAAGGATAATGGGCATGCAATCCCAGTAATTAATTGAATGCAATTAATCTTAGCCATTACCCTCTACGATTAGTTGGCTAAGTTAACTTATCAGTCTTATCTTGCCAAGTAAAATATTTTTCTTTCGCCTCTCCACCTGGTTTCGTTTTTGAAAGATCGTTTACGATCAGTTCGGGTTTCGTTAACGGTGTGGAGCAAAAAAAAAATAAAAATAAATAAATAACAGTACTTGTAAAGGAAAACTCAAAATATGTTATGACGAAACCCATGTTAAATTTCATAAACAACAACCCGGTCATTTTTACCATGTTAAATTTTAACCCGATAAAGCAAGAAGCCTTTGTGTATGGCATTTTGGTTTCACCGTTAGAAGCGGGAAATGCACGGGTATAATAATGGTAAAAGAAACAATCTAAGTAATGCAAAGTTTGCCTCCAAAATGTGAACCAAGGAAGGAACCAAATAAACCCCTGATTGAACCATTTCTTTGGCAATAATTGAGGGAGAAAACGACGTAACTAAGATTTAAGATTGGGGACCCTTGAGATTTATATCTGTTCACACGAAAATAAACGAGGATTAGGTCAAAAATCTCTAATCCATATTCGTCCGTACGTGCATATTACTTTTGGATTCTTATGAAATTGACAAGGGAAAGAAGGGTACAGTACATATGCGCACTTTGTATCCTCGTACCAGATGGCGCCAGGAAGAAAAACTAATGGTGTTGTACTAGATATTCCGTGCACCGTGCTTATGTACTACCCATTTTTTCATCACAACATCCCTTAAATACCCCTCACATTCAATTAGGGATATAAAAGTGATTACGGAGTACTCTCACACAACTACAACATTTGCCACACAAATTCTAGAATACAAGTAAGAAAAAACGGTCGCGCTAGGCACATCGTGGCTTACTCACCGTTTACCCGCACGCTGAGATGCCTGTGTAAGGTTGCCAACTGCTTTTGTTTTACTTATTCCACGTCTATGAAGAGAGAGAAATAAGTTTCACAAAATTGATTATAAAGACCAAATTCAAAATTTTCGGGGTGAAATGGACAGTTAGATTTAGATACTGTTTAAATGGACAAAAATTAAAAATAGGCAGCATGTAACCAGTTTCATCCTGCCCATTTTCAAATATTTTTTCTTATTTTTATTTTACACAGGATGCATCCAGTTTCATCATTACTATTTTTTAAGTTTAAGCCAGGATGAAACCGGTTTCATCCTTGCTATTTTATTTTTGTCCGTTTCACCCATAAAATTTTTTACTCGTCCATTTGACCTGTGTTTTAAATTTTTTTTGGACAAATGACCCATTTTCCGAATAAGTTTTATGTTTACTCGAATTATTTCCTTATCTACCACTATAAGATACTTTTTTTTTCTTTTCATGTCTCAATCATCTCAAATCGATTGATTCTGAAGTGCTAAGGATAATAACCCATCAGCTGAAGACTCTCCACGAAAACAGTAAGCGTGACGTGAATACTGCTATAGACCGGGTATTTTTCAATAGTCTTTAGGATAATTTAAACTTCCTTTTGAATAGCATCTGTTAGCTATTGAATAGCTAAGAAGTTGTAACAACCAACTATGTATCTCTTTTCAAAGATATAAATAACATCTCGACTCCACAACTTGAACTGTGGAAGTCATTCCTCCAAATATTATGTTCTAAGTTGGTATCAGGAGGGTTCGATCCCTCACTCTTCCGCTGTGTTAACAAATATAGGTGTTTGTTTTTCACGCATATCACCAGTTCCATCACCTACTTTACTCACATCATCCATCCATTTTACCTACAACACAAATTTCTATCACCAGATCATAACCATTCACCACCACCATTAACATCGTTTTCTGCTAAGAAAGCTTGTTTGAATGTATCTACTAGTGGCAATGCAACTGGACAGACTCTTTTGTTTCATGTATCAACACTTAAAGATCTGGTACTAAAAACATTCTTAAAAACCAGTTCTAAACAAATTTCAATACCAAAACAAATTAATACAATTACCAATTATATTTTTTAACCAACACAGATCAATACTACCAATTGCAGAGGTATTTCGACTATCTCATACAACATTTTGAAAAGGTATTTCGACTATCTCATACTATGAATTTGAAGAGAAACACCAATTTTCTCATACAACAGTTTTAGGAGCAGTTACCAGTTCGTTCCATAAGTTCAAAAGACCAGATGGCTGATATATTTACAAAAGGGCTATCTCCACCATGGTTCCAATACATTAGAAGCAAGTTGCACATTCGTCCACTCAAGTACAACTTGAGGGGAGGTGTTAAGGATAATAACCCATCAGTTGAAGACTCTCCACGGAAACGATGGCGTCTTTTAGTGAATACTGCTATAGACCCGGTATTTTGCAATAGTCTTTAGGATAATTTAAACTTCCTTTTGAATAGCATTTGTTAGCTATTGAATAGCTAAGAAGTTGTAACAACCAACTATGTATCTATTTTCAAAGATATAAATAACATCTCGACTCCACAACTTGAACCGTGGAAGTCATTCCTCCAAATATTATGTTCTAAGTTGAAGTTTCATTGGTGATTGATATTTCGGGTGTGTTCGATTTTGGAAGATCCGTTGATTTTCATTAACTTGATTTTATCAATTTTAAGTGCGAAATTGTTTGTATTTTTGTTGACATTCTTGTTAGTGGGGACGATTTAGGTTAAATATGCTGGTTTGAAATTTGAGGATACGATGAATATAATAGTTACCATTTTTAAAGATTCTCCTGTGAATTCTTAAATGGAATAGTTTCTCAGGATATACTAGTATAGCTATATGAAATTTATACGGGGTTTGAATGAGATTTGATTTGCAATTGTTCTGAGTAACCTTCATCTTCTCTTCCGCTTAAGATCTATAAAAGTATGCCTGCAAATATTATCAACTCTGAAACCGAAATCCAGTGATAACATATCTGAAACCGATACCAAGCTTTAGTTCATAAATCCATAAACAAAAAATTATAACTATAAGAGCCAATTCTAATTTTCTTAGATAGTTCGAAGCATTTTGAGTTTATCAGTTTATCAATTCCACTTTTCCAAGAAATTTATTCGCATTTACTAACATATAATTTCATCTCGGAATTTTGATCAAAGCAACAACAAAAAATTCGTCATATGAAGTTAAGAAGAAGACTAAAGAGAGACTAAAAAAGTCTATAATTTTTTCCTTGATAAAAGAAATCACATGGGAGTCAGGTTTCGGATCACTGGCGTGTGATGCTAAAACTCCACGTCCCTCTTGACACATCATTTTACCACGAAAGAACGCATGAAAATAGCGAGAACACATCATGTTTTCTAGCATTTTCCAAGCAAGCTTGGTAAAGGGGCGGCATGTTTTGGTAGAGAGGCGGCAATCTAATAAGACAAAAAAGGCCATTAGAAGTAAAATCAAGTTCCCCTTACCATTGTTAATGTGTAAATGACTAATTAACCCTTATTGTTAATAATCAAGATTAGTAATGATAATCAAGATTAGTGTTGATTATCTTGATTAGTGTTGATAATCAAGATTAGTGTATTATAACTCTAAAATCAGATTTTTATAGTTATAAAAAAAAAATTTTGAGGAGAAGAAAACTTATGTGATATTTGTGAAACCCTAGATTTTGATTCACTCCACCAAAATGAGTGATTCCAGTGGAAATTTTGAGGTGGGTGAATCTCTATATGATAAAGAAAACAATTACTACATACCTCTTGATGGAGATCCTGATATGGAGTATTTTTTAGATGGTAAAGATGTTTTAGACCAAAGTGAAGGTCAATCTCAACCAATTGAAGAAATGAGCCAACAAAGTGAAGCACCAAGCACTGAGAATGACCAGGTATACTTCTAAACTAGTTCTCATTAGCTTTTTGTTGCTCAAAATTCTCTAAATTACGTAAAAAGATCAAAGTTTTTAAACTTTCAGATGAACATACGGTTGGAATTGAGCACAATACCAACCGTAACTACATGCTACGGTTCACAAATATATATTTACCAACCGTAACTACATGCTACGGTACACAAATATATAGTTACCAACCGTAAGTTCTTGAATTTTGGGGAAAACCCAGAAATTATACAAGCTACGGTTGGTTAAATTTGTTGGATTACCAACCGCACTGTAGTTACGGTTACTAAGTACGTGCAACACTTACCAACCGTAAGTTATTTGTGCATGCAATATTTCTCTGTTTCAATGTACTAATTACTGATTACTAATATATTAATCGATACCAACCGACGCTAGAATACGATTGCATTGTTGACTTTTTAGTTACCAACCGTATATTTAACTGTGTGTTTCACTAGTCTTTTTGATGTATTTACGGTATGTTTTGGGGATGATGATTACCAACCGTAATCAAGTTTACGGTTTGTTTATTTTCTTTCTTTACCAACCGTATATTCATATATGTTTTCGTTTTATTGCCTCATTTAGACTAACCAAAGATTGACTATTCTTTTTGTCCAGGTCGTTTATTTACCTCCTATAATGGATGACCAACCTTTAGCAAAAAAACTTCTCACACCAGATTCTAGCTCTCACTATTTAACCGAGAAGACATGGAAGGTGAAAGACGATGCAAAGAAGTGGGCTAGAGAACGAGGAAAGTTGATTATGTGTATCATAGTTTGTAATGGTACCACTAGTGATATTTCCTTTCAAATGGTTTGCGAGTGTAGTGGACAACATAGAAGTCACGCAAAAAAGGATACCTTGCAAGTAGCAAAGAAAAAGAGGAAGAATACTACTTTCAGTAAGAAGACCCGATGTCCCTTCAAGCTTCGTTTAAAAGAATGCGGCGGATAGGTGGTTTTTGGAGAAAGTTCTATGTGGTAGTCATAACCACCCTATACTTAGAGTTTTCTATCACACGCTTATGTTGGACGCCTTACCCAAGAAGAAGAGAAGATCGTAGAATCACTTTCACAAATTCGTATGAAGCCTGTTGATATCCTCGCTCACTTAAAGGAAAGAAACCCACAAAATGCTTCTACTTTGGATAACATCTACAATGAAATAAAAAAATGGAAGGCTAAGAAATGGGAACAAAGAAACGAAATGCAACAATTAAGGAATTTGGGGGAGTTGCATAATTACTCGGTTTTCCACGATGATGACGAGAATGGACGAATAAGACATCTTTTATTGGCTAATCCTGAGTTTTTGAAGTTGGCACGGTGCTCTCATCAAGTGCTTCTAATGGATTGCACATACAAAACCAACAAGTTTGAGATGCCGTTGTTGAACATTGTCGGGCAAACTTCTACCAATGCTCCTTTTAGTGTTGGTTTTTGCTTCTTGAAAGATGAGCTCGAAGAGAGCTATGTGTGGGCACTAGAACAAGTGAAGTTATTCTACGTAGAGGGATATACTCCAAAGGTGATTATTACGGACAAGGAGCAAGCTTTGTTGAATGCAATAAGGAGGGTTTTCCCGGAAGCTCATAACCTTCTTTGCATGTTCCACTTGTGGAAAAGTATTGAAACTAAGTGCATGCGCCTTGTCCGTCCAACCCGAAAAAGCGAAATGGATAGAATAAATGAACTACCATTACATAACCAAGATGAGGCCAAAGAGAAATTTAAGAACGATGACAAGTTGGCGGAACTAAAATGGGAAAGTTTCAAAACAGAGTGGAGAGCCTTGACCTATTCTATCACCGTGGATGAATATGAGGATAGAGCTCGTATGTTAGTTTCTCATTGGAAAAGAGGTTATCCAAGTGTTGTGAAGTATTTGTTTGATAATTGGTTGGATCCTCACAAAGAGAAGTTCGTATTGGCGTTCACTAACCAATATAGGCACTATGACAACCAAGCTACAAGTACGGAGGAGTCCTCTCACAACCGGTTGAAGAAAAAACTTCATAGTTGTAATGGTGGGTTAGTTACGTTATTTGAAGCAATGCATTTGTATATGATCACGATAGAGTTACGGAGTCTTTTGAAAAAAGCCGAAGTAAACATCACACTAAATGGATAAACAATGTGGCTAAGGGGAATTACACATCAAGTTTCGCACAAAGCAATTGAGAAGATAATGTATGAAGTACAACATTATGAATTGGGGGATTATGAAGAAGAGTGTGTTTGTCCAAACATGACAAGTTTGGGACTCCCATGTCGGCATGTTATCGCCACATATCAAGATAGAGTGATCCCGATTCAAGATGTTGATCCCTTTTGGAAACAATTAACATTCCGTGAAATAATTTTTGATCCACAATTTGGAGGAACGTTTGCCGATACCGAGATTGGACAAGCTCTAGACGAGAAATATGCTACACTAAGCCAAGGCCAAAGGCAAATATTGTTGAGTAACTTGAGAGAATTCGTATATCCACAATTTAGGTATGATATCAAGGAACCACCAAAGGGGAAGGGTAAAGGGAGGCATCCTACCAAAAAAAAGAGGTACGTAGGAAATAAAAAAGCAAGAGAATTGGCGGAAGAATCAAAGAAAAGAGATCCTTGTGGTTATGAATGGTTGAGAAAGGAATATGAAGCGGAGGATGAGATCGAAGAGGATGATGTTCAAGGTAGAAGCAAACGAAAAAGAGGTCAAGCGGATAAAGGAGAACCAAGATGTCAAAATGTAGAACAAAAATGTATCGATGTTCCTACTCAAGAAAGTTCAACAAGCAAAATTGATGTTAAAGGAAAAGGTCCGGTATTTCGCTCTTAACAACAATAAAGAAGAAAAGTTTTTGTTCAAGGAAATGGTCATAAATAGAGTGGAAAAAAGGATGATGGAGTTAAAGGTCAAGGTTCCTATGTCGGACTCGAGGTTTCCTCCCAAGATAGTTCAATAAAAAGACTTATTGGTAAAGTTGGTGTTAAACAATTAGCAAGGAACAATGGAAAGAGTCCGATGGTTGAAAAGGAGAAGTATAAGGACATGATTCATATAAAAGGAGTGCCTAAACCACCACCTAGAGACAAGAATGGTCGATATAGATGGAACCAATACATTCTCTATGAATATTACCTTCGTTTTTTCCCCGACTATATTCGTGGTTATATCAAGGCTACGGAGGATGTTGATGGTGATGGGAATTGTGGTTACCACGTCTTCGTGGATCAACTTGGACCCTTTGAAGACGCGATAGGGTGGGGTTGTGACCAAGTTACTTACGTAAGGAAAAAATGCTTAATGGAACTACATGCTCACCGCGACTTCTATAAGCCGATGATGAGAGTTGAAATAAACGAAACCGATGAGGTGTTAAATGAGAGCTTCAAGGAAATGGAAAGGCGGTTAACCGGTAATATATGTTTGACAAGACAATATTGGATGCACATGCCTATATGTGTCCAACTACTATCCAACGCATTCAATTGCGTCATTCATTTAATCTCCAGAGACATGAGCACTACATTTGCACCAACAAGAATACCGTTTGACGAAGACTTGTCAATCAAAAAAACTGTTGTCATGGGGCACGTGGAAGGAATTTATTACATCGGCCTCTAATTGCATGAAGGAAGTCAATTACCTCCATTGTGGAGGGAATTTGGTTGTGACGGTGAACTCCCCAAGACTTGGTGCAATCGATTTGAGAAAAAGATTGAATTATGGAAGGCCATAATGTTTTCTATCTCAAGAAATTAAGTAGTTATGACCAATACGATGAAGAGGATGCTTAAATGTTTTGAATTTGTATTTTGGTATTTTGACTAAATGTGATATGATTGAAAGTGACAATATCATGTCTATTTGATTAGAAAATATATGAAGTATTTTGTTGACAACCTTCTTAGATAATTGAATTTTCAACATAGTTACGGTTCGTAATGATTTGTTGTTACAGACCGTAATTCTGAAAAATCTATTTATACCAGAGTTACGAGGCAAAATATATGATAGTTACCAACCGTAAATCTGCAAAATCTGTTTATACCAGAGTTATGATGCATCATATATGATAGTTACCAACCATAACTATCACCTCTCTAACTTTGAAAGTTACATAGTAAAATACGGTGTGTATATTTGGTTAATTACCAACCGTATCTTCCATACGGTTCTTTAGGATTTGTTTATTACCAACCGTAACTAGCATACGATTTTTAATTATCCCTTTGTTACCAACCGTAACACATAGATTAACTTCAAAAAAATTCAATTTTAATGCATTCCTAGTAACTAACCACACAATTTTAATTCATAAGCTAAAATCCATAACCACTCAATTCATAACATGTTCGTGATAATATCCATAATATAAAAGCTAACCACACAACCAATAGTTCTTGATAATATCCATAAACTAAAAACATGCCCACAAAGCTAAGAAATAAGAAGTTGTCCTGCTATCAAATGTCTAATTGTTAATAATTAACCACCACGACCACGACCTCTTTTGTTGGTAGTACCACCACCACGAGTGCGAGGGCCCCCACCGCCACCACGACCACCTCTTTGGCTAGTACCCACACCATGCACATCCTTTTCCAAAGGCGTCTCTTCGCTGCTAGATGACGGCTGAGTATGGCTAGTGCTCGCACCTCCAATGGACTTTCTGCCCCTCTTTAAGCCTCTTTCTTCGGTGACCAACCCCTTATACAATTATTTCCTGGTAGGATCATGCATGTTCCTTATTTTCTCTTGTAAGGTCCTTTGTTGAGGAGCGTTAATCACACCATTAGCACGGATGCATGAAGTCATACTATTTGCCAACTGTTCTCCTCGCGCTTTCTATTAACACATTAAAAAGAGTCTTAAGAGATTATTCCATAACCTAAGAAATATAAATTAGAACTAAATTCCAAGTCATGAGGATAACAACGTTACGTACCGTCATGAAATATAGTTTCTTCCAAGTCATACCAAATAGTCCCTTTGTCTCTTTGCTCTCCTCGGCAACCATCCTTTTTTCTACCGCCTTTCTTATAAGTGGATGCGCCTCAGGATCATTATTAATCACATATGGATGACCAAAATAATAATACCAATCTATGTAACCATCAACAGCTTCTTTCGTGTTGTTACAAGTCGTTGCCTCTCCCGCTGCGAGTTGGTATCTTGCTTGATGGCGGTAGTTCCAAGCATCAACCGTCGGAATTGGGTGGTAGTTGAGTACAATGGTGGGGCCTCTTGTTTCTGATCCATCCTTGGATGATTTGAAGTTTTCCTTGATGACCTTTTCTTGAATATGAGCAATTTGGCGTAGAGTTCGACGTGGATTGGTCATAACATAACCCGTGGCATGATACAATGGTCCATTATAGCCTGAGACATGTGTGAACTCACGAACATCAACTCCATTTCGAATCCTCAAATAAGGGTCAAATATAACATCTTCAACACTGAAATCATCTATTTCCTGCCTCAGTTGAATGAGCCTCTTTTCTTTATTCCTTTTTTGTCTACCAGTGAACATAAACTTCTTTCATGTACGTCTGTCATCATCTTCTTCCCATTCAGTAGGAGGTCTCAAGCTCGGAAAGTTTTGATACACCCATGCCTAGAAAAATATAAAACAATTTAAGCAGTTGGGACATGAATACAAAAGATAAATATAACAAACAATCATAAAATAAAAAAATGATAAAATGTAACCAAACTTACCATTAGAAGCGCAACATTCCCAGCAATTTCAGTAGCTCCATCCCTCGAGGCCTTTCTTAGACTTTCAAGTAGATATGCAAGCGTGGCGGTGCCCCACGAATACTCTCTGGTCTTCTTCAAATTCTTCAACAATTGTAAGTAATGGACATTCACCCTATTTCCCGAGTTATCGGGCATGAATACAGTCCCAATAGAATACAACAAATATGCGGTGGTTGTACGCCTAGCCCTTGTGTCATCTATCACCTCACCTGCCAATTGCTTTCTGAGGGTGTCTCCAAACTTCGTCCTCAAATTTTTCAACAACAACTTCTTTACCTTGTTAATATTGTTTGGTTCCGAAGGGTCATAACCACCAGCCAACATAAACTCCATCTCGGTCTCGTCTTTACCCCACCCAAGGGTTTCTTCAACAAGGCTGTAAAGATCAGTCCAAGACATGTTGTTATCAAAACCTTCATACAAAGATGTTCCTTCAACTTCCAAGTCAAGAATTTGCTTCACATCGTCAGGTATTATTGTCATCTCTCCAAATGGTAAGTGAAAAGTATCGGTTTCTGGCCAATATCGTTCCTTGAAGGCAGATACCGTTATACTATCATACTCTGATTGGGTATTCAGAATTCCAGGCCCTAATCCTGAACTTGTCACAAGAGTACGAACATCACCACATTCCTCACCTAAAGGCCAATGACTAGATCTTTGATGCTTGACCAATTTGTTTTCCATTTCATGATCCTTAAAAATATACAAACATATTTTGTTAAACTGAGATTAATGAAATATACATAAAAAATAAAAAAATAAAAAATAACTTAAAACAAAACAATGTGTTAAGAGAAACATACCCTAGTCTCACAGACTTTTGCGGCCCAGGAATTGGTATAACCAAATAAGATTGAGGACTTATCTGGTGCCTCGCCCAAAGGTCTTTTATTCTTCTTACTTGGAAACAACGGGTCTTTTCCTTTAGGAATATGCAACCCTTTTGGTGCAGGTTCCTTTCTCGGGTTTCTTTTCTTTCCTTGGTTTATCTGGAGCTGGAGTTGTAGCAACAACAATTTCTTTCCCCTTGTTTTGTACTCCTTCATCATCATTTGCTTCCTCTTCCTCATCGTCATCATTTGCTTCGGCTTCCTCATCTTCATTACCTCCTTCCTCTTCCTCATCTTCACCATTTCCTTCTTCATCCTCCTCTTCAAGGTTCTTTTCAACTCCTACCTCTTCAATTTCTTGATCATTAGGTTCAGCTCCTTCTAATTCAACATCAGAGTTACCGACAAATGGTTCTCTAAGCCTAATATCAAATTGATTCTTCTTCTTCTTCGCATTCTTGGGGACACCTCTATGATCTACCCCTAAATGCTTGTCACCACGAGGGGTGGGTGTATGATCAATCAGAGTTAAGTTATTCCCTCTCTTTTTCTTCACCCTATCAGGATTCCTACACAAGTAATAATTTAAATGAATTCCTAAGGGTTGAACAAACAATGTGTTACAAACTAACAAACAAGTTATTCCTACGGTTTGTAACTTTACTATCGTTTCAAACCGTATCACTGATACGGTGAGAAACATAACACCTAAACACGTCGTATATAAAATCGGTTGGTAAATATATTATCGTTATCAACCGTACATAAAATTCACAAACAGTATCCAAACCACAGGATAAAATACGGTTGGTCAAAAACATAAAATATGTACTGTAGGAAATACACGGTTGGTAACGAACATTTTATTAAGCACCGTAGGAATTTTTTTTACATTTGCACCAGATAAATACGGTTGGTAACTAATGTTGGCTTAAGCACCGTAGGTAAACATTTTAACATGCAGAGAGAAAAGCGGTTGGTAACTCAATGACATTAGCAACCGTAACTGGAAATTTTTTCTGAAACTCAAGAACATACGGTTCGTATTTCTTAAATGTTCAATTATTACCAACCGTATGAGCGTCAAAAGCTTCATACGGTTCAAAAATTAACTAATTTCAATCAGTATCTAACCAAAATCCAGGTTATGAAAACTTGATTTTCACCTAAAACCCTAATATTTGATAGAAATTGAAATGAAAATGAAAAAATTAAACTAAACCCTAAATGGGTTCCGCAAAACATACCTCATGTACGTCATTGGAATCGGTGGAGGGGTTTGGAGTTGAGATTTTTTTTCTTCACCTAATGGAACATTTGCTTGATTGGAATCGCTACAATCTTCGTCAACTTTCTTCTTATTCGTCATCTATAATGTAGACTTCAATCAACGATTATCAATTTTGCGAATCGCCGATTAATTGAAGACGATGAATTTTCAAACTTTAATGGAGGTGGTGCTTACGGTTACAATGGAAGTGGAGAAGATGAAACAAAAAAAAAATTGATTTTGATTCTTCACATAATTAGGTTTATAGGATGGAGGACAATTCAGTCTTTTCAATCAAAAAAACAAGGGTAAATTAGACCATTTGAGGTGAAAAGGGTAAACTAGTCAATCTACACCCCTATAGGACACCCCCTAACCAATATGAGGGACATTGGTATCACACATGCCACTCCTTTACCAAGCTTGTTTCTAAGACCAAATTTGGATAGAGGAGAGGGTGGTAGCGTTCAGATCCCTAGTGATAGACTAATATAATATTAAGACATTCAACCAATCACTCAACCCTCTCTCTCTCACATTTCCATTTGCCCACTCTTCCTATTCGGGTTATGTTTTGGCCCTCCCTTCTCCACAATGCAGTTGTAGGAGTAGAGTCGGTTCTCTCTCTTGCTATATTTTTGCATTTTGAATTGGATGAAGATCGTGAAGTCATCAACCACTTTTTATTTCGAGCTGCATGACGTCATCAACCCCTTTAGTTTCTACCGGGGCAAGTAAATAATTTCTGGGTTGGTGCAGCACAGGCACATGCTTTTTTTGGTGGTCGAAGACTTCGAACAATTGGTATACGGATAGGATTATAATTCTAGAGGCTTTCTATCCGGATGAATCCGATGACAAGCTGAAGCCGAGCAGTATAGGACTTGTTGGGTTCGAAACGGCTCCAAAAGGTGAGAGAAAAATGTCAGTTTACGAGCCGCATGGGAGTCAGTCTAACTTTTACACGTGTCTAACACTCCATGTTTTGTGGTCCGGGACCCTCCCTAGCCACCCGGCCACCCCCTTCACATTTGGCATCCAGGCCAGCAATGTAAAAACGACAGTCATCCAGCGGCCTAAACATCACAGACGTTAAAATCCGGCGTAACAACCACGAGACATCTCCAAACCTTGACTAAAACAAACCATTAGGGAATAATTAAAATGCCATAATCGTACACTAAACCTTGCTTGTTCTTGCTTCTTAGTGTGTACGATTGGCGCTCATGACTAAAACAAACCATTATTAAGGGATCTCTTAAATATAGCCCACACAATTACTAACCATAGCCTAAAAAGTTTAAGTTAAAGTGAAAAGCTAAAAATTAAAATGAAAACAAAAAATTGGTCAAAAAGACCAAAACAAAAAATCCTGGGTGAAATAGTTTCTTAGCTTTAGATACTGTTTATATAGCCAAAGAACAAAAAAATACTGTTCATTTAGCCAAAATGGATATTTCACCCATAATATATTTTATTAATTAAAGTGAAGAGACAAATATGTCCCTATCTTCTTCAAATGGACAGAGCATCTTTACTGTACCCAGAAAAACAGAGTTCTCTGCATCTTTACAGAGTAATTTCCTTTTCCTGCATATTTTATGCTTCTACGTACGTAAAATAATTATTAGATTCATATGAAGCAACAATTCATTTTTAATGTTACAGTTCAATTTTAAACTTACAATGACGTGAAATTATAAGTGTACAGATGACATTAAAAGTCGTCATTCGCCCTCTGGATATAAGTAACAAGCTACTTACAGTATGTATATATCCCTCATTCTGTCACCTGACTTTTTTCGCAACTATCACCTTGCTCACCAGTAGATTCCACTTTGCCTCATCTTTCTTGCTCGATTAATATTTTAACCTTAAAGTGCCTGAAAAATGAATGATGTGTTCAGATTTCGAATATAAGCAGTCATTTGGAAAATTTCCACCATGGACCATATTGGCAACCAACTTTATTGAAAATCAAGATGCCTAAAATTTTCCCTATCTTCAAAAACTTATTCGAGTGGGTTTTGAAACTTAAAAAAATAGGGCTGGTCTGTAACTAGGATTTCCTAATGGTCATGCAAACATCACCACTGAAAACCATGTGCTGGGGAAGACAGAATTTGGTTGCTTACCTATAGAGGGGAACCTTGCAGGCATCAGGTTCCTTGCAAATGCGGGAATGCAACTCAAGAAGCTGCCACATGCGTTTGGAGTGAGCACATCCACCAGGGACTCTAGGAAGACAAACTGACTGAAATCCAATCACCGGAAGAGATGGTGTACAACTAAATCAATTTACACAAAAAACATAGTTTAGTACATTCCTGAAAACATAAATAGTCAATTAATAAGATCTGATGTCCAAATGTTTATGACACATCCCATAAATTTCTTATAATGTGAGATGCCAGTTAGAAAAATCTATTCGAATAAAATTTCAGAGCAGAAGTATGAGGAACACCAAAAACAAAATTGTTTATACTAGAAATATGAGAAACAAGTTAGAAAATTTACAGGTAGCATGGTTCGTATCACTGCCAATACATAACACAGCAAGACTATCATCTACAATGATAATGAACTAACTAAAAGAGGGAATTTCCCAACACAACAAATATAGAAGAATTAACTAAATGCAAGTTTTAAGTCGCTAAGAATATTAAGTAAGATAGGCATGCTACCCAAACATCAGCAACTCTGTAACAAGGAAAATATATGAAGGGCATGTAAACAGATACAAAATTTTAAAACATGATGAAACTGGTTTCATCCTAGCCTAAATATCGATGAAACCAAATTCAACCAAATTTAAAACATGATGTAACTGGTTTCATCCTTGTTTAAAATGGGTGAAACCATATTCAACCCAATTTAGTAAAGGATGAAACCCAGTTTCATCCTTGTTTACAATGAGTGAAACCTAGTTTCATCCTTGTTTACAATGAGTGAAACAAATTCAACTAAATTTAGTATAGGATGAAACCCAGTTTCAACTCAATTTGTAAAGGATGAAACCCGGTTTCATCCTTGTTTACAGTGAGTGTTACTTAGTTCAAAAATCATAGTTTCATCCTACCTATAGATGAAACCGGTTTCATCCTAGTTTAAAATGGGTGAAACCAAATTCGACCCAATTTAGTATGGGATGAAACCCATTTTCGCCAATGTAAGGAACAAATTTCACTAGAAACAGTGTGAGAGAAGAGCAAAATATGGTTTGTACTTACTTGTTTGCATCGTTCGGTGTTGTTGGTCCTTGTTGCAGGACTATGTTTTTCAGCATCAATCATAATAACTGAATCAGAGACTCGTCCTGTGAATACAAAAACAAACACCTCATATACTGTAATTAGTAATTGAATAATCATAAGAAGAAGAGAAACCATACCGACAATTGGAAGGAACAAATTTCACCAGAAATTAATCACCTGCATCGTTATTATTTCTCTTCAAATTATTGAGTTGAAGAAAATAAAGAGAAATCATAAGAACGACCATGGGTTTTCCACTGATTGGAGTTTGATTTGAACTTCACTGATTCTTCTCTTTTGTTCCTGAGGAAGATGTAACCATGCTTGGTCAAAGAGATTTTTGAATGTAAAATAGATAAAGTGGATGTTGTCGATGGTGTTGTTGGTGATTTGTGGAGGAGATGATGGTGGTGTTGGTGATTTATGGTGGAGATGTTTTTGGATCTGGTTTGAGGAGGCGGAGAAGACGAGAAGAAGATATCCCTTCCAAAAGGGTAGTAACGTAAACTCCTCTTTAAAAGATTCCATTGGCTATTTGAGCCAGGCCTAATTCTAATTGTCCATTTGACCCAGAAAAACTTTATTTTTGGCTATATAGCCCATTTTCTGAAATGAAAAACCAAACAACTTTTAATTTTCTATTAACAATCCAATTACAATCTCCTTTTTAGTCAAAATCAACATAAACCCTAATTGTTTTTGTTAATCATACTTAAAATTGATTATCATTGTTCTTTTAATTAGTATTGTCACAAATTGAACAATTATATATAAACTCCAATTCTTACTTTTCCCCAAAACAAAATTAATTCTAACTCTTAATTTTCTCTAAAATAATTTTTTCTTAATCATGATTACATTAAAATTGATGTATATTATAATTACTCTCTTAAAAGAACTCTACAACAACATCAATCGACATTGAATAAACTAAGAATTTGATCTTTTCCTATGTCTATTCTCTTAGAACTCCCTAAACATAATCCATAAAACAAAAAATCTCTAAGATGATTTATTTTTCTTCTCAATCATGATTACATTAAGATTGATTAAGGGTATTGATTATTCTTCAAAAATATTAATTATATAAAATATCTTACAAAAATTTAATACAATTTTTTTTTTTTTGTTTATGTTGGTGTAAGGATTTAATAATTGTGTTATTTTTTTGGGCTATAAATAATAATTATATATAATTTTGTGGGCTAGGTGGAATGATTACAAAGGTGTGTTTGGTTAATTTTAGCACTTATTTTGAATTGGCTATGATTAATAAAGGTGTGGGCTACAATTAAGAGAAGCCTTATTAAGTAACTGATGAATTATTGTAAACTTGGATTCACTTACTTTGTTTGTTTTCCGAATGTAGAGTACGAGTTAAGTGGTTTCAAATGCAGAGTTTCTGAAGCTTATCTTGTTCCTAATATTGTCTACATTCGTAATATGGTTTCGATGATATAAGCTTATCTTATCTTATTGGTAATATTGTCTACATTTACTCTTTTACTACTTTAGTTTAGTTAGTGTGAGTGTACCTCATAATGTCTTTCACAATATTAATGGCAGGCACTCCATCGTCTTCAATAATTCTAGCACAAAGGTTAAAGCATATCAGAATAGGCCAGCTAATGCTGGGACATTAGGAATCATCTTCAATAATTCTAGGACAAAGGTTTAAAGCATATTAAAATATGTCAGTTAACAGTGGGACACTTGGAAGTAGTATTGTGATCAAGATAAGATTCTTTACATTTTCCCATTTTATAAGCAGCTAAAAATGGAGGAACCTATGCACAGAAAATAAAATATGCGAACTAAAGTGACCCCAAAACCTTGAAAATCTTAACTGAGCTTACAATAATTCTGACCATGGCCCTCAATACAATTGGCATACTTGGGCTTGCCAACAAAAGGTTAAATATCGGGGAAATTAGGGGGAGAACCAAAAAAAAAAAATAATTCTCGTTGTCAAACCCACAATTAATTTTTGTTACTGTCACACCCATAATTATATGAAATTATTAGGGAATCAATACATAACTCGTTATGCATACTATCTTTTCGTGATAACTCGTTATGCATCCTAATTTTTCAGGGGTATAATTGGAAGCGCAACTTGGACATAACATATCTAAAAATCCGCGCCTTAGAATTTTACAAATTTATATCGTTGAAAATATTTTTAAAAGAGCTACGCAACGAGTACAAACAAGAATATCAAAATTTTGTTTTTCACGAAAAAATCGGAGGTGATCCTCATTTTAGGGAAAATTTTCGAAAACTTGATATATAACCATTATCAAATCACCAAAAACGATGATAACACATTCCGTGACGATAACGAATTATGCAACCATTTTCTCCAATCGCATAACACATTATGCATTTGGATATCAAAATTATGCATCTATAACAAGTTATATTACCATTTTTTTTGGTTGATTTTAGCGCGTACATATAAAAAATTGATGCATAATGCAGTATGCATCCATATTTACGGATGCATATCAGGTTATGCATCTATTTTCTGGATGCATAATGCATTATGCAGTCATATTTTCGGATGCATAAAAGATTATGCATCCATTTTCACGACTGCATAACATGTTATGTAGCTATTATTGTAGGTGCATGACAAGTTATGCAACCTTATTTTTTGTTGGTTTCAATACTAAGAAAAAATAGTCGATAACGTCTTTATGAAACCATTTTCTGGACTACATAATAAGTTATGCAACAAATAAGTTGATGCATAACGTGTTATGCAACCATTTTCTGGACTGCATAACAAGTTATGCAACAACTTCAGTTCACTTCATCATAAATTCCAACATCACTGCAGCTTCAGTTCAGGACTTTTATCAAGCACTAAATGTGCGTTTCTGCTGCTAATACAAACATGAATTCTTTGGTGATTTCTATCACCACTATACCTCCTTCCCTGCATACAATCGCACATTCTTTGGTGATTTCTGTCACCCCTATACCTCCTTCCCGGCATAAAAAGGTTCTGAAGACCTCCATATGCCGACCACTTTATGCACCTTAGTGGCAGGATCATATCCCAACTTACAAGTAGCCATTGGGCAAGCACGAGATGCATAAAGGTATTTTTTACGTACATCTCTCAATAACTTCGACTCAATCCATGGTGTTACTTCTCGTGTACTTAAGTTACATATACAAACACCAGGGTTGATTCTTCCTTCGCTAAAAAAACCAATCAGACCATTCACATGTGTCAACATCAAATCACACTCAGTAAAATCTACTTCACTTACCGTGTGAAAGTTTGCTGCTGATATTGCTCCTCCCCCTCTGTTTCCACACAATAAATCACCTGACATAAGTCGGTACTTATTCTGATCTATAATAAAATTGGAGATGAGGACACTGGGTCGTGCCCTAGAACCCTGAAGGTGTAGGTTGATGAATGTCATATCTTCTTGAATTAAAGAGAACCAATACTTGCACACACATTTTAACCTCATCAGGGATTTCACCGGTAGCCAACTAAGGATTTCACGTGTTAGATTATCTTCCTCATTATCATTCGAATTAAAGACACTAGCCTTAGTGCAACCAGCATCACCCCTGGTCTTCTTCTCCTGACTCTCAACCTCCAATTCCTTCTTCCTTTTCTGACCACGAGGCTTTAATTGAAACAAAGAAACAAAAAAAAAAGACAAAAAGATGAAGAACATGGCAAATTTCTTCATCAATTTTTTTTTCAATTAACATCAATTTTTTACCTACAACAATGATTCTTCCCACACCCAATCTTCAAAATTACCAACTTCACATCAATTTTTGACCAGCTCAGTTTCTTCATCAACATCAAACCTCTATTTCTAATGTTTCACTGCCAAGTGAGTCTGAATCACAACTCCCCCTAATTTCTGAATCTCTAGATTTGGAACTCATCTAAATCTCAATCTCTGTTCAACAAATCCATTTTCTTCTTCTCTCACTTCAAATTCCACACAACCCTTGAAAATCAACATCAACTCGAACCCATACTCCATTTTTGACCACCACAGATCCATCACCATTGTTTTGCAACAAATAAAGACGAAAACACAATTTTTAAAATTGTGGGTTTGACAATAATTTTATTGCAGGAAATGGGTGCGCCCCTGTATTTTTTTTGAGCGTGGGTTTTGCAGTGTCCAAAATCTAGAAAATGGGTGTGGCTGTAGTTTTCACTTGATTTTATCTTAGTTCACTTTGCCGAAACGGGCCTCGGGGCGATGATGTCATTTACTGAAAGGCCACTCCTGCTGCGCAGGATGATGCTCATCAAGGATAAGCTTTTGGTCAGAAAGGACATGGAAACAATAACATCATGAGGCATAATGAAAGTGGGAGCAGGTAACCCATGTATTAAATCCATTAAAAATTGAATATACGCGTGTAAGTCAATGTAGTTTGGGTATGAGATCTGTTCGGATATATCATATTGGTGACAAGTTTAATAGTAGGCATGGTCATAAAAGAACTGTCGGCATGACATGCACACAAGAAGATATTCCATAGTGAAAGCATCACCCAAGACATCTCTGTGGATCCCCACGTATATCCCTATTCCAATAACAATTGGTCAGCTTACTGAAAGTACCACGGGAAAGGCTGCAGATCATGTGGGGAAGGAGGGAGATGCTTCTCCCTTCAGGTGGCTATATTTGTTTGGTTTTTCCTTTGGTGGGTTATATAATGGCTAAGTTAGTGAAATCATATACTTGGAATTCTCTTAGAAGTACGATGAAACGAGTAAGGTTATGTTGGTATGTTCTCTTAGTGAAATCATATACATAGAATTCTCTTGGAATTCTCTTAGAAGTGCCTATCTATATTTTATTTTTCGAAAATTCCTAACGGACCGCCTAAAGCAAACGATGCCAAAACGACCAGACACATACCAAAATCAATGGCGGGACCCCTGCTATCCTCCGCGGGGCCATTGGGACCCGCAAAAAAATTTTGAGACAAAAAAGTGGGATACGTTTTTGGGGTCGTTTTTGAAACGGTTTGTTAAGAATTGCTCTTTATTTTTTTTTGTCATACTTTGAAAGTTGATTAACTTATGATTTATTGTTATAACCAGTCAAATATTATTTCATTTGTTCGGCTCTTAGCAAGCATCATGCGAACTCCAAAGGTCTCGCTGCTAATGAAAATTGCTGTATAATTTGTGAAGTTGTGATTCAATTTACTGGTCAACACATTTTTAGTTATTATTATTAGTTAGTTTTGCACCGTCTGAAACGTATAACATGCTTAGAATTAACAGATGAAAAATCATAGCCAAATTGGCTAATTCCACTAGCTAAGAACATATCCGAAGTAGCATTTCATAAAGTACAATCAATGCAAAAGGCAGCCACCCGTTGCGTAGCACGGGTTACTTTCTAGTAATAAGTAGTGAGTAGGAGCTAATCTTCTGTCACAACTACTGAATTAACCACCACACACTGTCCATGGTTATTTACTACGCTAAGACCATCTTAGTGGTGACAGGCCATTAACATCACTACAACAGAGATTAAAGTTATACTTAACTTCTGGCTAGTCTTGGTTGCTGCCGAATGAGGAGGGAGTAGCGAAGAATTCCGAGGAGGAAGTGCATCACGAGGAGTATTATGATGATGGTAAGGAACTAGAATCTTGACCTTTAATCCTAAGCCGCAATGTCCTGGAGTTCCGCAAATAAAATATCTGGTACCCCAACTTCCGAGTTTAATAACTGTTGATGTCCGATTAAATATTTCGATCGGATTGTCCAAGATGCAAGCTTCATAAGCAAACTCGTTCACCTCAAGAACGCTGTGAACTGGCTTGTATACAAACACTGCATGTAAACAGTCAAAATATTTATAAATCAGAAACATAAATACATGATCTAGTAAAATGCAATTGAGCGATTAAGATAATTTAGAAATTAACCTAATGTATCTCCAACATTGAAAGTGTGTTCGGAGCTCCAAGTTTGCATATCAGAATTAAGAGCCCATCCGGATTCTCCGCCAACAGTGTAATTAGTAGCAGATGCAGAATAAACCAAAACAGACAACACCATCACAAACTTCATAATTGTTTCCCATACTTGTTGAATCGTCATCTTCAGAAGTTCCCGGTAATTCTTCTTCTTCTTCGCAAGTAAGAAACACTAATAATATGTGAAGGCTGCACGAAAACAAGACAGACAGATGTTCTAAGTTGACATATTTATAGGCCGGTATGAAGAGTAACGTATTAGGGGAAATCTCTTGAAACGAAAACGAACTGATCATGCAGATGAATAAGGGCCGGTGAATGCAAAAGCTGCAGAGCACCCATAGCGTTAAAAAATAAAAAATGTGTGTTGGTGAAAAACTCAACAAGAATTTCATGCTATAAATTACATGATACCTTTTGACTCTAACCAAAGGCCTGGTGTGTATGAGTAGATTCAACTGCTCTTTCTGACTCTTACCTTAAATTTGTGATACTTTTCAATGCTCAAATTCTTTGTAACAAAAGAGATTAGCTCCAGTTTAGATAATCCAGTCGTTTAAATTTGTTATTTAAGTTATATAGCTTGAAAAAACTTTCAGTGCATTTGTTTGTTTGGATCTATCTTGTGTGCCAATCATGTAGACCAGCATCCCAAGCAGTCGCAACAACCATAGTTTTTAAAGTGTGAAGTGAAGCGTGACTCTTTTTTCATTTCTACGAAGTGATGCTATGTTAAAACGTAACCTAAACCTAATTAGTTACTAAATGACAACCAGCGACGGAACGTGAAATTTATATTTGGGTGAGCTAATTTTTTTTTCTCGAACTCTGAACTTAATTCATCTCAACTGCGAGAATGACAACTGTATGGGTATGCCACACAATCTCTTTTCCTTAGAGCACAAAGCTTTGAATCAATTTTTTCCAGCTTGTAACTAATATTAGGCCGGTTCCTATGGGAGTTGGTATTAAAGATGTTTTGCCATGCCACTAATTTCCTCACTATGGTAAAACTGGCAAAATTTTATTAAAGTAGTATATTATATTGTGTTTTGTGGGAACCTTATCAATAAAAAATTTAGTTGTTTGTATTTGGTGAGGTCTTTATAAAATTTTAGGGATTATAAAATATTGTGTGGGACCCTTTTATAATAAAAATCTGTTATAATAATTAAAAAGTATGAGAGAAGAAAAAAACTAAAACCTATAATATTACACCTCTAGAGATCTAAACTAGACCGCTAGGTGTAGTTCGAGACTCGACCTGGCCTGGCTAAGTGGCATATTTGCCCCTTAGTCAGGCCAGTTTGCCACTTTTCCAGCTCCATAGTGGGTGCATAAATGGCAAACTCTTTTGCCACATCCATAGGAAGAGGCCTTAGGGACGAATAATTTACGTATCGAAAATAAACATCCTAATTTATTTAGCGGCCGCAAGCCGCCCAATTTTTTTCTAGTTTTAAATAATGTTATTATAGGATGAAAAAAAAATTGGAGTTTATAATATACGCATAATAAGTCATGACATATTGTACTTTTGTCTCATGAATACACTGCATTTTTAGATTATACATAGATACACATAAAACTGTAGTAACTTCATAGAAGAAAAATGAATTTTTGGACAAACACTTGCTTTTTTTTCTTTTTTTAAAGGTGGACAAACGCTTGCTTAGTTAAGGACAAGACACCCCCATTTGATACACAATTTTATTTTTTCAAACTGACACGTAACAGGTGAGCCCATTCAATACGTGATTTTAAGAAACATCATGAATACTTGTTTTTCCCTGTAGCCTTTGAACGGTTGAGATGCTATTCAAAAATTAATTCATGTGGGACCGGGTTCCAAAATTTTCTGATTTCTTCCACGCAGAATCATATTTTAACGAAGATTTGTGTGAATTTTGTTGGCCACTTAGATTAATGTTGTTGACGCTCATGTTGCCAGTAACTCTGTGTGCCTGTCTACATGCAATTCAGGTTTTATGCTACTGACGAGATGTATGATTGAGCATGGGATTGCTGCTCGTTTGTGTTATTTAGTAAGAACAAGGGATCCAGGGGAGTGTATAAGCTGCATGCGAGGTAGGTCTCAAGGATGTATTGATTACATATTGAAGTAGCTTTAGGGTGCATTTCTCATTTTTGATTTTTCTCTTCAGTGAGTTGCAATCAGTGTATTGGACACTTCTTGTTTTGTGAACCTAATGAAGTTACAATTTTCATAAAGTGACAAACAGAACTGATTTAACTGATTTTTGTAGAGCATATTTGGCTGTTTCATATATATGCCTATATTTTGACGAATTTGCTCAGAGTACATAAAGCTTGTTTCAGCAATTAGGCATCAAAGGTGTTGAGATTAGAATGGTTAATTCTGAAGGTGTGGTTCTTTTATGACTTGTATCAGAATGTAGAACTTGCTTGTGGAATGTAAGCTATAAGTTCTTGGTGTTTTATGGATAATTGTGTTGATAACCCTGTTGGTCGAAATAGATTGAAAATATTTTGATATAAGTCATAGTCGAACATACCCTGATCTCAAAGGAAGTGGAAATAGTTGAGTGATGGATAAGTGGGATCGTGTAGAATGGTAAAAACCACATCCTTATTATGAGAGGAAGACCGGTTGGTTTTATTCCCACTACTTCTCTATCATCACTAACTATCCGCCTTTCCTAATACTTTCTCATAATGAGCGTGTTGCACAGCTCACGGTGTAAACCGTCAGACCAATACCTTGATGAGTATCCCCCAGTTTGTGACATGTTTTATGTCTCGAGTATTTTGTAGAAAATATATAGCAACTTGCTGAGTGGGACCGGGTTCCAAAATCTTCTGATTTCTTCCACGAAGAATCATATTTTAACAATTAATGAGCCAATTTAAATTTATACCCGGGATAAATTTTGCAAATGTTAAAAATTACACTAATAAAACATCTTCTTAGAAATTTTGGGGTGGGCTTTAGCCTGGGTAAGCCACCCCTAATACCGTCCCTGACAACCCAATGCGAACGGCATCATTTGACAGCTGCAGTCTAACATGAACTACCTGATAGATACCAAGTCTGCATCAGGCTTCGTATAGGAATATCATAACAAGGTTACAGAATCAGGTACAACAAATTTGAATGAACATATGCTCGGAAATTTGGAAGAATACTAACAAATTAACATCCATCAAAAAGAAACAGATTGTAAAATCAGATTCGCTGGACTGTATAACAGTCAGATGAGTAAGTCTATGCAAATTAGCAAGAATTTGAATTGCAACTCTGAAAATTTTGCAACACACTAAAATTGTGATCAGAGTTTGCAAGGCCACTGATCATAAAATTATATTGCCGCAAAATTTTGAGACAAAATGCTACAAAGCAAAGAATAAGATGATGATGAAATTTAGCTTCTGTACTACACTACCAGATGCCATGAGCCTAAAGAGAAAAACCACCACCAATATAAAATGCTGTGCCACTTCCTTTCTAAATCACCAGCTTGATATTTAATCCTCCCTGTAGGCAATCAATTCAGTCACATAAATAAGATACCAAATAAGAGTACAGGAAATTTCAATATAACACCATAACTCTTCACTGTTTCCCGCTGCAAAAGTTTAACTGCCATTCTAACACTATGAAAAATAAAGCAGATATTGAAATTGACCAACATCGACTGCAAGGGGTTCCCATTTTACAATAATCCTACCCTGTTAACAGCAGTTTTATGTTTAGAAGGTGGCATTGCGATGAGAAGTAAAAGTCAAGCCTTCACATTCGTACTCTGATCTAAAGGCCCAGGTTCTAGTCTTCTGACACATATTGAAGTCTAGAAGTTCAAGAACATAAATTTCAAGATGCATTTCCAGTAATGAACATGATTTTTGTTAGAAGGAGAGCAAAAATGGATCCGAGAAGAGCAAAACTCATAGTCAACTCGTTTATTGAGACCGAGTCAATTGATTTCTCAAACTCGGATAGAATTACCCCCATCATAATCACCGCCGACTTCTCACTACCACCACCATCGCAGCCTATCACCATCTACTTACCAACAATCAAATTGAAATACCAAAATAACTAAAGAAAAATCAATGGAGATACTAAAAATAATTCTAATCAAGGGTTTCTTCCATTGAACCAACATATGAATCTCCATTTATTTGATGTAACTGCATTCAAGAAGAATATATTTTGGTGAATATCTTCCACATATTGTGAGAAGATTGAAACTTGTATTTATAGATTTCAGATTACATTATTCAAAAATTGTAAAGTAAAAATACAAGGAGATCCTAGATAGTAGTCTAAGAAGGTTATAGACCAGACTTGGCTTTGGTTTGTTGAACTATTTCCGAGCTTTGTGCAGCTGAATGATCGTTTGATATGACCGAATGATTACTTGTGCTGTCACCCTCCCTCAAGTTGAACCGGAGTTTACGAATGTTCAACTTGTCTCTGATATGCTGGAACCGTGATGAAGACAACCCTTTAGTAAAAATATCAGATAGCTGATCTCTACTGCTTATAAACTTAACATGAAGCTGTTTCCGAGCTACCCTTTCACGTACAAAGTGGTAATCAATCTCAATATGCTTAGTGCGCGCATGGAATATTGGATTGACAGTGAGGTACATTGCTCCAAGGTTATCACACCATAGGGAAGGTGTATGAGGAATAACACCCAATTCATCTAACAAAGACTGGATCCATATAAGCTCTGAAGTGGCAATAGCTACTCCATGATATTTAGCTTCCGTACTTGACTTTGAAACTATTTTCTGCTTTCTAGCACTCCATGAGATGAGATTTCCTCCAAAATATATACAATACCCACTGGTAGATCTCCGATCATCAAGACTTCCTGCCCAGTCTGCATCCGAATATGCATGAAGTGAATAATCCTTGCCAGGTTTAAGAAACAGCCCATATTCAATTGTTTGCTTCAAATAGCGCAGAATTCTCTTGACCAACTCCCAGTGTTCAATATATGGCTCATGCATATACTGACATGCCTTGTTTACGGCCACAGAAATATCAGGCCGAGTTATATGCAAATACTGCAAAGCACCTACCACACTCCTGTATAGTGTCGCATCTTGAAACTTTTCAGACCCCAGTTTTTGAAGTTTTGTATTAGCTGCCATAGGTGTACATACTGTCTTGATGCCTTCAAGTTTTGTGCGACGCAGTAGATCAGCTATGTATTTTCGTTTGGAAAGAACTAATGACTTCCCTTGTTTTAACACTTCAACACCTAAGAAGTAAGACAATGCTCCCATGTCTTTCACCGCAAACTCATTGCCCAAATATGTTATCAGACCATCAACCATATTAGAGTGTGAGCCTGTTATAATGATATCGTCTACATAAATCAACACGTAATTGACAGATTTTCCACTCTTTTTAATGAACAATGAAGAGTCTGCAATCGATGCCGTAAACCCGAGCTTGAGAAGATGATTACTTAGCCGAGATAACCACGCACGCGGCGCTTGTTTAAGTCCATATAAATACTTATGTAACTTGCACACGCGATTAGGGTAATTTGGATCCACATAACCTGCCGGCTACTTCATGTACACCTCTTCCTCCAATATACCATGTAGAAACGTATTCTCTACATCTAGTTGACGCAACGACCATTGATTCATGACAGCAAGTGAAATAACTAGTCTGATTGTGCATGGTTTAATCACTAGAGAAAAAATTTCACCAAAATATATGCCCTCTTGCTGGTTGAAACCCTTTGCCACCAATCGAGACTTGTACCGCTGTATAGAGCCATCTGGGTTTCGTTTTATACGATAAACCCATTTTGAACCAACTGTATTCATACAATCCTCATATTTGACAAGAGAGTATGTCCCATTACGAAGCAGAGTAGCATTAATTTGATTATCCATAGCCATTCAGGAATTAAACATGCTTTGGAGTAACATGTGGGTTCCATAAAATCTTCATCTTGCAAGGGATGCTTTGTGGTAGTGAGACATAGCTTCTGTATCGGTTTTGTTATTCCAGCATTTGATCGTGTTATCATTATATTCCCCAGCGCCACTATTGATTTTGTTGACCACTCATCATTAGGTTGCGTTGTAGGTGATGGAGATGGAGTGAGCAGTGCAGCTGGCGATCTTGAAAACTGCGGAGATGTGATATTTGGAGCTGGTACTGGAGAGTTGGGCTGTTGTAAAGATGTTGTTGCTGGTTCTTGAACCGGAAATGATGCTGTTTGAACTGGTAGAAAAACAACGAGCTAAAAATATATGTACTTGTACATTGAGTTTGTTGTCTTACCTCAGGAGCTGACTGTGGAGGAGGAGAGAATGGAATAGTGTTTTCTTCAAATTTAACATGCCTTGATATATATTGTCGATTTGTTGGAAAGTGAAGGCAGATGTAACCCTTGTGTGCTGAACTATAACCTAGGAAAATACAAGGTAAAGATCTGGGTTCTAATTTGTTGGCATTATAAGATCTAAGACACGGATAAGCCAAGCAGCCAAATACACGGAGAAATGAGTAATCTGGCATTTTGTTATATAGTAGCTCAAGAGGAGTTTTGGATTTAGTTGAAGATTTAGGAACTCTGTTTATCAGATAGCATGCAGTAATAAATGCTTCGGACCAAAATTCTTTGGGAAGTTGTGTATGAAATAGCAATGCAAGACCACTCTCAGTAACATGCTTAATTATACACTCATCAAGGCCGTTTTGTGCCAAGGTATAAGGACACGAGAAACGATGTTGGATCCCTGAGTTGTTAAGATATGAAGTGATAGTTTTGTATTCAAGTGCATTATCGGACTGGAAAATTTTAATTTTATGACCAGTTAGGTTCTCAACTTTCTTATGAAACTGAGTAAAGACATGGAAAGCATCAGAACGTTGCACTAAAGGAAAGACCCATGTATAATGAGAGAAAACATCCATTAACAACATGTAATATCGAAAACCATTTCGTGAAGTTTGTGGATAAACCCAGATGTTTGAAACAATAAGACTCAAAGGTGTATCATAAGTAGTGGTACTACGAGAAAATGGAAGACGCCTGCTCTTGCTAATGTGACAAGAGTGGCAAAAATCAAACTTCTTATTCATTACTGGAAGGGAAAAATTGCTAATTATTTTTGAAACCGTGCTTAGCATTGGATGACCAAGACGCTGGTGCCAAACATGTAGAATTGGAGAGTAAAACGACTTTGGGGACAACTGACGGTTTATGTCACCTACATCGTCAAACACGTACAGTTCATTCTCATTCCTCCCCTTTAGTAGCATTGCTACCGTGGTTTTGTCCTTCACAACAAATAAATTTGTGTGAAACTCAAAGTAAACATGATTATCCTTGCAAAATTGATAAACATATAGAAGATTTGTCTTGATCCTTGGCACATGGTAGACACTATTTAAGCAAAATTTACGATTATTAGATATGAATTCTGCATTACCAATATGTGAAATCTGCAAAGTATTACCATTACCAACTCTAACTTGGTTTGTTCCATCATATTCATGAGGAATACACAAGTTCTTGACATCATCAGTCAAGTGATGAGTAGCTCCTGAATACGTGACCCATTGAGCACCAGGCGAGTTACCAAAAAAAGCAAGATAAGCAGTAGAGGCCTTGTTCTGAGAGTTGTTTCTTTTCTCATAACGAAACCATCATTGATCAGCTGTATGGTTTCTCTTCTTATAGATCTGACAGTAAATATCTCCATGAGCAGCACTTCTTTGTTGTTGTGGTTGGTGACGGTTGTTGTTTTTTGGTGGTGGTGGTCCTCTTTTTGATTATTAAACCTGCGTGGTTCATTCCTGATGTTGGCACTGGAACTTGACGCTACAAAGTTGGCCACTGGTGCTTGAATTTTAGCTAGCTGTTGTTCAACTCTCATCTCAAAAGAAAGAAGATGAGAGGTAAAAGTTTGGATATCCATGTTTTCAACAATGCTTAGAGCAGTAACGGTTGGATCATAGGTTTGATTCAATCCATTACTGATACATTGTTTCTTCTCATCAGTTGAAACAGTATAACCATATGCTGCAAGCTGGTCAAACAAGTTTTTTGCATCATGGAGATAAGTTTTCAAGGACTTATTACCTTTATTCATGCAGTGGAGCTGCTTCTTAGGAGAACTCTGATGAGCAAATATTTTTGGAGCATATTCAGCTTCCAACTTGTCCCAGATTTCTTTGGAAGTGGTGAGTTCTGAAACGGTGCTTAATACTTCTGGTGTTAGGGTTGAATTCAACCATCCAACAATCAAGGAATCTTGAGCTTCATGTGCAGTAAAAGATGGATTGATGGCTTCACCTCCTGGGAGAGTTTGTGCTGGTTTTTGTTTTGTTCCATCAACAAATTTTGTGAGATTGTACCCTTTGAGGATGGGTCGAGATTGTTCTTTCCATAGATGGTGATTTGTTTCAGTGTGCTTCAAAGTGACAAGGTGATGGATCTGAACTTGTCTCAAGTTGTTGGTTGTATCTGCCATAGGTTATTAGGGTTTGTGTTTTCTGATTTTTTTTTGATGGTTTTCTAGCGGAAACGATCTTTGATCGAAGGCTGATACCAAGTCGAGAATAATATATTTTGGTGAATATCTTCCACAGATTGTGAGAAGATTGAAACTTGTATTTATAGATTTCAGATTACATTATTCAAAAACTGTAAAGTAGAAATACAAGGAGATCCTAGATAGTAGTCGGAGAAGGTTATAGACCATACTTGGATTTGGTTTGTTGAACTGTTTCCGATCTTTGTGCATCTGAATGACCGTTTGATATGACCGACTGATTACTTGTGCTGACAACTGCAACCACCGATTCACAAATCTATTCTCGTCTTAACATTTCCTGATGTTGGTCGCACCATTGGTTTAGGGATTCATAAATGGATCCCAACTCATTTAGTATTAAACATATTATCCATGAATCATTAAAATTGTTCACATCTTGTCAATATTTTTAGATGATCGTGAAAGTATTAAAAACCCAGAAATCATTCATTAATCATATTGTAATGGCTGGACGAGATTTCACAAGTTATCTTTTGTAATTGTCAATCATTGGTATTTTTTTAACTGTAATCATAGTCGGCATCGGCATCTATCTCTCAAAGATGTGGTGGCGACGGAGTTAGAGGGTGGTGGCGGAGTTTGAGTAATGTACGTGAATTCTATAGTTAATAGTCAATGGGGGTGGTTTGGTCTGATTGGAGAAAATAAATTGAATCGGCCCCAACAAGCGAGTCGGCTACGATTTTTTGCACTCCTCGGATCGCGTTTTGCTCTCCCTCTGACAAAAAAAAGAAACATAATTAACTAAACTAGTCAAGATAGAGAAATGAAGAGAAAATGAGTCTTGCTCATTTTTCATTCATTCACGACAGCTAGATAATGTGGTTATTTGTAGCCTGAGAAGCTAAGCATAAAACAGCTAGCTAACACTAAGGCCTTATTCGGTAAAATTTATGATTATCTATTTATGATTATAAATAATCATAAATTGATAAATAATTTTGACATAATCATTTTCAAAATATTTTTTTCTAAATATTTTTTTTTCAAATAATTGATTATCTAAGAATGATGATCTCAGAAAGGAGAGAAAAAATAATGATCTAGGAATTTTTTTTAGTCCTATGTAGTTTTGATGTCTGTCTCTTGATAGTTTAAAAAAATAAGAAGAAAAATTCAACTAGAGATTGTTAGAAAAAATAGTTGATTATAATAATTTTTCAAAACAATTTTGTTCTGTTTATAGAAATATAGATTTTTTTCAATTATAATTAAAATAATCAACTATTATAATGGTTACCAAATATATATATAGAAATTTGCATAATAAATTATGGGCGGATAATTTTTTAAAATAATAATTACCAAACAACCCCTAAATATATAGGTGGCATTCTCTTACTAAATATGTGTGAACCCGGGGCACCCATAATCCTATAATACTCCCATGGACGACCATCATTCTAAGAACGTTGTCTTACCTAAATCTTGTCTGAAAAATCCGATTGGATAAACACTGGGTCAACGGAAAGGGTACAAACGAACCAACGACATGGATGTGCAGATCTTTGACCTCATTTTCCTCGAAGATTAATGATTATAGGACCATAGTATTGTTTTTTATACATCCGTCAATCAGTTCAGTGGTGATGAGATTAAGTAGCGACGGGGAAACAAATGAAAAATAAAACAGCCTGGAAAACAAGAAAGTGATTTTTTTTTTAACATGTAGCGAACTAAAAACCACTGATTAAATAAAGGAAAACAAAATGCTAACCATAGACGATTTAATTTACACCAATATTATTGCAAATGATCCTTATACATCTTTAACCCATTCCATACCACTTGGAACATAGATACCATTATCATCGAACTCGTCTGGCATGAACATCGGGTCGGCACCATCTAATGTGGTAAAACAGGAAGATGTAACAGTAGGCATCGGATAATCCCTTGGTTGTTGCAATTCATTTTCAAGATGCATTATTCTTTCTTTTAGGCATGAAACCTGCAAGACAAAATAAAAATAAAAAATCCATCACTAATCTCTCATTCATTTTCTTCAAATTAATGAATCAATGTAGATACATAAATATACATAGCTGAGAAGAATATGTACTTACCTCGGACAGGAGTTGATTATTTTCAGCATCCTTTTCCAGTATAACAGCTTCGTGAACCCTTTTTAATTCTAAATATTTCTCTTCTATTCTCGACGTCTTCCATCTATATCGTCTATTCTAAAACCATGTACTGACTCTAGTTAGATCTAAACCTAACTGTGAAGCGATCTCAAGCTTCTTCTCGGTGGCTGGAGTATGATCATTAAGAAAATGCAATTCAAGTGTTTTTACACCTTGGTCGGTCAATCTCCTGTTACGCGAACAAATCTTTTCCTTAGTCTTCTTATGTTTCATCATCTTTCTCGTCTTCCTAGATGTAGAGTTTCCTGTGATACAAACAATAACAAATTAAGAAGTATGAAATTCATACAGGAAAATAACTTAAATTTGTACAAATAACTAACCTTCTGATGGAACCATATACAACATTTGCTCATCTTCCATTTCTCTCTAAAATTTCTTTGCTTGATTTGACTAAATATTCCTCACAGTTTTCGTTAGTCTCTTTCTCTTCTACCATGCAATGGCAGATAAGCTTTTGAGTTTTTTTTTTTTTCCTCTTCTTTTGTTTCTTTTTGTTGTAGTGAGTTCGTGCAAAACATATAGTCTATTTATAAGGAATAGTTACAAGAATATCCCCTATTTTTGAACAATTTACAATAGTGGCAAATGCTGGAGTTGTGAGACTCCGTAATCACTATTATTTTCCAAATTGGGTGTAACATTAGATTAATCAATTTTCCTAATTGGGTGTAACATTAGATTAAGGCTTTTGTTAACTTGTATACCCGTATACATGTTAAGGTTTAATAAATAATTATTTTATTTTTTTGGAAATTGTGTTTTTTTGTCTTATTCAACTAGAAATTGGTTTTTCTTACACTAAAAACAACAATTTATGTTCCCAATGCAAAGAATTATTGTTTTCAATACAATAAACAAATAAATCTTGTTTCCAATGCAATATATTGTTGTTTTAATGAACCATAACATGTATATGGGTATACAAATTAACAAGACCCTTAGATTAATCAAGCATTAAAGAAGACTACTATGGAGTGTGGAACAACACATAAGGCTGAATGTTAGGGGTATTTAATGTTGGAATTAATTACAATAATCGAATGCAAAAGGGAAATAATACTTAGATTACACTGAAAATAGTAACAAATAACTCAATAAACTTAGTAGAGGCACGTATGAGATACGCTGAGCTAAAGGTAATATTGCCTGCTACTCCTACGAGATGCTATAGCAATTTACAAATTACCTCCAGGATACAACTACTGTTAGTTCTCCCTCATGTGTAGCATACGGAGAGAACCCTTAGAACTTGGCGAGAAAAGTAAAAACAAAAACACAAATTGAAAATACAAATTGTTTAAGAGTAATGTAAAAACAATTTTATGTTTCTAAACTATATTTACGTGAACTAAAATTCTGCAAATCAAGAAGTAGTTATACAAAATTATGTTTCAGTAAACTACAACTTGTTTGAGAAAAGAACTGAACGTTTTCGAGTTTTAAGACAAATATTAATAAGAACTTAAGTTTAAAGAAAATAATTAGAGAAGAAGGAGAAATTGAGAAGATAAGAGTTAAAATGGTATGGTTTACAAATGAAGTTTACAACTCGTATTTATATCAAGAAAATGTTCGAACGTTGGAAGAGAATCCAAAGCACGACAGACTGTCCGTTATTCACGCATCTCGAACGTTGCAAAAGTAAGGTAAAAAATCGCGTTAAAAGAACAATGCACACGCATTCAAATATTTTCGAGATTCTTCTCGAGGAAAACAAAGGTGTACAAAAGTCGAAAACCGTGTGACACGCGTGAAAGAAGATGCTTCTCGAGGCTGTCGGATATCCAAAAACGAGAGAAGGCAAAGAATAAAATTCTTTACATGTGTGGGAGAAGCGTGTGGTAAATTTTAGTAAAAAGAAAGGATGGGTCGGATACACCCACCCACACCCACACTCCACACCCACTCCTCCCATCGCCCACGCCCACGCCCACGCCCACGCCGAGCCGGCGGCGGTGCGTGTCTGGCTTGAAGCCGCGAACGGGAAAGGCAATAAGAAATGCAATAAGGTTTAGGCAACCTTGCCATAGTCTAGGGCTTTTCCCCATACACAAAGGTCTAAAGACCCAAAGGGCCATACCCTTAAGGCTAAACCAATGCTATTAAAGTCTAAAACTCTTAGTGTTTTAGTCTATATGGGACTAATGTTTTATTCATTCACATGAAAAAAAAATATCTAGGGAGCAATAGGTCTTGGGATCAAAACATGGTCCATGCATTTTTTTTGATTAAAACAAAACATTGATTTTTTCTAACAATCCCCCACATGAATAATAAAACATGTCGAAAAAAAAAACACGATAAAACATAAGGCAACAAAATAGGCTAAGGTGTCCCAAAGATTGAACCTTAACTTAGTGAGAGGGTTACCTGAACCGCTTGTTGATACGGTGAACGCAATGTCTTGAACCGCCAACAATGAATGCAATTCAGAAATAGACCACACTTGATGCCTCAGCTGAAGAAAACAGGCTGCCAAGCTCTTACGGTTGTGCCCATTTTGGCCGTGGGCTAAAATCCGGACTTAATGAATGTCTCTAGAGAATCGGCTCAAATTCTCATAGGAAGAGGCCACACTTCCAACATCCACAAAGGTGGGTCCATAAGAGTGTCTGCCACACCCCGCTTTAATCAAAGCCATGGAACCCATTAAGATCTCAAAGATCATCCCCAGAAATCTGAGGTCGCACTATCACATGATTACACCATAGGGAGGGACAAAGATAGTGCTTTACCAATATCACCATAAATTAGTTGTCTCATTGAACCTTGATCTTGGAAATCCAATCACAAGGTTGAGTATCCTTCATGGTGATTTATTCTATGAGCTTAAGTCCCGTCCCTCGATGTGGATTTAACTTCCTCTCTCATGTAAACCTTTCGTCAAAGGATGCTCGAGATTATCTTTGGATTTTACAAAGTCTATCGAGATAATACCGCAGAGAGTAGTTGTTTCCACTGTCTTGTGTCTTACACGTATATGTATAGACTTTCCCAGTTGTATACATTGTTCTTTGCGCAACCAAATGCGGCTTCGTCACCGATGGATGGCGATTGAAGACACGAGCTTGGGCAGTGGAATTCCTCCCGAAACATCGCATCCATTCGGCTTCCTCTCCGACTTTTTCCAAGGCTATAAATTCGGACCTCCGTAGTGGATTTAGCTATACATGTCTGTTTGGTAGACTTCCATGAGACATCACAAGAAGATGTACCCACTAGTGCACTTGCACTCTTGATCCGATATCCACGGCATCACAATACCACTTCCAAGTCTGGATACTTCCCAAAACTTAAGCGATAGTTTGAGGTCCTCTCGGGTAACGTAAAACTCTAGAGGAGAGCATTCGAGTGATCTTGCCCTGGGTTGCAAGTATACCCGCTAATCTACTCACGAGAGTAAGCAATATCGGGTCTTGTAAAGTTCATCAAATACATAAGACTACTAATAATGCGAGAATACTCAAGTTGATCAATACCCTTACCCTTGTTCTTTTTCAATTTACAAGTGGGATCAAAAGGAGTAGATGCGGGTTTAGCATTTTCATAATTAAATCTCTTTAGTACGGTTTCAGCATAATGAGATTGACTAAGACTATATCCATCGACGTCTTTCCGATTTTCATCCCTAAGATTACATCGGTAGGGCCTAAGTCTTTCATGTCAAAATTATCTCTAAGCATGCTTTTAATGGTATTAATAATATCAAGGTTCTTTTGCCTAATATGAGCATATCATCAACATATAGGCATACAATAACATGTGAATCATTAACGATTTAATGTAAAAACATTTATCAGATTCATTAACCTTGAATCCATTAGTTATCATAACATGATCAAATTTTTCATGCGTTGTTTAGGTGCTTGTTTTAAACCGTACAGATTTGTTCAACTTGCAAACTTTGTTTTCACAACCTTTTACAATAAAGCCTTAGGTTGGTCCATATAAATTTCTTCATTCAAATCACCATATAAAAATGCCGGTTTAACATCCATCGATGTATATGCAAATCATAAATTGAAGCTATAGCAATCAACATCTAATCGAGGTGATTCTGATATGCTGGTGAATAAGTATCGAAGAAATCTAATCCTTCTTGTTGTCTATAGCCTTTAGCTACCAACCTAGCTTTATATTTATCTATAGTTCCATTTGTTCTAAGTTTCCTTTTGAACACCCATTTGCAACCTTTGATTTACTTCCGGGAGCAAGTCTACAAGCTCCCGTTTTCGTTTTCTTTGAATGGACTCCCATTCATTTAATGAAGCTTCTTCCCCAGAAATGAGCTTAGGAAAGTCATAGCTTCCTTGTAGGTTTGGGGTTCAGACTACCGTAAAGTCAAAAAATCACGGGCCAAAACTTGTTTCGATTCTAACCCTCTTACTTCTTCTTGGTTCAGTCTCATACTCCAAAGTTGGAGTTTCACTAGTCGATGGAACATCCGGGAGGTCATCATGGACCCTTTTCGAGGTCCAGGACAAAAGGAAATATGTGTTCATAAAACACAAAGATCTACAGATTCCAATATGGTGTTCGACCAATGTTATATGGTCGGGAACCGATGACCATGAACACATGCAATTGTATGCTCATGATACCTAAGAAAACACAATCGACTGTTTTAGGTCCTATTTTAGTTTTTCTTGGGCGGAGGAATGGCCACCTTGTGCCAAACACCCCCACACTTTAAAGTATGCATAAGAAGGTTGTTTACCATTCCATAATTCATATGGAGTTTTATCGAGATTTTTAAATGGAACTCGGTTCAAAATATAGCAAACGAGAGGATAGCTTCCCCACAAGTTCGAAGATAACCACTGAACTTGTCAACATAGCATTTACCATATCTATGAGTGTTCTATTTTTTTCTTTCAGCTACACCATTCGATTCTCACGGTGAATATGGTGCGGTTGTTTCATGAATGATTCCATTATGTTTACAAAACTCACCTATGGGTATCACATACTCACCTTACGTCTGACCTAAGAGTTTTTAATTTTAACTCCTTTTTGGTTTTCTACTTCAAGTTTATAAAACTTGAAAGCCTCTAAGGCCTCATCTTTACTTCTAAGAAGATGAACTGTGATATCGTGAGTAATCATCTATAAAAGTGATGTACCATTTTCTACCACCTCTTGTTGGTGTTGATTTCAAGTCTCCTAAATCAGTGTATTAATTCCAAAGGAACTGTTCTACGTTCAACACTTTTATTAAATGGTTTTCTTGCATATTTAGATTCAACATGATTTCACATCTTTGTTTTTTATCAAAGTTTATTTTGGTATGCAACCTAAATTATCAAGTCTTTCAGTGATTTGAAATTAACATGCCCAAGTCTATCATGCCAAACATGAGGAGTCACAAACATAAACAGAAGAAGATGCATTAACATTCAATTTCAAATCAGATACACTAAGCTTAATCATGTTATCGGTAACATAACCTTTTCCTACGAATTCACCATGCTTAGGAAATCACAACGGTATTGACTTTCGAGAACAATTTTAAAACCTTTTCCTAGCGGGATGGTTTACGAGATAAGATTTTTGCATATGTCTGGGACGTAAGAATACGTCATTCAATGCGAGAGTTTTTCCTGGAAGTTAGCTTCAGTTCGACCTTGCCTTTCCCCACCACTTTCGCGGTGGAAGAGTTTCCCATGAGCAGTTTCTCATCATCTCCTACTATGGCATAAGAGGAGAAAGCATTTACTGAATTTACACATGCTTGGTGGCTCCCGAGAATCAAACCACCAGTCTCTCACATTAGTCATACTAGAGACAAGGTCGACTTCAGACACCACGAGAAATATCCGAGTCCTCTCTATGTTTTGCCTTATTTTTTACATTTTGGATCATATTTGATCCTTTTAGGGGCCTTACGAGTCTTTAGCCATATGTCCAGGTTTACCACAATTAAAACAGTCGCCTTTGATGGTGTGCTTAGTGACACCACCTCTAGGCTTAAAATTGTTACCTGCGGGTTTTCGACGTACTCAAGTACGTTTATTACCCATTTTTTGGATTCTCCGAGGTTTTCTTTGACGCAATTTATCGTCCAAAACATGAGCTTTGTTGGACATGTTTTTGCTCAGCATCATGCTCTTGTCCTTGCTGCACACATAAGCTCCTCAACCTGGATCTTTTTGCCAAGCTCCACCATGGTGATTTCACGAGTCTTGTGTCGCGGCCTCCTCTTATATTCGCTCCATGAGGGTGGAAGCTTTCAATCACAGTGATACTTGTAGAGCTTCATCAAAAGTCATGCCTTCAGCAAGAATCTCGGCGATGAGGAGTTGAAGTTCGACGAACTGCTGTTACCACGGCTTTTCGTGGTCGTATGTTGTATTCTAAGAACTTAGCCATCAAGAACTTCTTACTTCCGGCGGCTTTCCAAATGATATTTTTCTTCAGAGCTTCCCATAAATCAAAAGCATTAAAATATTCTTTTGCATTATAGAAGTCATACAAGGAGTCATCACACAGTTAAGAATATGATTCTTGCACAAATAATTCTTCCTATTCCACCTGTCCATTTATCTTCATTACCACGACGATGAAGTTTTTCTCGAGGGTTTTAAAAGCATATCCATCTAACCTTTGGTCGTTTAGGAAGAATAGCATTTTAGACCGCCATCTCTTAAAGTCCTTACCACTGAACTTTGGTGGTTTTTCTACAATATTCTTTCCCATGTTCTTACAACAAAGAATATTGCGTATTATTACAATATTACAATAAGGCAATTATTACCTTTAGATTGTTGGAATTAATTACAATAATCGAATGCAAATGGGAAATAATACTTAGATTACACTGAAAATAGTAACAAATAACTCAATAAACTTAGTAGAGGCACGTATGAGATACGCTGAGCTAAAGGTAATATTGCCTTCTACTCCTCGAGATGCTATAGCAATTTTACAAATTACCTCCGGATACAACTATCAAGTTAGTTCTCCTCTATGTGTAGCATACACAGAGAGAACCCTTAGAACTTAGCAAAGAAAAGTAAAAACAAAAACACAAATTGAAAATACAAATTGTTTTACGGCAATGTAAAAACAATTTTATGTTTCTGTAAACTATATTTACAGAACTAAAATTAAGCAATCAAGTAGTTATACAAAATTATGTTTCAGAAACTACAACTTGTTTCGAAAGAAATGAACGTTTTACGAAGTTTTAAGACAAATATTAATAAGAACTTAAGTTTACTGAAAATAATTTTAGAGAAGAAGGAGAAATTCAGAAGATAAGAGTTCTGAATGGTATGGTTTACAAATGAAGTTTACAACTCGTATTTAAGCAAGAAAATGTTCGAACGTTGGAAGAGAATCCAAGCACGATTGCATTTCGTCCAGTTATTCACGCATCTCGAACGTTGCAAAGTAAGGTAAAAATCGCGTTAAAAGAACAATGCACACGCATTCAAATATTTTCGAGATTCTACCGAGGAAACAGCGTGATGCGGGTGTCAAGAAAACCGTGTGACACGCGTGGAAAGAAGATGCTTCTCGAGGTCGTCGGATATCCAAAACTGAGAAGGCAAAGAATAAAATTCTTTTACATGTGTGGGAGAAGCGTGTGGTAAATTTCAGTACCACTCCCACTACCCTCCTAATTTACGCTCCCACGCCAAGTTGAGCAAGGCGTGCGTGCCACGTGCGGGAGATCACTTGTATGACAGGAAAGGCAATAAGAAATGCAATAAGGTTTAGGCAACCTTGTCATAGTCTAGGATTTCCCCATACACAAAGGTCTAAAGACCCAAAGGGCCATACCCTTAAGGCTAAACCAATGCTATTTAAGTCTAAAACTCTTAGTGTTTTAGTCATATGGGACTAATGTTTTATTCGTTCACATGAAAAAAAATATCTAGGGGAGCAATAGGTCTTGGGATCAAAAACATGGTCCATGCATTTTTTGATTAAAACAAAACATTGATTTTTTCTAACATTTAATTAGTAGTGAAAGAGACGGCTCTGACGCCACTTACCAAACTTTTTGAACCCCTGGGGGACCACTGTCCTTTGTACTCCACACCGTTAAGGAAAACAGAAATAATCCCCAGTGAGGTGGAGAGTTAACTGAGTCCAAAATCCAAATGGATGACAGTATGACACTGAAAAGCATTTTGCTTTAAAAAGGGAAACACATATCCTTAACTTCTAAATTTAGGCCGAGCAATATCTAAAGTCTTGCTATCAAATTTCACACTAAATTTTGACAATTAAATTGACTAAGCAACAGATCGACATGATCGACAACAAAATGGAGGAACTAAAAACCCTAGATCTGATGAAACCAATTGCAATAAATTGCCTTACTAAAATTCCACCTACGGGTTAAAACTATGGTTCTT